>CM067368.1:73805528-74288370 GCA_034401795.1 Chaetoderma sp. LZ-2023a | reverse complement strand
ACGACACGACGATGTTCATCATCATCATTATTATTATCGATATAATATTATTGATTACAACAATAAAATGATAAAATAATACTGATGAAAACGATGATGATGAAAATAAGGATAATAATTAATAGTAATGATGGTGCTGAATATGATGGAAATTATGATGGTATTAATACTTATGTTAATTATGTGCACTTTTACAAACTTTATAAAATGATTATTGAATACTAGTATCCGTCACAGAATTATGGAAATATGTACACTCAAGAGCCGATGGAAATAAACTTACTTACTTACTTACTTGCTCGCTCGCTCACCCCCCCCCCCCACCCCCCCCCCCCACCCACCCACCCACCCACCCACCCACTCACTCACTCACTCACTCACTTACTTTATATGAGCGGAGATATCATATCTTTCTGGTTTCATTTTTACACGCATTTGCACGGCCCCGAGTGGAACCCTTGTGAACAGATTAAATTCCATTGATTTCTAATCGCAACTAACAGTATAACAAACAAACAAACGCATACACAAAGAAACGTACAAATACAGATACACAGAATTAAAGCAATAAATAGATACACATATAAATAATCAAACAAACAAACAAACACACGAACAGACGCATAAAGAAGCAAACACACAGGCAAACAAACAAACAAACACACAGGCAAACAAACAAACAAACAAACACACGAACAGACGCATAAACAAGCAATCACACGAACAGACGCATAAACAAACAAACACACGAACAGACGCATAAAGAAGCAAACACACAGGCAAACAAACAAACAAACACACAGGCAAACAAACAAACAAACAAACAAACAAACAAACACACGAACAGACGCATAAACAAGCAAACACACAGGCAAATAACTTAACAAGTAACCAAATAAACAAACACACAAACACACACCTAAATAAGCAAAGTAAAGCACGCACGCACGCACGCACGCACGCACGCACGCACGCACGCACGCACGCACGCACGCACGCACGCACCGCACCGCACCGCACCGCACGGCGCCGCGCCGCTCCGCACCGCACCGCACCGCATCGCACCGCACCGCACCGCACCGCACCGCACCGCACCGCACCGCACCGCACCGCACCGCAGCGCAGCGCAGCGCAGCGCAGCGCAGCGCAGCGCACCGCAGCGCAGCGCACCGCAGCGCACACACACACACACACAAATAAACACGCAGACAATCACGCAATTAAATAAACGAACAGACAAACAAACAAACAAACGCCATTTGCAAAATTAAAGATGAAACCATATCTGCACACCTTATGTACTTCTAATCGCCATCATGAAAAAAAATATCCAGAATGATGATTCATTATTTCCAGACGATTAGGCACTTTTACACTATTCCATATTCGGCATTCGCAAACCGCTAGAATGAACGAGTTGGTAATAAAGGATCCCATAAGATCGCGAGATGACAGCTCTAAATTGATGAATGTGTCCTCGGAGACACTAAGATAAAATCGGCATCACCATACGCAGCCAGCGCTATTCATTTGTCAAGCGAGTCCAAGAAGACGACTTGTGGTTTATGCAACGAAAAGCTTCCAATCGACTAGCTTGTCATAGGGGAGCTCAGTCGAGCAGCATTAAATACTTCATTCAAGATACAAGTACACCTGGTAATACCAATCACCTCGGTTTTGGCAACAACATGACAATTCTTTATGGTAAATTGTAAAGAAATAACATTTTCCAGCACCTATCTTAAAGATCTTAAAGATTTTTGTTGCATGTATCATTTCTTGTTGTAACAGATTCGAAATAAGAGAGGGCATTTTGTTTGTAATAGAGTAACCCGCCATCTGTCACGTACGCAGCTGTCGTTATAATCGATTACGTCATAAGATAGTTTATGTCACGATACACCTTCCGTCATACGTGTGGCCATAGCCCGTAGTTTTTTATTTTCCCACGCCTATCTTTAGCTAAGCTCCACCCACACTTCGTCCTTGTTTAGATATATGGTCCCTGAACTCCATGTCTATGAACACTATATAGACAAAACTATATAGATAAGCTGATGAATACTGTGAAACCAAGTTGACGGGATGTGCTTGCTGCAGCAACAGCGCCCAGCCAAATTAGTTTCAAAATAGTCATCAGCATGTTTATTAAATAGTAAAGACATACAATTCGTACAACAACACTTTGTCCGTCATCAATTAAGCGTTCGTGACGAACTTATCTACGTCATTCATGCCGTATTTGAGTATAAGGTGAAACTGCACGTCATGTGGTTGATTATGCCGTCATGTGATTGACTGAGAACCTGGAAGCCTATAATGCCAATCTTTGATCAAGTTACAATTTAACAATCATTATGTTACATATTTTGAAACTATTTTGAGTGATGCCATATGCACACAGATCTCCAATCTTATAGTTTCGAAATAGTCAACAGCGTACCTGTATTTAAGCTTACCTTGAAATTCAGATTTTGAAATTTCAGGTTTCAAAGATTCAACTCCATTCCAACGCAGGCTACGGTAAAGATGTAACATTAGCTAAAGTAGAAATAGGCGGGGTATTGCTTAATGCAACTGAATGCTAAAGTGTGTGGGCGTTCACATAACGATGTGTTCACAGATTGCAAACACTGTTGTTTCAAGTTGTTGCTATCTGAGACAACAACGGCTTCCAAGAAAGTCTTGTTTCACCACTATATACCCAGCACGCATTGTATTGGCTGCGTGGTGTTAGGTAGCATTCGTATTTTAGACCTCGGTCTCACTAGAGACATAATCAGAACTAACACTATACTACGGTATGGCGTTATTCCTGATTAACGCTCTAGTGAGATCACGGCATTAGGTCGTGTTCTCCATTTAATACACCTTATGTTGAATATTTTGAAACAAATTTGCCTAGGCGCTATTGCTACCATAGGCAGCAATAGCCTCCAGTTAAATTTGTTTCAAAATTTTCAACATGTTAGATGGATACTTACCATGAAATTGGGATTCTGAAAATGCAGGGTGCAAAATATATAAATCGATCCCACCATGCGCAGAACATAGGCGGAGGCTAGCTAGAGATGGGCGGGGCATAGTTAAACGTGCATTAATCTATAGCATCCTTGTATGGCCAGCTGACGTCATTAGTTGTTGCTTCATACACTAACCGTATTGATAGCTAAAACTTTTCAAGGGACACATTGTGCAAAGGCTTAAGAAATCGTTATTCCTGGACTTTCCAAGCGTCGGTACAAAGAGTTCTGAATGCCTGCATTGTTGATTACGTCATAATGCTTGCTGGCCACGTCTATCCTCTTAATTCAATCCTGTTGTCATAAAAATGCCATATGTACACACACTTTCGACACATTTCTGTGAGAAGATAAACATATTTTGAAAAATAAGCCACACAATCTCTTGAATTGGATCTACGATATCATATTTAAAAACACCCCAGGGTAAGATTGACGTTGTTATGTAAGCAAGCTGTGCAACTCTAGTAAAATAGATAACCACGTTTCTAATATTAAACATATCCTCCCGTCGGGTATGGAACCATTAGGATCAGCACGAGAGACTTTGTCGGAGTGATGGAAAGGGAATACATGTGTATACCAGTAAACAAATTAATATAATCTCATAGCATTATCTTAGGTTGTCCGGAGTTAAGTGAAAAGATCATAGAAATGTGACTCTGTATCATATTCTTTGAAAGGAATGATATATTCCTTTTAGTAGAAGGCTCTAGGCTGATCTATTTTCAGGGTTTTTTAATATATCAACCAGACATCGCCGTGAGCTGCTCGGAGAATACACTTACAAATCCTTATCTCCCTGATTACATAGCAATTTACTTTTTAAACAACATTTTCTTATATTATTTTCATTTTGAATCTATGTTTGGTACCCGGGTTCACTCGTAATCTCTTATCCTGGTCGAATTCGTCTACAATTATCGTGTGATAGAACACTAACTAATATTAATACGTGTAAGAGGGAAATCCACATATATATTCCGTTAGCTTTCTGCTAATATTCCCGGCATTTACATGTAAAAAGTTCAATATAACATCAGGACCCGACTTAGGACTCTGAAATTCATACCATCGGAACTGCCGTTGGGATCGCGACGAAGCTAGGGTCCACTTTCAACAGTAACGCTATTGGAGGCCCCTGGAGTCAACTGGCCATAGGGTTTCCCCATATCAGTTTTATATCGTAATGCACAGAAATAAATTAACATGATTCCAAACACAAAACCAAAAGATACCGTTGAATATTTTGAACCTAATTGTATTAGAAGACATTTCTAAGGCAGCCATGACTTCCATTCCAATTCAACATCGTGTTCAAAATTGTTTTCCTTTGCAAATATGATGGCGTATTTATGAGCTGTATTATAGGTGTGGCGTGCGTGCGTGCGTGCGTGCGTGCGTGCGTGCGTGCGTGCGTGCGTGCGTGCGTGCGTGCGTGCGTGCGTGCGTGCGTGCGTGCGTGCGTGCGTGCGTGCGTGCGTGCGTGCGTGCGTGCGTGCGTGCGTGCGTGCGTGCGTGCGTGCGTGCGTGCGTGCGTGCGTGCGTGCGTGCGTGCGTGCGTGCGTGCGTGCGTGCGTGCGTGCGTGCGTGCGTGCGTGCCTTTTCGTATCGAAAGATTCCTGCCAGGAATTAGAACATATTTTCTTTTATTTAAATGATAGAAATGCATCGGTTGGCGCGCTTTGACCAATTCAGTTTGTGTTCACGTTTCACTAGTTGATAATCTATGAATAGTGATTTTACTTGTGGAAATAATAATTTAAACTTGCCGTGGCGGAATTATAGCGGTCAGAGTTTGTATGCCGGAAATAATGACCTCTTCTCTTGGCGTGTGTTCGGATGTATGTGTTTTTTCTGAAGGAGAGTTATCAGTTAGCCATATTTAAAATCGTACCTTGGGCTCTGCCCCCCCCCCCCCATATGAATACACGCGCCGGTGCTAGCCCGGCACTACTGAGCAGCTCCGGAGCAGTATATATATTAAATTCTAGCAACCTGCTGGTCCAATCCAGCTCAATAGAATATATATATATTCTATCGAGCTGGATTGGGCCAGCAGGTTGCTAGAATTTAATTTAATTGGGCGGGTGTGGTCCCGAAATTTGCAATAATGTTTGGCGGGTCTGGCGCCGAAGGATATTCCGAGTGAGCGAAAGGGTGTGTGAGAGAGCGAGAGAGAGAGAGAGGGAGGGAGAGAGGGGGAGGGAGGGAGCGAGGAGGGAGGGATGGAGGGAGGGAAGGAGGGAGGGAGGGAGGGAGAGAAAGAGATCAACACTGTGTATTGAACACAGGGTTGTTGTGATAGTGTGCAGCAAAATAATTCTAAATCAAAAAATACAATTATTGTAATAAAGTTCATAGAATACAGTTCGCGGCCAAAATTATTCCAATGCAAAACAAAATTAAGTAATACATTTCATATAATATCTTTTACCTTCATCGACAAGTTCCCGCCCGTAATTTTTGTCCAAATGCTGATTATTACAAATGCCATGTATTACTAAATGATGGGTGAATGCCAATCTTAGAGGCGACCCATGCCCATTTTCTTGTAATGCTCATTGTGTTATTGGATATGTCGTGAAATATTTGTTCTACAGTTTCATTTTGAGCATTTAAAAAAAATCCGTTGCGCGTCTGCTAATCGAATGCCGGTGAATCGTTTTCAAGTTTAAAGTTCCCAAACGATATGCAGTCGAAAAAGTAGATTTTTGGGGTTGCAATTTGGTTTAATGTTTTTTGCAGTCGAATAGTAGTAAAACTGCTTCAACGTTTGAAATTCCAATGCCTCAATTATAAAATAATTATACATGTTCTTGACTGAAGGTAATTTAACTGGAGCCTGTTCGTGCCATGTGCAGCAACCTATCCCAGTCAATCTAATTTCAAAATAGTCAACTGAACTTCAACTGAACATCACTTACATCATACTGAATATGATTGTTTCTGGCACGTAATCTGATAACGCAGGATACTGGGCCGGTATTGGCCTGAATCGTTACAGATGTATCTGTCTGCCTGCTGAATCTCTTAAGACGACATTGTCCATGCTAATTTAACTTTGACGTATTTTGAATATAATTTGTCTGAATGTTTTCGGTGGCTCGGCTACCAGAAGCTTTCAGTCAAATTATTTTCTTAAAGGTGCGCGTTCACACCCAAAATACTTGACAATGAAATTGTTAAATTGTATTATTGTACTTGTTTAAATTGTGTGCGAAATACATTTCCATATAAATTAATACAATTTTCATGTTATGGCCCTAAATTAGGGACTCGTGTCTCTAATTCAATTTCACAACTTTATAAATTCATATTAATTTGTAGGTAAAGAACTCATCATATGTTAAGCCTTGATGTTAAATCTTGAAGCATGTTGGTGTGTATGTGCATCTGTAATATTCAGTAGGTTCAGAGTTCTTGAACATTGGAATTATTGTCTTGTGACTCGCAGCTGTCAGATAGTTAAGCGCCCACTCATGGATCTTATCAAATTGTGTACATGGCCTGAAATATTACTCAGAATTACTATCGCGTGTACAGCAATAAAGACCTACATCAGACTACAATGTATGTGATTCCAAGTTTTGCAATGCGCTTATCAACACCAGTACAATCTCTCCTATCTAACATGCGGAGTCTAATCTTTAAACGGACAACGCAGATGTAAAATATGAGCTATTATCATAAAGCTACAGCCATTTCCAGTTCTGTTTACGATAATCGAATTGTGAATGGTTCCTGCGAATTACTCCAAGTTACTTAATGGCACCAGCTATTGGCAGCTGCTTCGTAATGGGATATTTGTCTCGGTATTAACGGGGAGATCTCATTGCTTGTTCCAACTAACTAGGCTGTATCTTGGTGATGTTCGCGCAGAATGTGCTTAACAGTTGCCGTCTATTAGTTGATGCCATCGTTTTCGCTAAATTAGTGCGCGGTTTACTTAGCTGTAACAATGAGATGCATTTATGACGTCCATATTGCAAATAGTGCTTAAGATCTCAAGCACCTAGTTAATGAGTTCTCGAATGTTGATCGCGTTCTTCTTGCTGTCAGCTATGCCCCTCACTTAACAATCATGGTTCCTTAGCCCGTGTTCTCACTAGACAGTTAATCAGGAATAACGGCATACGTCACTAGAGACTTACCTGGCGCAACGGAATACTGAGGTATGGCGTTATTCCTGAGTAACTCTTCAGTGAGAACGCGGCCTAAGACTAATTAATAGTAGCATATAGTATGTCTCCGCGATTTCTATGGCGTTTAAGGCATAGGTAGGACTGCAAGAAGCCATTGCATAACTGCACGATCGTACATATCAACATATGTTCCCGTGATGCAAACCATTTCCCATTCGAATTACACTGAGGCCAAAAATGGTGGATTTCCACAACAAAGCTGCGTGTCTTATTGATTCGTACACGAAACCGCAAATGAACTTTTAAGGAAGTTTGACAAAAAACAGAGAACTTGGTGACGGTTTCACCTCCCATCAGTAGATCACCGGCGAATTCCAATTTAGGTGTGTTCAATCTGGCTCTGAAGTCGCGACAAGCTGTCTAGATGGGATGTGTATTTGCATAATAATGTGATACGGAAGCAGGACACACTTATTTATCAACACCCATTCGTTTCTGTACCGCAATGGTCTGGATTTCAGTCCAGAGTGTAATAACCTAAACATTGGAATGGTTATCATTTTGAAGAGTGCTATTTCTGGGTAGATTTTCTAACTCATCTGCGAATAAATAATTTAAAATTACATGCATCTGTAATATGCAATCAGTTGATGCACGTAGGTATGCTATTAACTGCGAGGTCAGTACAGTTTTAGACACGCACGCACACACGCACGCACGTACACACACGCACGCCGGCCCAAACGTATGGTCTAGAGACTGGTGTGATTAGAGTATCCTATATATGGTCTGATAACGACACGCTAATTTACAAAGTTACACGGTTTAACTATTTGCCTTCTATTTCGAAGGATTATGAGTAGGAATAGCTATATGCATCCCCGTGTGTTAGTCTGTAATAGAAGGATCCAATCTGTGACTCAAGTCAAGGACGTCATAATCAATTACGTCACATGTAGCATGACGTCCAAATAGATCCGTCACGGACATTGAATAATACGGCAAGCGTGCCAATTGTATGCCATTGATGGATTTATTAATTAACATAAATTCTGTTGAAGGCTTCGAAGCTTAAACAAATTTGACTGGTCGCTGTTGCTGTCATAGGCACTAAGCGCACCCACTCAAATTAGATTAAGCAAATGTAACAGCTTACCTGTATAGTTACCTTGATATTTGGATTCTGAAAAATTAAGGCCGTGCTGTCACTAGAGACTTACTCAGGACTAACACCATACGCCAGTATGGCGTTATTCCTGATTAACCATCTGGTGAGAACACGGCCGTAGACCTTGTTCTCGCCAGAGACTTAATCAGAAATAACGCCACACTGAAGTATAGCGTTATTCCCGATTAACTCTCTAGTAAGAACACGACCTTAGATTCAATGTATATACATTGATCCCAACACTTGCAGAATCTGGCAAGAGCTTTGCTGGAAATGGTCGTTGCATTACTCGTCGAAATGGATCCTTATATTACGCATATGGGTATTTTTGCACCAAGTTAAATACTCAATAGCATTATCTAGCAACCCGATGATGACTTCACTAATGGTTTTAGACGGACACGGAATAGGCCCTGGAAAAGCTCTAAATCTCGCACTTAGCGTAGAATTTCTATCCTGGTTTCTTCTGCGTAATGCACTGGAAAATGTCTTTCATTTCGTTTCGTTCCACTTGCAGCCGGTGGTCTGTTTTCTTTACCGTCTGACATTTACAGTAATGAGATCAGGATTGATTTGAAAACTAATTTTTCACTCGTTGCTATTTTTGCGAAAAGGTTTACAAATCCCCCTCGACGCATAAAGATGTTGAGAAGAGAAAAAAATACTCGCCATACCGATCGTTTGAACAATCGGTTGCCTGTGTAGTTTCAACTGTGACTGCCGATATATCAAGTCGACAGATTGGCCAATTAGTCTCTTGGCTCAGACAATTCCTCGTGGCGGTAATGGGTGAGTGGTATTATAACGAATCTTTACAACACAGATTGGTATAGACACTTTTTGGTACATCGAGTCGAGGTCTTGTTTTCCTTCAAATACAGATATACGCTAATTGCGTATAGCGGGTACACACAGCTAATGGAATCTCTTTCAACGTACCGATACTCTAATTGGTGCAGTGACGGCATCAGAATGTCTGCTTCAGATGGGTTAAATCTGTATAATGATAGGATGAGTTCGAAAACTCATTTACTATTCGGTAAATATCATGTTGAATACGTTGAAACCAATTCGACTGAGAGTTGTTGCAGCCTGAGCTAGCAACAGGTGTCTACCAAATGAGTTTCAAAACATTCAGCAGCTTAACTCTATAGTTATATTGCGATGGACCTTTCCAGTTTTAGATATGCCCCGCCCATCTGTAGCTAAGATCCGCCCATGCGTCGCCCGTGTTGAGATCGATCGATCCTTGAACCCACTCATTCTCAATTTTCAGAAACTACACAGGTAAGCTGTTGAATATTTTGAAAGGAATTTGACAGGATACTGTTGCTGCCTATGGGAGCAACAGCGCCCGGTCAAATTAGTTTCAAAATATTCTTCATAATGATTATTATATAGTAAAGATATACAAGTCATACAGCATGTCAAACTATAAAGCGTTTAAGACGGGAAAATGTCATTCATCCTGTAATGTTCGCATTGGAGAGTTAGACAGGAGCAACGCTGATGTGTCGATGACTGTCAATGGATCGAACACGCTAATGGACATTTCCCGGTATATCCATCCATCATATGGTGTCATAATCAATTACGTGAAGTGTGGGATGGCGTCATAATCAATTACGTGACGTGTAGGATGACGTCATAATGAATTGCGTCATGAATCGCGTAGATAACTTCGGCACGAACGCTTTATTCATGAGGGGCTAGGCATTGCTGTACTAATTGTATGCCTTTACTATTTAATAACCATGCTGTTGAATATTTTGAAACTGGTTTGACTGGGCGATGCTGCTGTCAGAGGCAGCAACAGCAACCAATCAAATTATTTTCAAAATCTTCAACAGCTTACCTGTCAACGTTTTCTGGAACATAGTTTTCCGAGAGAAGATTCTTTTTGAACATTTACTACAGGGCATTCCTCACGACCAGGTCAGAAGCCGGTTTTGAGCGGCTCAGTCTTGAAAGGGTTAACGCGACCTTGTTCGCTAGTTATTTTATCATCATGAAAAAGCTCCTATGATTCTGTGGATAATATCGACACAGTATCACAGAGTCAGATATTTTGTGTCGGCATGGTGACCACTACTCCGGATTTATCAGGAAAATGTGGATTTTTTTGCAGGCCTCCGGATTTCCGGGCATCCTGTCAAATAGCCGGATTGGTTTGTTGAATTCGGAATATTTTTTAAATAATTAATTTGTTACTAGTTTTCGTATTATATAGTGCAATTTTAACACTATTCAAGTCCGCATAGCCGTATGACTTATTTCCATAAAAGTGTAATAATATTAACTGAAAAAGTATGATTTAAATTGATGATTTGTATGCATTTCTGCGTGCTCGCATATACAGACTCTGACATAGGCAAATCGCGCGCCTGCCAGATTATTTTAAATGCCGAAAATTCCGTGCTCTCGCGCTCGTCTGAACTTATTTTTCCAACATGCTGGTCGTCCTGTTTAAGTCTTCCATATTTTGGACCGTTTCCCGGGAAAACGCGGCTTACTGGACCGGTACTGTCCAGCAACCTGCGTTTTCAGGGTTATGCTTATTGAAAGTGCATGTTCCATATGGTATGCATGTGAAGATGGTGCCTTATGGGTATTTCCGGTTTGAGCTTAGGCTCGGACATCTCTAGTTAAGTGGCACTCAAAGCTCGCTCGTGTTGGGATCGTCGATCTCTGACTCCCTGACTATCAATGTCAAGAAAGGTTGTATTGTTGCGCGCTTAAGACGGACTACATACATCGAGCCATTAATTCTGTAACTGAAGTTGGCGTCATGATAGCGTAGTTGATTATCACGTCATATGATGGATAGATAAACTGGAAAGGGCCGATGTCATGCATTTGTACTTGGGGGTATGTTTTATTGTCAAACGTAATGTGTTGAGCTTTGAACTGGTGTTGAACTTTTGTTTGTAGAAACCTATATGAAAACTATTCCACAAATACTCATACATAATGGTAATCCGGACAGATTGAGCATAGTTAATGTGTGTGTACACACTGGTGCATAGTCATACAACCTGGTGGTCCTGTAAGGCATGTGGTGGGAAACAACATCGTTCTCCTAGAACGTTCATCTTGTCACAGAAAATCGTACGCGGTAGCGTGTTCAAGTACGTGTGTAGGCGGTGTGAGGGAAAATAGCGGACTACTGTGTGTGTTAGTTTACGACGTCGTTAATCAGTACACCTTTACGCCGATGCTTGATTAATTGGCAGTAAAGCAACACGTATCTAGTACGGACAGTAATGGTCATGCAATAATGCGCCAGTAAAATATCACAACGTCAGACATGTTTACGTAACACTAATAAATTGTGCAGCTTAAGTGTTTTTATATCGCTAATGACTTCATTAATTACTAACGATTCCTTCCATACTTGATGTGATTGAGCTATGCGCAGATAAGTTTGCGACACCGCTTAGGATCACGAGGACTAGATCTAACCTGTTTTAAATAATATTATGTTGAATAGTGTAGAATCTATAGACGAGACATTGTTATTGGCCACGATAGCTGCATACGGTTGGGCAACTACAGTAGTATTTTTTTTTACATTAAATTTATTAACCCTTTCATCGCCAGGCGCGCAAAAACCACCCTGTTCCATGCTCTTAAGAAATGTCAATTTGCTGGCCAGAAGAGGACATTTTTCTTTATTTACCATTAGAACGACTGGCTGAGTAAGCGAGCCAACCATTGAAGGGGTACATTTTCAGAAATATTCTCTATGACGAAATGCTTCGTTTCCTGACCACATTTGCTTATTAAAGGGTTACAAGAAGCACGTTTTGGGGTCACGTGTGATATGTGGTCATCTAACCTGTATGTAAATGTGGGTTTTCAGGACAAAAGGGGGATCAATGGATGAATCCAGTTTTAGCGGTACACCACCCACCCCACTCCACCCCTTCTTTAGCTAAGCTCCACACACACGTTGCCCGTGTTAGAATAGATCTATCCCTGAGCTCCATGACTTTCAATTTCCTGAAAACTATTGAAGCTGTTGAATATTTTGAAACTGATTTGACTGTGCGTCGTTGCTGCCTATGGTATGTTTATTAAATAGTAAAGACATACAATTCGTAAAACAACGCTAGTCAGTAATCTATTAAGCGTTCGTGACGAACTTAGATACGTCATTCATGACGTAATTGATTATAACGTCATCCTATACGTCACGTAGTTGGTCATACCATGTGATCGATGCATAGACTGGAACCCACCGTTTCCACCTATGTCTCGCTCATTGTTAATTAAACTCCGCCCAATTTATATACGTTGAGATCGATTTGAAAATTTTAAACCGGCATTCCCGCCGTTAAATATTTTGAAAATTATTTAAGTTTCAGAATATTTAACATGATGTCTATTAAATTGGAAATTCACCAAAACATACAATTCATACACATTCGTGACTGACGTGTCGAGATCGTGGCGGACTTACGTCATTATGAACGTGCCATTATGTTACGTGAGTGATGGTCATTATGAACGTGCTAATATGTTACGTGAGTGATGGTGACGTCAGATAAATGAGTAACAGATCGGAACCCTCCATTGATCAGCTGTGACGAATATGTCCATAAGTAGGAACGTCTATGTTGGATTCTTAGACAACAGCAACGTAGAACTGCAATTAATGTCAGCATAGTCACCGATTTAAGTGTTACTAAGCTGAAAGTTGAGCTTTCGACAACTAATTTAAATGCAGGGCGACCATCTTGTCGTGATTATTTGTCCGGAAAATAAGTTTGGACGACCGCCATCGCGCGCTGGTTGCCCTTTTCGGACCTAGGCCGCACGCGCGCGATTGGCCTCTTCGAGTATTTTCATATGTGAGCATACAGAAATACATACAAATCATCAATATAAACTTTTAACAAATTAAACAACAATTACAACTTGTTACGGCGTGGCTCTTCAGTCCAATCGGGTCGACTTGAATAATGTTGAAAATACACTATATAAAACGAAACCTGTTAACAGAGTAATTATTTCATAAACATCGCTAAGTCAACAAAAAACATGCGAATAATTGATAGGATATCTGGAAATCCGGAAGCCTGTTAAAAATTCTTATTTTCCGGATAATTCCAGGAAAATGCTCGCCCTGTAAATGTGTCCATTCTCAATGCGAATTTTGTTTTTATGCTTTATTACAGTTGATAACAACCTGGTATGTCTAGCTCTGTTGCTCAGTATCAACAAGTTCTATGAAAATATTCACTATTTGTTCGAAAACAAACTTTAACGGTAATACTACGATGGTACTAGCGCAGTAATGGTCAAACTGACCGGCACACTACTTTGCAGTGGTCTTGATACATAGCTATTTGAAAGGCCTGAAGAAGACTATTTTTTAATAATTACCACTAGAATGGGTGGCTCGGTAACAGAGTCAGTCATTCTAGAGGTAAATATTCAAAAATACACTTCTCTCGACCTGCAGATAGACATTGGCTAATCAGCCCCTCACTTTTCTTTACCATTGCCCTTTCAATGGTCAAGCCGGCGAAAAGAAATTCAGTGGTAAATTTACAAAAATACTTCTAAAATTAAAATTGATAAATATTGGCCATCAAAATGTGTAATTGATATATCAATTGTGAGCGCTTTGAGGCGCTGTTGACGGTTAACAACCTGTGCATTAACAAGATACATAAATAAGCATAGTTACCATAAACATGTGGTCAATGTGAATAAGAATTTTGAAAACAATCATTTTAAAATATGTATTTGATGCAGCAAACCATTCGTTTGCTATTTTACAATAACTGGTTGCGAGAAAATATGAAAATGTGAATTATGGGAATATTATTGCATTCTTACATAGATAGTAGCTGCATTGAGAAAACTAGTGCTGTAAACAGCTGCTGTTGTTAACAACAACATTAACCAAATTCAAATCTTAAACCACTCACTAACCTATCCAATCACCACCCACCAGCCCCTCTTTGAACAGCAACATAGACGAAAATATAAATGGTGTTAGTACACTCAGATTCGTCAGTTGCAACGAAAATTGAAGAGGCGATACCCTCTTTAAAACAACAGATAGAAACCTGCCATAACAGACAGATGGGAATGTCGAAATAGCAAAGGTGTTCAAAACGGCTGTTCAATTATTCACATGAGTATACTTTTCAGCAGGTATGGGAAGCATACCCCATAGCGCAAACTATTAGTGAGTGACTGTATTTTATTGTGCTAGTTTGTTGCCTGGTGGTGCCACTTTATGTTTACCATTTGTCAAAATCCGAGGCAGAAATGCTCTTTTAGACGCGCAAGAACTCGTAAATAGGTTACAGCTATCAATACACATCCATCACATCCATGACTCTGAATGCTGGGCAGAGACATGTTGCTGCTTCTGTTTCATCCACCAATAAATAAATCCATGTTTAGATGTTTACCCACACCACTCCACCACCCCACCATCTCTACTTAAGCTACGTCCATGTTTAGCGCATGTATACTTTGAATCCTGAATTCTCAAGCTCCCACTTTCGTATTAACAATACAGATAGCCTGTTGAAAACTGTGATACTACTTACACTGGTGGCTGTGGCTGCCATAGCAACAGCGCCCACACAAATTAGTTCCAAATATTTAAAATATGTTTGCTAAATGGAAAAGGCATGCAATTCGTATAACTGGTGGACTACTCACGGTTCATGTCAGACTTAGTTATGTCATTCATTACGCATTTTGAACAAGACGTCAGCCAACATATGACGTAGTTTGATTAGAACGTCATATGTTGACTGACAGATTGGATTCATCCATTGCCTCTTTTAATCGTGCGATTATTGATTGGTTCCATCCAACTCATATGCATTGAATCGTTCGATGGTATATTCATCTATGTGTTCATTTGTTTAGTTGCTTTATTCCCATGCTTATTCATGTGTGGGTGCACGTGTTCGTGCATACCATAGTTAGTTTCTGTATGCGTTCATTGATTCGTTTCTTCATGGATTTAATCGTTGGCTAGTTCGTTCGTTCATCTATACTTATGAATATAGTCCTGTGCACATCTATTCACATACAATTCATTCATAAATTAGATCATATTACACTTCATTCTGGATTGGTTTCTAGAGTCAATCAGTCAACCAGCCAGCCAGCCAGCCTGCCAGCCAGCCAGCCAGCCAGCCAGCCAGTCAGTCAGCTAGCCAGCCAGCCAACCAGCCAACCAGCCAACCAGCCAACCAGCCAGCCAGCCAGCCAGCCAGCCAGCCAGCCAGCCAACCAGCCAGCCAGCCGGCCAACCAGCCAGGCAACCAGCCAGGCAACCAGCCAGCCGGGCACCAGCCAGCCAGCCAGCCATAGATAAACTCGTTGCAACGTGTGGTTCGTTTAAATAAATAGCTCCTCATGTTATCGAACTAATACAGAATTAACGACTGAGCGATAGTTATTTTAATCAATATAGCACGAGTTGGGTTTATAATGCCGCTGTTTTCACTGGCAATAGCGCAAGAATAACACGCATGCCACAGGATAAGGACCCTATTGAGTCAACACTTTGAAGTATGTGATGACATATCAATTGGCATATCTCTGTGAATATTGAATTCCCAAAATCTCAATTTCTAGTTAATTATACAGGTACGATATTGAATATTTGGAAACTAATTTGACAGGAAGATATTGCTGCCGTAGACAGCAACAGCTTCATGTCAAATTGGTTTCAAAATAGTCAACATAATAAATATTTAAATGTAAATAATATTTGATGTTTAGATGTTCATGTTCGAATTGCTATGTAAGTATCTTACATAGCAATTCGAACATGAACATCTAAACATAGAGAGCCGATTGCATAACATGTGTTTGGGATGGATTTCATTCGGATGGGCAAGATGCATACATTCGATAGGCGTAGGAATGTTAATGTTGCTCGCTATCGATGGTGACAAGCTAACTCAAGCTAACTCAACCTGGTGCTACAACGGCACAAGATAACCCTATGGTAAAAGTATTAGATTACTTTCAATGCTATTATAGCGAACTTGTCATGGGCTAACACATTTTCCACGATGAGTTATCCTTGATCTCCAACCAGTCCTATCCCCATCTGCGAATCTCGTTCGAGTTGCTAACATATCTTAACAGTGTTCTCCCATAACCACTTGTTTTTCCTCTCCATGTGTTGGTGAATTCTCCCTCCCCCCCTCCCTCCCCCTCTCTCCCTCCCTCCATCACTCCCTCTCTCTCTCTCTCTCGCTCTCTCTTTCTCCCCCTCTCCCTCCCTCCGTCCCTCCCTCCATCTCTCCCCTCTCTCTCTCTCTCTCTCTCTCTCTCTCTCTCTCTCTCTCTTTCTCTTTCTTTCTCTCTCGATTCTATGGCGCTTCCTTTGTCAATGTATTCACACAAATACACCCAGATACACAAACTGTCTCGCAGCAATTTCCTATTCGCAATGGATGAATTTCATCAGTCATTAAAATACATAACGTCATAATAAATTGCGTCGCATGCAGGCAATCAAACTGCATAATGGATGCTGTAATTAAATCCGCCATGAAGAATCAATTGCCAACCACGTGTGCGAATGGTATGACTTTACTATTTAATAAACACCATGCTGACTATTTTGAATCCCATTTAACTGGGCGCTGTTGCTGCCATAGTTTGAAAATATTTAACATCTTACCAGCATAGTTACCTTGAAAATGGCATTCTGCGAATTCAGGATTCACAGTAAATGAATCGCGCCCAAGACGCGAATAGCATGTATGAAGATCTAGCGGCATATCTATCCATCTTCCCTCAAAGCAAGCTTGTATTGCAGACAATACGTTGAGCTTGAAACGCCACGCACACAGGCATTGTGCGCTGAATGCAACATTCAATTCAAACCACCAACGCAATGTCTTACATAACATATAATTCTTATCTATAGTGTGTGGCTGAAAGTGTGTGATGCGACGATCGATTTCTCCCAGACACAAATAAACGCACACCTGTGCACACCTGTGACCATATCACGGAAAAAAGAAAATGGTGCCAACGGAATAACGCGCAGTGATAGATGAAAACTTGCATCATCTTAATAATAATAATAATCATTCAGTGGATACAATAGGCTACACATAAACTATGTATGGTGTGTTTTATGCATATCATCCCGTAAAGGAACGCAATTCAGGCTGTAACGGCTAGATGTGGATGCATTTCTCCAGTCTCTAACAATGTTGTCATGAGTTACTTGTCAACAAATTTGAAGGAAACTTAGATACGCATGCCCAATCATGTAGGCGTAATCTATAAATGTAGTGTTGTACATCCTCAACCATACTGGTAAACCGTTGAATAAGTAATTTCACTGGAATGTATAGTTTTCAATATATGCAACATTATCAATATTACATAATAAAGAATATGCTCTAGCTGGACCTACATGACATCACACACTATCGCTACTGAGACAAAATGGCGACGATCATATCACCACTTCAATGCGATGTTGAGATGTAAATATGTGTAAGACAGATTGCGTGAAGCGAATGCTATGGAATCTATGTACCATAATCTATTAGGACAATACACAATTTGAGACACGATTTAAATACGTATTCACATGAGTATACTCTTTACTCTACTATTTGCCACATTCCTCTATGCTTGGCAATAGCTTCAGTGCGACTGGCAATACGCCAATCATCCCTAAGGGGACCAAAGTATAAATCCATATGCATTCAGTAACTAACTCTATTTGCTACGTCCCAACAGCTATCTAAGTCCACAATCTTGAGTTTCACATCGAGCCAATATATTACCATCCACCATGGCCTCCAGCCCGCCACATATATTGGAAGCATCCAGCTGATCAACACTATTTACCACATAATTCAAAAGGACTAGAGGCGGTACCATCTGTAGATGCACTTTATTTATTTTATAAGCTTCCACACACAAATGTGCTTCAGCTGATGAAGCACATTTATGTGCGAAAGCTTGTAAAATAAATTAAGTTTGTCTACAAATGGCACCACCTCTAATATTGTATATCTTATTAATATGCCCCCTATCTCAGATTTGCCACAAACGACTCTTTCCCCCACCGCATTCTCTTATACCATTTTCATTAGATTGTCCTCTGCGACCAGGCGTGTTTGGACGACTGTGAGTGAATAGTTATTCAAACCATACAATCATTAGATAAATGGACTATACTTTTCTTCATCCCCGTTACACCCTATTGCATGACTAATACTAAATAGTGTTGGTTACGCACTAGGCCTTCGGCTGCCAACTCGTATACTATATTGTAATTTGAGTGCAATGACAAAGGGCTATCTTATCGGGAGGTGTCTGTCATATGACAAGACCATGCCAATGCAATATCTCTAAGGGTTTACGTACTACGATCTGCTAGATAATGTCCTGTGCAGTGTTCTTATTTAGACCAGTGGCATGCTAATATAATGGCGTTACTTTTCACTTATCCTGAACAGTACTGGTAAATAGGGAACTATGTGTGCCTACTCAGTTCAACACAGGATCATCTTCTTCGGAGCAACCATTTTCATTTCATATTTTCAAGCGTTATTATGTTGCTGTTAGATATGCAACACCTGCCATTGATAGTAATGCCATAATATGCAACAGAATATCATAATGAAATTGCTGTTTCTGGGTTGTATGTGGTAAAGTAGTAAAACATGATATTCAATGTCGTAGCTGCGTGTTCCAGTGCGGTAACATTCCATAGATAATTCGTCGTTATCGACACTCATCAAGAGCAAACACATAGCTTCGTGCAGCATATATATATATATATCTTTAATGGCTAAATCTAGTCAAGAATAATATTTATCCAAACTTTCAAAAGTGTCTATTACTCTGTATGTATTGCCTTGGTAACCATCAGTAGCAATCCCTATATTGATATGGTCAATGTGCTTGTTACATTTTCAGCATCGTTTCCCATGAGGTTGCCTAAGATGAATAGACCAGTGGCCAGTTTGCAAGCTGAGTTGCTTACTGTTGCTGCTGTCCTAAGAAGTTTCACTACAGTTTGTGCCACCTCGGTGGATGAAGAATAACTAATTTAACAATACATCTTGATATTGATATTGATTAGTACAGAACATAGCGATCATTCCAAATATAATATTCTAATGCTTTAACCTACAGCATATGGCGCAACATGTGCGTCGAGAGACAATTGTTGTGATTTAATATTACACAGTATGTTACCATTGAAAAGGCAATAATGGTACTTGCATTTGGAAAAACAGAGCATCTGGCCTTTACTGCACTGTAAGTACAATATTTTCGTTGAAAACTTCATTCCCTCTGACGCTAAAATAAAAAAACCCACGGCCAACAATTACTACAAAGCGGACAAAAATAACGGATGAATGCTTTTAACAGATCATTAACAATGCATCAAAATACATTTGATGCCTAAGAAGACGCATATACTGTAATCATCTAAACACAAATAACAAACGGTTCACTTTGTTTCATAATGTCACGTTTCTTTGGAATTTTTATCATACATTTGCACAGTCAGATTAGATATTGGATTTTAGAAATGTATTATTTAGCATTGCGTGTATTGGAATCAATACCAGAACGAACCACTATTCTCCAACTGCAATCTGCTATTACTAGATCATGCGTCATAGCTGGATTGTGGTTGCTCAATGAATGAGTCATAGACAGAAAATAGATATGTCACTGTATACACGTAGTTGGACCAGACCCGTATGCACCCTAGGAACTGTTCCTATGGCGTGAGAAATGTAGACGGTCTGCGAAATTTAACACAATACAAATTCACGACGCAGTGACACGAACCTGAGTGTCTATATCCATGCAAATCATTTTCATAAATGTAGGAGATGCTGTATGCCATTGCTCTTAGTAATATACTAAGGCGGACGAGGATATCTGCTTCACCAGCTCACTGGTGGCATTACATTCATAACCATTTGGAACATGTAATAAGTTAACGAGGCCGTCTGACTACATCCAAATTTCAACATTTTCTAGGGAGGACCTCCGTACTCCCCTTCTTATTTGGACACAACACTGCCGTAACCTTTGCTTAACAGGTGCCTAGGGCCTACGAAAGCCATAAACCGGCCCTGGGTTGTCTTTGAAGGTAAAAACACGCTGCGTTATTTTAGCAAAGGAAAAACAATATTATGGCAATCATATTAGTAAATGTGTACATGTTTGACATCGAATTTACTGAGACCTAATCCAAGTTTATCTAACACTGTGACTTATGTCCATCCTGACGTTCGACGACTCGATGCAGCTAAACATTATAGTCCAGCGGAACAGCTTCTCTACAATGTGGCTGAAAGTAGTTAGCATGGTTGGTAGCAAAGATGTTCCGTCAAATTATTCTCAACATAATCAGCATACGATTTAACACCAGAACATAGCTCTTTGTGTGTAAATGATAGAGCTAATATATATGTTGCTGGTCGTAGCTAGGAATGAACACGGGTTATTATTGTTTGAAAAATGATGCAAAATGAACACGACACGCTTAATCCGGAGCTCGATCTCAGCTTAATTCTTTACATCTCAGACCAGAAGCAACACTTATATCCCGATAAAAGTAAGATTGTGCTGAATATTGTGAATCAAATTCGACTGTGCGACCCCGCTTCCTATGGCATCAACGGCTCCCTGTCAAATTGCTTTTACAATTTTGAACAGCATTCGTGCATACATATCTTGGAATTGAGAGACGACACTTTCAAGGGTTGTTGGGTTTAGTAATCCATAGCCAGAGGTGGGAACTGGAAATGTCTTGAGCAATCTCGTTTAGCGGGTAAGAAGAGAAGAGAAAGACGAAATGAAACTGTAACTACTTGGAAGATTATTCGATGTGTCATGCAGTTCACTAGAAGTGTTCACGAGTATTTAATGTAGTAAATAGAGGGATACATGTCTAGTTGTACCCCGCCCATTTCTAGCCTAGCTCTGTTCAAGATGCTAGGCGTATAGAAACCTATGTATTTAATGTAATGGACCTTTCCTGTTCTAGCTAAGCTCCACACCCACCATGTCGTGTTGGGATCGATCGAGCCCTGAACTCCCTGAATACTAATTTGCAGAAAACTATACAGGTAAGTTGTTTTATATTTTGAAACTAATTTTTCTGCGGCCAGTCAAATTATTTTCAAAAAATGCAAAATATGCAAGCTCTTGTTTATTATTTAGTACATATATGCAATTCGTACAACACCGCTTGGTCCGTCTTGAATTATTCATTCTTGACAAATTTATCATTGATTATGACGTCATCCTACACGCTACGTACTTGATTATGACGTCATATGACGAATGAATACACAAGAAAGGTCCATTCTGAATACAAGAATCCAATATTAAAGATAACTATAGAGATGAGATGTTTAATATTTTGAAACTCATTTAAGTGAGTCGCTCATTAACACTAGTTTCAAAATAATCAACAGAATGTGTATTACATAGTAAATCCACCAAAGACATACAGTGCTTACACTTGGACAACGTTTCAATGTGCATAGCGGGGCATAGATGCGCCACAATGTATTGTAGTTCAAGCGGCATATGCCGTACTTGCGTATGAAATCTACGTGCATATACATGAGTGGGGGAACAGACTCATCCTTTGTGACTTTAGTCAAACTTAATGCTGCCATCCCAGAAACATCACAGGTACAGAAGCTAAGACGGGTGTACTAGTTCAACTCTGTAGAGACAGAAGTTTCGTTTTCGAACACATTTTAAAATGTACCACCAACGTGTTTTATCTAGATAATCAAGTCCGAGCACCGACCAAAAGAATATCATTTATCTTTCGTGTTTCACAATGGTTGCATGAATTAATGTTGAACAGACGTGTAGTGAATCTATTAATCTACTGATTGAGTGGCCGTGCTGACAAATCCCAGATAAATATCGTGGTTACGACAGACTTTCTATGTCACGATCAATATATTTATTGGTTAAGCAGCACCTGTAGTACATGGTTATGGTCTTTAGGAGAAAGCAACTAGAACGGAAACGTCACGTTGAAGTATACAAGGTGTTCTCAAGGTGTTCTAAAAATTACGGCAGTTAAAGAACCAAGTACTATATATGGCTAGCCATGTAAATATAATTAAAGGACAAGAAGCACGATTGGATAATTATGGATCAAGGCAACAGAGGTTATGTAGACAAAGGTATTATATTCTTCAAATGCTACCGCTATTGCAAGCCCGATGCCAGTCAGTGGGTCAACTCCTACACGAGCTACTCAAACATTGGCATGTGTCACCTAATCGACGTGTCTTCCTCACCCGAAGTAGTATTAATGAAGGACGCTACTTCGGAATGTAATTGTTCATATATTCAAAATTGCCTTCTCGCTCAGAAAGATAAATGGAACTTTATTTGTATCCCATTCCCGTGCGATGGCTGTACTTTCCCAAGCGAAAAATATTTGAATGATTAATGGGTGTTTGGAGACGGATTGAATCATAGTACATATTATTGTTGCACGGAAGCAATTCAGTCACGAGGCTATAATGGAAAGAAAACTAACGCCGTGTGCACATGACAACGTTAAGTCATTATTGGATTTTGGCAAGCGTGTGCTAGGTGGAACAGGGACAAATAATGTTGAATCGAAATAAATGTTTTGTGCAGCTGGTACCTGAGACGCGTGCGCGTGTATAAGTCTTGCGTACAAGCCTCATTATGAGAGGATGTGTGTCAAAGGGTGGCGTGTGCGTGTGAATGGGGGTGGGGGTGGGGGGGGGGGGGGGGCACCAACGAATTTCATTCACATTGTATTCAAATTAGTCAGGCGTTCCCGAGTTATTGCCCTTTCAAACTATAGCCCGGTGGCTTGCAGGAGCGACAGGGGCGTATGCATCATATGTGTTTCCTCTATTCTTTATCGTCCATCAATTCCATATTAAAGCGTATTATGTTTTATTATGGCCTTTTCCCAGCTCACAAAGTCCAGCAAATCTCTCAGTATGACTGCTGATTTTTCATTTCAACTTCAGCCTCCGGAATAACAATACACCTCTCATTCACTTATCCCTAGGCTCACATTCTATCTATTGTAACATTGTCACATTGCCAATTTATTCCGCTATACAGATATTACTCTGCCTCTACCAACGACTTCGCACAATGGACATGTATACGCAATAATTTCTCTAGAGAGATAGACAACAGTTATCCATGTGTCTAATGTCTATGCTCGAAATAACGTTAAATTCAAGGAAAAACGCAAACAAAATTTCCTTTTCATTCTGCACAACCGTATTCATATTTTTTTCGTGGATACTACTATGGATGTCAAGAGAAATTAATCATTTCAACGCCGTCTCATGTTGTAACAACTGAAAAGTTAATATATTCCATATCCTGACATTGATTCGAGTGAATGATGGCCAGTGAGGCAGAAAATTACAGTCAAACTACTGGAGCAATATGCAGGCGAATATTCCGTAACCGATGATGAATTTGTAGGTAGGGATCAAGGGTAAATATTTCCAAGGATAACTAGCGCAGTCGAAATCTGTACAAACTCTGACATATGGTTTTGTACAGTGAACAGCATATGCTACTGCTAAATAGGGAGGTAATTCGATGCAGTTAGAGAGGTGGCGGCAGAGAGAGTGAGAGAGAGTGAGAGGGAGGGAAGGAGGATGGGAGGTAGGGAGGGAGGGACAGAGAGAGAGAGAAAGAGAGAGAGAGAGAGAGGGGGGGAGGAGGAGGGGAAGAGATGTTTATTCACTTCCACGTGAAGTCAAACGTGCACGGCTAGTTATTATTATTAGTAGTAGTAGTAGTAGTAGTAGTAGTAGTAGTAGCAGTAGTAGTAGCAGCAGCAGTAGTAGTAGTAGTAGTAGTAGTAGTAGTAGTAGTAGTAGTAGTAGTAGCAGTAGCAGTAGCAGTAGCAGCAGTGGTAGTAGTAGTAGTAGTAGTAGTAGTAGTAGTAGTAGTAGTAGTAGTAGTAGTAGTAGTAGTAGTAGTAGTAGTAGTAGTAGTAGTAGTAGTAGAGGTAGCGGTAGTAGTAGTAGTAGTAGTAGTAGTAGTAGTAGTAGTAGTAGTAGTAGTAGTAGTAGTAGTAGTAGTAGTAGTAGTAGTAGTAGTAGTAGTAGTAGTAGTAGTAGTAGTAGTATTCTTATCACGCATTCAATTGTGTCATTGGGACGCTTATAAATGGTTATGCAAATTTGTACATGAGGCTGGCATTCTCTAGAAATAAATAGCCGTGATCTAATGCGTGTGCATTTTCTCGAGCTAGACGTCGAAGGCATTGTGTTTATGGGCGAGCAAATTGGTGGAGACTTTTGGTCTACCCAATTCCTTATACCCTAAGGATGTTTGACACATAAGGAAATTGGTGGCGATGTTTCTGTGTATGTTCCCAGAATCAAAATTGAAGATACTTGCAGTTTGATTAGGTTTTCTTTTGGGAATCTGTGCCTCGGAAGTTGGACGGACACCACGATATGTGCTCTTGGAAACAGTAATTTTTAATAAGAGTAGATTTGCATTATATCAACAGCCAGAAAAGAGAGCGCATGGCAGTTCGATCAATGCCGCGGGGTTGTGGCTTTCATAGAGCCAGACGAAATACGACAAGGAAGTCAGGACACTAGGGTGTTTTCTATAACAGAAGACAAACGAATATCATAATTTGTAAAGTGGATTTGCTTTTACAGACAGTGGTGTTTCGCTTCGCAAATCTCAGAGAAGAAAGATTAATGTAATTGTATCAACGATACAGAGCTGTGAACTATGCTGTTGAATATTGTAAAACAACTTTGACTGGGAATTGTTACTGCCAATGGTAGCAACGTGTTCGTGTAATATTTGATTCAAAATATGCAAAAGTCTACCTGTAGAGCTACATTGAACTGACAGTTTAGGAATGTGGTATTCAATTGCTGGGCACCATTTCAACACGGGCGTTATTGTTCAGCCATAGGGATGTGTCTTTGTATCATATATTGATAAAATAAATATGACTGAACTGCGAGGGGAGGGCCAGGTACAGTATAGATCAGAAATAACCGAGAATGTTTACAAAACATAATACATCTTAATGTTGAAAATGTTGAACATAATTGCGTTGGAAAACATTACTGCCTATTCAACATAGCATTTCTATATCATGTCAAACTTATAGTAAACTAACATGCTTCTGTTTTTTGTCACAATAATCGCTCCCCACCCCAACCGCACACCAACGCGAGTCACAATCAGTTCAATTCCAAGTTTAATCATGTTATTTTGCAACAGAACAACTAGCTTCTTGTATTCAAGTGTCTGCTTTAACTGGTACCCATGCTCTGTGTGGGTGCCTTGGTTTGTGGTGTATGCATCCTAGGCAACGGGATAGGGCCTACACAATTCAGGCTAGGTGGGACTATGGCAGGTAGGGGTGGGGCGGAAGCCTACAAATTTCGAGGAAGAGATGGAAAAAACAAAGCTACATTTATGTACATTTTGTAGAACTGTAGTAGATGGCCGTTGAGAGCATCTAGATTTCGAACTTCCTTGGGGATTCCCTCCAGTGATTCTATGACCTAGGTAGCGTGGTGAGGGAAGGGGTGGGGTAACAGTTGCCTGAGTGACTGGCTCAGGGACGGCACTACCTTGCTAATGAGTAAATAAATGTAATAATTTCACAATCAACTGATTATCCATATGTATCGCTGAACATCCACAGGTGAGGCCATCTAACAGCATCGTGATTTAAAAATTCTCCGAGGGAGGACCATCATAACCCCTTTCTGGTTTGCCTATAACACTTAGGCAACCTTTGGTTAACAGGCGCCTAAGGCGTATACGTGACATTGATTACAATACTTGAAGCATAGGCATACAATCCGCTAAATAATTCTAGATATACAAAACACACAAACAGCGTACAGTACAACCCATGATTAAATTAACCACTTATAGCATATCAAAGCGTTCAAAGTGTTTCTCATATCAAATGGCACTTTAATGCTTAAGAATTGTCAAGAAGTTTAAGATTTTCGCACATACATTTGCAAAAAATAGCTGTCTGTTGATCTGCAAATGGACATTCTAAAGACCTCTCTCTATAAAAGAAGCGATTCTGGGTGGCCTGGCCATGAAACGGTTATTGGCCAGAACATGTCAAGTGTTTGCTTAGCCAGTGACCATTTGCAGGCCAAGAGAAATTTATTGTTTGGAAGATTTACAACTGGAATTGCTGGCTCGGTTCCCAAACCAGTCATCCCGGTGGTAAATTCTTAAAAATAGCCTTCATGTGGCCTGTAGATGGACGTTCCTCAAGACAATGGACCTTTCCATTTTTAGCTATTCCCCGCCCATCTCTCGCTAATCTCCACCCACATCTCGCGAATGTTGGGATAGATCGATCTCTGAACTTCTTCACTATCAATTTCCCGAAAACTGTACAGGTGAGCTATTGAATATTTTGAAACTAATTTGGCAGGGTGCTGTTGCTGCCTATGGCAGCATCAGCGCCCAGTCAAATTACTTTCAAAATATTCAACATCATGTTTATTAAATAGTAGAGACATACAATTCTTACAATGTCTTACAATTTGGACTTTCAAGAGTTAAAGACGCTCCGTATAAAATTGTTTATGACGTAATGATTATGACGTCATTATACACGCCGCTTAGCTGATGATGACGTCATATGACGTCATTGCTCTGGAAAGATCATTATAGGATTAACTAGGCACGCGAGGGGTTAACATATGTCCAAAAATAAATAAACATGTCATACTGTTAGTAATAAATGTTATGCTGATTACGTCGAACACCATTGGATTGAGAGGCATTACTTCCTTAGGGGAAATTGTCTTCCAATCCGATTACTCATTGATACGTGTTATTTTTTTTTTGTTATTTCTGAGTTGTACTGGAATAATTGCAATAATCGTGTTCTCAATCGCGAGTGAAATGCTATTTCTGAACACCTATTTAAAGAAAAAGACTTCCTGAGATTACACCAACGAACACGATTCTCTCCCTGACCAAGTGGCCATACACTTGAAGTATAAATGTCAATTTTCGACCTGCATCCGAATACGATGCTCTGTTGTTCGCAGTATCAAGCTGGACGGGTACTGTTCGATTATGGAAATTTAATAATCGATTATGATGTCTGGAAAATAATCGATTTAATCGGATAATCAATTATTTAACCTCTTGGAACTTTGGAAGTAGCAACTGCGCAGAGAGAGAGAGAGAGAGAGAGAGAGAGAGAGAGAGAGAGAGAGAGAGAGAGAGGAGAGAGAGAGGGGGGTGAGAGAGAGGGAGAGAGAGAAAGTATAAAGTTAACTTAAAGTTAATAATAAATAAATAAATAAATAAATACATAAATAAATAAATGCACGCATGCACGCAAGCACGCACGCACGCACGCACGCACGCACGCACGCACGCACGCACACACCAACCCATGCACGCACGCACGCACCTACCAGCCCACGCACGCGCGCACGCACAAACAAGCAAACAAACAAACAAATAAATAAATAAATAATTAAATTTATGGATAGATTGTTAGATAGATAGATAAATAGATAAATAAAAGCCTGATTTTCTAGAAGAATAAGAATAATAGAATACGCAATTTCGTAAATTGGTTTGTAGTTAGGTTGAGATGACCTCAAGTAAGATGGCGCTTACCAGAACAAACTATATCACCGAGTCGTCTGATTGGCTGAACGAACAACCTCGGCCAGTATAAGTAAGTCAATTTGGAACGCTAGTAAAAAGACGCCAATTTAATTTCAACATTACATAGATTAACATTTAATTATAGAGAGCTCGATATTTCACTATTTTCCAGCTTTGGAGAAGCTGAATATTTCTAAAATCATTTGACTGTGAGTTGTTGCTGCCTTAGACAGCAACAGCTTTAAGTCAAATTAGTTCCAAAACAATCAATGTATGAATATTTGTATCGAAAATGTGTGAATTTACTACGAAAAACAGTACGTCAATTGTGTGCATTTTTTGTGAAATGGCCATACACATGTTTAATTTTATTATGATATAGATTTCGCCCGTGATGCTTATCTACGACGTTGTCCTACCTGTCCAGCATTAGGAAAGTTGAATATTTTGAGTCATTTGACTTAGAGTTGCTGCTGCCTAAGGCAGCAGCAGCTTTAAATCAAACTAGTTCCAAAACAATCGGCAGAATTTGTGAAAACTTGCATCGAAATTCTGTGAATTTACTATGAAAATTGAATTGAATTTTGTAATTTTTTTCGCAAAATGGCCACCAACACTTCAGCCTATAGCCTTCAGAGCCGTTGTTATATTGTTCCATAATTAGTAGCAATCAAATGTTTCCGATCACTGGCGTATCAAGCAATTACTTATACAAACATTCGCGTGCATGGACTATGACTCGGGAGGTGCGGGCTTGAACGTCAGGAATAGATGTTTATAGAGCTACCTTGCTAGGCCAATCAAACCACCGATACATTAGCTGTATTACAAGACTAAACACTAAATTATGCCTGATTAAAATAAATAATCGATTTTTTCGATTTTTCGATTATTTTATTTTACACTCGATTATATAATCGCCAAGAAAAATAACCGACTATCGATGAAATATCGATTAACCGAACAGGCTTTGTCTCCCGGCACCATATCATAGTGCCCCATTATATAATCCTAGCATTGAGCCGGTAACCATTTGATAGGGTTCTTCATAATGTGAGAAACATTCGGTAGGTGATTCATCATTGGTATTGGGAAATTAATTAACCTGCCGCCTGTAGTTCAGTAGAGTAGCCGTGTTAATAGTCATGTGAATAGTGACGCAATTAAAATCACGTGGTTTCTTAATGCATGATTCCATTATAGAGGGGTTTGACAAAATATGTTTTAAATAGTAAATCCATCCAAGACTTGCAAATCGTACACTTGACGAACTATTCTAGCTTCTTGACTGAGTATTTCTCTCAATTATGATTGGCAAATCAGCATAAACGTGGGGTAATTAATTATCACATCATATACTTGATCGACGTATTGGATTCATCTATTCTACCATGATTAATCACACTTCACACTTAGTGCAGCAGGTGGCCCAGACTGGAAACCAATCGTCGAAGAATAATGGCGCTACGTTGAATGGTCTCGAATACACCCGGATACATAAACTGTCTCAGAGCAGAGTAACATTTGCAATGGACGAATCCTTCTGAAACTTAAGTGCATGACGTCAAAATACGTCACATATCGGCTGACGTCACAGTAAAATATGTAATAGATGGCGTAGCTAGGAACGTCATGTGTACACATTTATGTCTACTACTTAATAACCATTATGTTAAATCGTTTGAAACTAATTTGACTGGGCGCTGTTGTTCCATATTTAACAGATTAACTGTATTGTTACCTTGACATTTGGATTCCGGTAATTCAGGATTCACAGTACATACATCGAGCCCAACACGCGCAAAGCATGGGCGGTGCTTTGCTAGATATGATAGCCAAAATGCATTCCTCCATTCTAGAGCCATCACACACATGCCCACTAGCCATAGTCCCGCCTTGCATGGTTTTTTTTTATTATCAATCACTGCGCTAGGAGTCATTCTGTCTACAGATAATCAGTGTCCAAATAATCGTGTGTTGCAACTACTGTTCATGAACGGTATGTGAATGAAAGAATTCACAACCTGAACCACCCATGCAATTCTTAATTTGAGCATATCAAACGCCACGGATGTTTTCCTTATCTGCTTATATGATCAAACCTGATATATTGGTATTGCTTAGCTGACAGAAAGGTGGCGGTTCTCTAAGCATCTTCTTATAGAATGTGTTTTACTTCTATCACGCCCCTTCCACCAACGCATCACGATTCATATTCAAATTGTATCAACAGCATACCTTTGCATAGTAGCTACACCATTTCATTCCAGAATGTGGCTATTTGAAATAGATTCATTTCTTTGTGGCTAATTATTGGAAAAACCGTTCCTGTATCCAGCACTATGAATGGAAAAGATGTATGCAGATCCAGCGGTAGGCCTATTCATCTCAATTCAAATTAAGCTTGTATTGCAGACAATATGTTCAACTTAAGACGAAAGGCACACACGCACCGCACCGTACCGTGAATGCAGCATCCAATTCAAACTGGTTTTCTTATCGCCAACGCTGTGTTGTGGCATAGTAGCGACTGCAAAATGTCGTATAATAATACCTATTTTTTATCTCTAGTGTGTGTCAGAAAGCGTGTATATGACGACTGATTCCTCACAGACACAAATAAATACATACCTGTGACTAAAAAGAAAATGGTGTCAACGGTGATAAAGGAAAACTCGCAGCATCCTAATACTAATCATTCAGTCGTGCAATATGCTACACATACACTGTGTATAGTGTGTTTGTATGCCTATCATACCGTCAAAGGATGCAATTCAGGCTATAATGGCTAACTGTGGATGCATTTCTCCAGTCTATTTGAATGTTGTCATGATTTTCTCTTCAACAGATTGGAAGGAAACTTAGATACACATGCGCAATCACATAGGAGTAATCTATAAATTGTCAGTGCACTGTAACCTCAACAATACTGATTGAATTATGTCAAACTATTTTAACTGGAATGTATAACTTCAACATATGCAATATGATAGATACTACATGATAAAATATGTTTTAGCTGCGCCTACATTACTATCATGCACTATTTTTACAGAGACAAAATGGTGGCGACGATGTCTCAACATTTGTGCAATGCTGAAACGTAAATAATTGTAGGACAAACTAGAATCTACCTACCACAATGTATTACTCCGTTACCCAATTTGAGACACGTGTTGTATCCTTTTAAATGGTAAGTCTCAGTCTAATCTTTGGCACATTCCTCTCTGATTAAGAATGGTGTCCTGATAAGTCAATCACCCTATTTTAAAATATAAATCCTCAAACACTCAGTAGTTAAATCTATCTGCAATGTCACCAACACCTATTTAAGTCCACACTCTTGAGGTTCACATCAAGACAATACTTGACCAACTATCATCGCCACCAGTAAGGCTACGCAGGTTGGCATAATGCCAAATCGGTGACGATGTCAATTTTCAAACCAGTTTTAACCGTATGCCTGTTTTATGAGGTGAGCGGGGCCAAGGGTGAGTTGGTACAATTGGTGCAGGCCTATGTAATAGTGTTTCGATAAACATGTAGCAAGTATGTGTGTGATGTCTAGAAATTGTGACCCAAAATACACGCTTACGGTAGTACTAATTATCACAAGTATAACAACGGAATATATACCTTAGTTTTTAATAATCAGTTACATAATGGGCTATTATTTTAGACTGCATGTTGAAAACTGTTGGTGTCAAGAACAGCAACACATTTCAATCAATTACTCTTATTCTAACATCATGTTGACATTGGTTAGCCATCCCATTAATGATTATTCTGTCCGGTACAAGGGGCGGGTTGAGGCGAGGTTAGAGCATACGCCTATTGATTTAAGCCTATTACCGGTATATAATGCGAACTGACAGCACTGGTCAAGGTGGTCGCTAACTTGTGATTTTAGCTTTAAAGACTTATCTAATCATTAGATAGGCAGGTTACTTAACGTTGTTGTAACAACTCACTCGCTCAGAAATTTGGCACCGATAGAAATGTTTATTTTGTATCTGAATTGCGACAACTTAAAAATTCCGCGGAACTCATGATGTGGACAACCTCTCTAGATTGGCGGAATGTTTGAACAATTAGTCCTAGGCCGTGTTCGCACTGGAGACTTAACCGGTGCAGCGCAAAACTGAGGTACGGTGCTATTCCCGATTAACTCTCCAGTTAGAACACGGCCTTAGATATAGGTAATCATGTGTTTTGTTTACAGAGTTGTGATAACTTAATTATTCACACAGCATAAGCCTCATCTTTTAGCATACACACTGAACACGCGTCAATCATGCTAATAGGCACGAATGGAAGAAAGAAACCATTTTATACCGAATTAGATTATGTTAACACTGAATACGAAAGACCAATAGAAAGTCATGCATTTACAATTTTATAAATATTATCGCGTATGATTAAATATTTTGAAACTAATTTACTAGGAGCTGCTGCTACAACAAACAGCAGCATCTCAGAGTCACATTAGTTTCAAAATATTGGAAAAGATTTAATGGGAATACAGAATAGCAGAAATAGTGACTTTTGTATGTGCAAACGGGCCTGCGTCCTTTAATGAACAAATTTGGTCAATAAAATTATAATTTTCTCATGGAAAATGTCAATTTGCTGACTAAGGAAGATTATTTGTATTCATTTACCGCTGTAATGTCCTGGTTTTGTTATCTAGCCAGTGATTTCAGGGGTAAATTAAAAAAAAATACACTTCTTTAGATTTGGAAATTGACAGCTCTCAAGGCCATCAGGAATAAGGTTAAGACAGACTTAACAGCAATATTTATAATTTAAAAAAGGATTAATCAGTATTGGCCAAACCGAAAATGTTAATAAACTCGGGTTTTCGGTTTAAACATGATTACGGCAGTTTTCAAACCGTCGCTATACTGTATCGGTTTACGATGTGAGATCGGTATATCGCGCAGCTCAGGCCACCAGCTCATCGCGTGTCTTGGAACCATCCAGTCACTCAATGTCCTTTGGCACAGAACGAAAAATTATTAGAGGTGGTAGCTTTGGTAGATTAACTGTATTTATTTTGAAAAGCTTTCGCACACAAGTATGCTTCATCTTATGAAGCATATTCATGTGCGAAACCTTGTCAAATAAATAAGGTTAATCTACCAGCGGTACCACATCTAATCGTGTTTATCTTGCCAAGAGTAACATGACTCCTCTCTCAACTTTGCCAAAGAAGACCGTTTCGCACATCGCATTCCCCATACACTCTTGCCATCTAATTGTCCTCTGTGACTGAGCTGGCTGGATGAGAGTCCGTGAATATTTATTTCATCAAGAATCGCCAGCGGATCCTTCAAACTATACAATCATTAAATAAGTGAAGTATACTTTTCTTCATCCTCTTTACACCTTATGGCATGAATACTACTAACCTGTCTTGGATAACCACTAGGTCTTCCGCGGTCAACCCATATAGCAAAATGTAATTTGAGCGTGCAATAACCAAGGGATGTCTTCTTAGCCGCGTTCGGTCATATGACAAGACATTGCCAATGCTTCGCTTAGAAGCACCGAACCGTGATCTGCAATAATATGTACGTGTGCCGGTTTGTTAGAGCAGCGGCGTGTTAAATTAATGCTGTTACTTTTCAGTTATTTATGGAAATCTCGGTGATTACTCAGTTTAATGAAGATCGTCTTCTTCGAAGCAACAATTGTAGTTTCATGTGTTCCAGCACCATTATTAATCAACTGTGTTACATATGCTGTTATGCCCAACACGTGCCACGTGTTCTGTAGGAAAAACAACATATTAACAAATATCAATGCTCTTACCATGCGCTATCAAAACAGGTCGACTCTCCTTTAGAACACAAGAGTAGAATGCTTTTCGATATACCATATGCGGCAACACCTGCCATTGAAAGTAATGTTATGATATTGCACAGAATCTCATAATGAATGTGATGTTTCTGGTGTGTATTGGGTAAAGGAGTACTACTTGATATTCAATGCCGCAGCGACGTGTTCTTGAGCAGCAACATTCCACAGATAGGGCCTGGCTATCGACGTGCATCAAGAACAAGCACACAGCTTCGAGAAGCATTAATCATCCTTTAACGGCTAAATCTCGTCAATAATATCAAAATATTCACTTATTGAATGTCCATCTTAGAAGCTATTATTTGCAGCAGAGGTCTCTTAGAAGGGATTTCATTTTACACAATTCTGATGACATTTAACATGCTGTGTGCAGTCGGATGTCATAGGCCTACATTTATACAGCCGTTCATTGCGATTGTCTATCCTTCTGTAGTAAATATGTATTTCCTTGAGAAGCTTTACTAACAATACACTCGCGATATCGAGATGGTCAATGTGCTTGTTAGAATTGTATCATCTTTTCTCAGGAGATTACTATAGATGGAGGGACCACTGGTCAGTTTGCAAGCGGCGTTGCTGAATGTTGTTGCTGTGCTAAGAAGTTTTACTACAGATTTTGCCACCTCGGTGGATGACCTAGATCTAATTCACCTTTACAGTTTAGCAATCCATCATATGACGTCATAATCAATTGCGTGGCGTGTAGGATGGCGTCATAATCACGCGGTCATGAGTGATTTCATATAGTTCGTCTGTAACACTTAATCGTCCGAGACGGTGTACGAATTGTATGTATTTACCATTTAATAAACATTATGTTGATTATTTTAAAACTAATTTGACTGGGCGCTGTTGGTGCCATGGTTTCAAAATATCTAACAACTTACTTGTATATTTTTCTGTAAATTGATAGTCAGAGAGTTCAGAGATGGATCGATCGCAACATGACCGGTGTGTGGGTGGAGCTTAGCTAGCGATGGGTGGGGCATAGCTAATACCGGAAAGGTCAATTACTCAACAAGCACGATAGTGGTATTAAGTAGTATAGAGCATAGCGATCAGCCCAACTCTAATAGTCCCTGACTTCATCCTTCAGCATCAACCGCAAGATGTGCTTGGGAAGACAATTGGTGTAATTTAATATGACATGGCGGTCTTCAATTGAAGCTTCAATAATGGTACATGCATTGGAAAAAAACAGAGCATCTCGCCGCTACTGCATGTAAGCAGAATATTTCAAAATTTTAAAATAGAAAAATGCATGCAATCGCTAACAATTCTTCTAGGCAGAAAACAAGAATGTATGAATGCTTTTAACAGTGCATTAACAATACATGAAGAAGTCATTTGATGCCTAAGAAGACGTATATACTGTAATCATTGTATGCAAAAATAACGCACAGTTCACTTTGTATCATAATGTCACGTGTCCTTGGAATTTTAAAAGTACACTAGCAAAGAAAGATTGGATATTGGATTCTAGAAATGTATTAAATATATTTAGCATTGCGTATATTTGAATCACGAATAGAACGAACCACAATTCACAAACTGCAATCTGCTATTACTAGATCATGCGCCCTAGCTGGATTGTGGTTTCTCAATGCATGAGCCATACACAGACGACAGATACGTCACCGTATACACATAGTTGCCACATGTTCATTATGAACAGTACGCACTGTGCCTAGGGAGTACAAAATGTAGGGGGCCTACGAAATTTAACAAGATACAAATTCACAACATACTGATACCAAACTGAGTGTTTATAGTCATGCAATATATGGTCAGAAACGCAGGAGATGGCCTCTGAGAGCATCTACATTTCATAAAGTTCCTTGGGGATCCCATGCGGTGAGTCTGTCCCATCAGTAGCATACTAAAGTGGATGTGGTTGGTGGTGACTGGTTGATCAGCTCACTGGTGGCATTACATTCCTAACAAGTGGCAACATGTAATAATTTAACAACCAACTAATGATCCATATGTAACTCTGAAAATTCAGGACGAGGCCGACTGACTGTATCCAGATTTAAACATGTTCTTATCTGGACACCCCACTGATTAACATGTGCCTATGGCCTACGGAATCCATAATTCGGCCCTGGGTTCTCCTTGAATGTAACACACTCAGCCTTATCTTGGAAAAAAAAAATATTTTAGCAATATTTCCATGTTAATGAAATTATTATGGCATTATATTTACTCACGCGTAATCTAATGCAGTGGCGTATATTCATCCTGACGTTCGATGACTCGATGCTGCTAAACATTATCGTCCAGCGGACAGCTTCGCTACAATGTGGCTGAGAGTAATTCACAACATACTGATACCTTAGCTTCTAGCTAAGCCCCGCCCAGTTAGTTCAACGTAATCAGCATACGATTTAACACAAGGACATACCTTCTGTTTGTGTGCGTACGTGCGTCCGTGCGTAACTGATAGAGATAATATGTGTGATGCTGGTTGTAGCGGGGCATGAACGCGGTTATATTGTTCGAGAAATGATGCAAAATGAATACGACATACTTAATCCGGACGTCGATCCCAGCTAAATTGGTTAGTTCTCAGACCATAAGCAAAACATGTATCCCGATTATATTGAATATTTTGAAATAAATTCGACTGCGAGCCATGCTACGTATGAGAGCAACGCGACTTTCAGTCAGATGTGTTTTAAAATAGTTAACAGCATTCTTGCATCCGTATCTTGATAGTGAGATACGAGACGCTGGAATTTCAAGGTTTAATGGGCTTAATAATCCATCGCCAGAAGTGTGCAAATGCAAATGTCTTGAGCAATCTCGTTTAGCGGGTGTGAACCGAAGAGAGAGAGACAAAATGAAACTGTAACTACTGTGAGATTATCCGATGTGTCATGTAATGGACTAGAAGTGTACACGTGTATTTAGTGTAGTAACTAGAGGGATACATTTCTAGCTAAGCTCCGCCCAAGATTTTAGTCGTGTTGAAATCAATGTATTTACTTCTAATGGACCTTTCCAGTTTTAGCTAAGGCCCGTCCATTTCCAGCTAGGCTCCATCCCACAACGTTCGTATTGGGATCGATCGATCCCTGAACTCCCCGACTACCAATTTTCAGAAAACTATACAGGTAAGCTATTGAATATTTTCAAACTAATTATAGCAGCAACAGCGCCCAGTCAAATTATGTTCAAAATATGCAAGAGTTTGTTTATTATATAGTAAATAAATACAATTTGTACAACAATGCTTAGTCCGTTACCAAACGTGCACTCTTCACGAAGGTATCTACGTCATTCACGACGCCGTTGATGATGCCGTCATCATACACGCTACGTACTTGATTATGACGTCATACGATGGATGGATAAACTAGAAAGACCTATTCTCAATACCAGAATCCGGTAGCTATACGGAGAAGCTGGTTAATATTTTGAAACTCATTTAACTGAGTCGCTCTTTCTCATTAATTTCAAAATACTCAACAGAATGTTTATTACAAAAGTACATCCATCAAACACATACAATGCTTACACTCGGCCAACTTTTCAATGTTTATGCGCTACGACGTATTGCTACCCGAGCCTATGTGTGACCTATTCGAGCGTGACGTCTACGTTCATATACATGAGTAACGGAACGGATTCATCCATTGTGACTCTAGTCAAAATTAATGCTGCCATCCCAGTAACATCACAGAAGCCAAGAATGGTGTACTAATCGAACTTTGTAGAGACAGAAGGTGCGTTTTATGTATTGAACAATGTGAGATCAACTCAGTAGCATTTCGAACACATTTTGAAAATTACTACCAACCTGTATTATCTAGATAATCTGCTGTGAGACCCGATCAAATCATATCATTTCTCTTGCTGGTTTCGCAATGTTTTATTAAATCAATGGTCAAAACGTGTAGTAAATCTATTAATCTACATATCATGTGGCCTCGCTGGCGAATTCCCGAAAAAATCACGGTTACGAGAGACTGCCTATGCTATGCTACTATCACTTTTGTTTTTGTTTAAGAAAAAAACTGTAGTACATGGATCTATGAGTCAGGACTAAGCAATTAGTACGGAGAGTCACGTTGATGTTATACACGTTGTTCTCAATTGCGATAGTTAGAAGAGAGATTTATGGATTAATCGCTATATATGGCTCTCCGTGTAAATATAATTAAAGGACGGGAAGCAAGATTGCATAATTCACCTTTCCAGAGGATCCATCCATCCATCATCTGACCTCGTATGACGTCATACTCAGCTCAGCACGTGTACGATGGCGTCACAATCATTACGTCGCAAAGAGTTCTACAGAGCCAGTCATCAAATCGCAAATAGTCCGACACGTTGTATGAATTATAGGTCTTTGGAATTCTTTGCTATTTAATAAACATGCTGTTGAATATTTTGAAACTAATTTGACTGGGCGCTGTTGCTGCCTTATAGGCAGCAACAGCACCCAGTCAAATTAGTTTCAAAATATTCAACAGCTTACCTGCGCGGTTGTTTTTTTTTAATTAATAGCCAGGGTGTTCAGAGATCGGTCGATCCCAAACATGAGCGCGGTGTGGTTGAGCTTAGCTAGAGCTGGGCGGGGCATGGCTAAAACCGGAAAAGTCAGTTATGGATCAAGGCAAAGAAGTTATGTTGACAAGTCATTATGGCCTTGAATTGCTACCGCTATGACCAGACCACCGCGAACCAACGACCTCAACTCTTAGCCCAGCTACTCAATCATTGGTGTGTGCCACTTAATCAGCGCGTCTTCGTCATCCTCGCTAGTATTACTGAAGGACGCACTTCGGAATGTAATTGTTCATATATTCAAAATTGCCTTCTCGCTCAGAAAGATAAATGGAACTTTATTTCTATCCAATTCCCATGTGATGGCTGTACTTTCTCAACCGAAAAATATTTAAATGATTAATGGGTGTTCGGAGACGGATTGAATCACAATACGTAGTATTGTTACAGGGACGCAATTCAGACTCAGTCACGAAGCTATAATGGAAAGAAAACTAACGCTCATTTGCGCGTGGCAACGTTAGCTTTTATTGGCTGTTAGCAAGCGTTTGTTAGGTAGAACCAGATATAGAACGTGGAATCGAACTGCATTTATTGCGCGGCTCGTACGGTATGCTGACGCGCACAAGAGCGTATGTGTGTACGTTTTGCGGGAAGGCTGATGCTATGTTTATGTTAAATAATAACTGCCCCCATTCCATGATAGCTATACGGATGATCTAATAGGCCACTGATAAACTATGCATTGAATTTTAAGCTTTTTACCAGGCTTTAGTAGTTAAACGTTGGTACATTTCTACCGCTTATGGTGGATGTCATGATTCGCTGTTGAACCATAAAAAAAAAACCTATCGTGCCTGCCTCGGTGTACGCGCTGTCATAGAGTTGCCATCTATAGCTTGACAATGTGGTATAAAGAGCAATCATACAAGCAAGGTGTTAAATATTTTGAAACTAATTTGACCTGAAGTTGTTGCAACAACTTCCAGCCAAATTAGTTTCGAAATATTCAACGAGATGATCATTACATAATCAAGAATGTACTGCATTGGCAATTACATGACATCGCCCACTATCGCTAGAGGAGACAAAATGGTGGCGATCACTGATCAACGTTTGCTCGATATTACCAAGCACGCAATTGTGATACACATACGGGAATGTGACAGAATACGAATCATATAGAAGCTATACACCGTAATATATCGGTGTAATACAATATTTGAGATGAGGTTAGCATCCCGTTAACAAAATTAATTTTGCATTCTCCTATTATAATAATATACGCATTGTCACTTATGCACCCTTTTTCAACTGCAAGCTATCTATGAATTATACTGCAAAGAATGCCGATAAAGGAGTATAAACAATTAACTTAGATTTACATTTTAACTGTTGACCCGCTGAATTTCTGCAGACTATATTCTCTATAGGGTTTAACTCGGGATATGATGACTATTTTGAAAACAAGTCATGATCAATAGTCAGTCAAATTATTTTCAAAATATTCAGTTATTCCAGAGTTATTACTCATTGGACTTACTTGTCGCATTGTGGCTTGCAGCAGTCCGACAGTTAAATGCGACAGGGGGGTTGGGGTGGGCGTGTGCATCGTATGCGTTTGCTACATTCTTTAACGTCCGGCAATGTTATATTAAAGGAAATTATGTTAATTGCGTCCTTTTCTCAGCTCACAAAGTCCAGCAAATCACCTAATGACCTGTTGATATTTCATTTCAACTTCCGCCTCCGGAATAACAATACATCTCTCATTCACTTATCCCTAGGCTCACATTCCATCTATTATAACATTGTCACATATTCAGTTGATTCAGCCATATATATAGCTCTGCCCATACCAAGGACCTCGCACAATGGACATGTATACGCACTAATTTCTCCAGAGAGATATACAACAGTTACACATGTGTCTAATGTATATGTGCGTAATGACGTTCGCTTCAATGAAAAACGTAAACATAATTTTCTTTTCATTCCACAGAAATGTATTCATATTGTTTCGTGAATAGTAATATGGATGTAAAGCCAAATTCACCTTTCCAGAGTATCCGTCCATCATCTGACCTCATATGACACCGTACTCAGCTCAGCGCGTGTACGATGAGGTCATTACGTCACAAAAGGGTTCCATATAGACCGTCATCAAATCTCAAAGAGTCCGACATTTGTATAAATTATATTTCCTTTGTAATTCTTTGTTATTTAATAAACATGCTGTTGAATATTCAACAGTTTACCTGTGTAGGTTTTTTTTGGAAATTTATAGTCAGCGTGTTCAGAGCTCGATCGATCCCAACACGAGCGATGTGTGGGTGGAGCTTGGCTTGAGATGGGCGGGGCATAGCTAAAACCGGAAACGTCCATTACTCATGTCAACGCCGAAACCATCGTGTGTAGTTTTGTGACAACTGAAAAGGTTATCTATTCCACATTTCGAAATTAAATTGAGTCAATGCTGGCCAGTGAGGAGACAAATTACAGTCACATTATTGGAGAAATATCCAGGTGATTATTTCGTACCCGATGATGAATTTGTAGATAGCGATCACAGGGCAAATATGCCCAAGGATAGCTACCAAAGTCGAAAGTTGTATAAATCCTGGCATAGTGTCTTGTACAGTGGATAGCGCGTGCTATTGCTAACTATGGAAGTAATCCAATGGGCTTAGAGAGGTGGAGAGAGAGAGAGAGAGCGGTGGAGGTTTGGTTTCTTTCACTTGGTGTCAAGCGTACATGGTTAGTTATTATTATTATTATTATTATTATTATTATTATTATTATTATTATTATTATTATTATTATTATTATTATTATTATTAAGATGGATTAGGTTTTATTTGGACATTCTTGGCAAGTAAGTTGGCCGGATACCACGCTATGTGTGACGGCCTTAGCCCAAGGGTAATCGGCGTCTCTTGGGAACAGTAATTTTTAATAAGAGTGAATTTGCTTTCTATCAACAGCCATAAAAGAGAGCGCGTGACAGTTCGGCAAATGCCGCGGGGTAATAGCTTTCATAGAGTCAGACGAAATAACGCAAGCAAGTCAGGACACTAGGCTGCTTTCTATAGCCGAGGACAAACGAATATCACACTTCGTAAACTAGATTTGCTTTTACAGACATTGGAGTTTCGTTTCGCAAATGTCAAAGAACAAAGATTAATGAAACATTATCAGCGATAAAGAGCTATAGACTATGCTGCTGAACACTGCCTGCTTGGGAATTGTTGTGGTAGCAATGGGTTCCTGTAAAATTTGATTCATAATATTCAAAAGTCTACCTAGAACCTGGCATTTTAAGAATTTAGGATTCAAAATGTTGGGCACCATTTCAAAACGCATGCCATTGTTTAGCCACAGGGTTGTTTCTTTGCATCATTTAGATTGATAGCAATATGACTGAAATACGAGGGGAGGGCGAAGTACCAATAGATCAGAAAAAAATAGTATGTAACCAAAACAAAATAAATCTTACTGTTAAAAACTTTGAAGATAATCTAACTTTCCAGAGTAATGGCGTCATATGACGTCATACTCAGTTAAGCGGCGTGTAGGATTACGTCATAATAATTACGTAATGAATGATTCTATACGGCTAAGTATTCGTTAACTCTTAATCGCCCGACACGTTGTAAGAATTGTATGTCTCTAATATTTAATATACATGCGGTTTAATATTTTGAAACTAATTTGATTGGGCGCTGTTGCTGCCATAGGCGGCAACAGCACCCAGTCAAATTAGTTTCAAAATATTCAATAGCTTATCCGTAGTTTTCTGGAAATTGATAGTCAGAGAGTTCAGAGATCGATCGACCCCAACACGAGTGAGGTGTGGGTGGAGCTTCGCTAGAGATGGGTGGGGCATAGATACAAATGGAACGGTCCAGTGGATTGGAAAACTGTGCTGCCTCGTGTAGCAATGTCTTCCGATCCAATTATGTTCTAAATATTCAACAGAACATTTTTGCACCATCTCAAGATTATACTAAGTGAACACGCTTTATGTTTTTTGTTTTTTAAAACACGTTAACGTATTTATCGGCCGTACCTTAGCATTGCAATACTGGTGCACCCATCCACCCCACCCCCATCGCGAGTGACAATTGGTTGCATTTCAAGCTTAACCCCTCTTGTGTCAAGTTGTCGTTATAATGGTAACACCGCTTCTGCAGTAGTCTTGAGGTGTGCCTGTTTGCAAGTCAAGAGCTGCTTATTTTTGAAAATGTAACCACTGGTATGACTGGTTCGGTTACCAAGCCTATGGCAGCAACAGCGCCCAGTCAAATTGGTTTCAAAATATTTAACGGCTTGTTTATTAAATAGTAAAGACATACGATTAGTACAATAACGCGTAATTTACCATCAAGTAAGGGTTCGTGACGAACTGAGCTACGTTATTCATGACGTAATTGGTTATCACGTCATCATACACGTCACATAGTGTATTATGACGTCATAATAATTGATGTATAAACTGGAATCCTCCATTCTCGACAAGCATTCGAATGAGATGCTCTCGCAATAACAATCTCGATTGGTGCTGCACATTGCAATTATTAATCGCCTTCACGCACCAAATCATGATACCCCGTGATATAATCTTAGGACCGAGCCGTTAAGCCGTGGATAGCGTTCTCCGTGATGTGGTGAGTATTTCGGTACGTGATTCATTATTGATACTGGGAAATTAATTAACCCGCCGCCCGCAATTCGGCGGAGCAGCCGTTTTACAGCCAGGAGAAAATTGGAAATGTTAAAAAAACGAGTGATATCTTAATGTACGATTCCTTTATAGAGCGGTGTGACAGAATGTTTAATAAATAGTACATCCATCAAAGACATACACTTCGTATACTCGACCTGCTAGTCTAGTGTCTTGGCACAGTATTTCTACAAATTATTATCGTAACATCAGCCTACAGTTGACGTACTTGGTTATGCCGTCATATACTTGATCGCCAGATTGGAATTTATTCATTCTATCTCGAGTAATCACACTTCACACTTAGAGCACTGGCCCCAGACCGGGATCCATTCATGGGAGAATAACTGTGTTACCTTAAGTGATCTCCAGTCAGCCAAAGCGGCTCGGTTTAAATGTCATGACTCCCGTAGCACCGACACCAGTTCGTCTGATTCAGTCCAGATTACCGGGATTAATGATGAAGTGGCACTGACACATCCAGGAACACGTACCTTTCCAATGCAAAGTGGCCGTTCTTCTTGGCAGAATTTGTCCTACCGTTATGCAAGGAACACACTCACGCACACACGCACGCGCGCACGCACGCAAGCACGCACGCACGCACGCACGCACGCACGCACGCACGCACGCACACATGGCACACGCACACATTCACTCACTCGCACGCACACACACGCATGGCGTGTGGTCAACTAGAGCGATAGTGATGCATTTTCACGATAATGCCGATGTTTTGTTGACGCTGGTGTTGGTGTTAGTGTCCGTGCCAGTGTAGGTTTACTTTGGATCCTGGTATCGGTGCTGGATCCTCATCAGCGGGAGTGAAAAAATATTATTGAGATATTCAATTAATTAATAGGATCCGACTTGTGCTTGTTTACATCGGAATCTTTCGAGTCTGACACATAAATATTGGCAATGCTTTGACAAAAACATTCAAACTATGCAGTATTTCAGATAGGGAACATCTTGACGAAATAGCATTGTGCGCGCGTACGTGCATCCGCGCGCGTGTGTGTGTGCGTACGGCGGCTAGAGGGTGAGTGGGCGGGCGTGTGGCTCATTAAATGGGCAGACAGGCGGGCGGGCGAGATGGCGGAAGGGCTTTTCACACGCACACCCACCCAACTGACGCGTTACTGAGGCCACATCGAGTACGGATAGTCATCTTGGAACGGCATTGAAACGCCAGTGTGTTATGACATTGACAGAGCAATAACAAAATCAATAGTTGAAAGATAACTCCAGCTATTACGTGGCAGCAGGTCAATATGTCCTCGAATTTAAAGCCATGATGAAGTAACTATAATAGAGCGTGATATATGTCCGCTATCATTTATAACAAACGAGCGTAATTGGTGGTGTTCGAATACTATCTTACCAGTTGTAATTGTCTTAGTTTCCGATCGCCAGGTGTTGCTGCCTATGGTAGAAACACGTTCCAATTGGATTCGTATTATAACATTCAGCACGCTCCTTTTCTTAAACATATTTTATTGTCACAGTTGTGCAATACGAGTGGGCACAAGATCTCGCAACTTATTGTAGCCCTCTCTTACCAGAATTATTAAACGGTAGCAAACTTATAAACACACTTCATATTTATATTTATACATACATCAGAATGAGAGCGAGATAAAGAACCCGAAGGAGAGAAAGCGAGGGAAAGAGGGCAGAGAGATTGGAAGGGGGATGGAGGGTTGGGTGTGGAGGGGGTGGGGGATTGAGGGGATACAGAAGCGAGGGGTAGAGAGAGAGAGAGAGAGAGAGAGAGAGAGAGCGAGAGAGAGAGAGAGAGAGCGTGTGGAAGAGGGAGGGAGAGAGAGCGAGAGAGAGATTGAGGGAGAGAGAGGGGGAGAGATTGAGTGATGGAGGGAGGGAGGGATGAATGAATGGAGGGATGGAGTGAAGGAGGGAGAGAGAGAGAGAGAGAGAGAGAGAGAGAGAGAGAGAGAGAGCGAGAGAGAGAGAGAGTGAGTGAGACCTCAAATTTAGCACATCAATCAACAATATTACCATACTCATTACAAGCATGGCTGTTGATGTTTACTCAACCCTGGTTCCAGCGACCAACGACTCTTTGTGGCACACACGGTGGCCGCGATCGGCAGGTATGCCCGCATAACCACAACATAATCATCCTCCCCCATGCATGCATACATAGATACATAATACGCATACTTGACTGAGTTAGGCATAGCCAGGTTAGACAATGAAGCAGACGTTCGATAATGTTAAAGTGTATTTGTTTTTCTTATAACGTTATGCACCTTTCTTTGCAAATCTCTATAGAAACATCTACGGTAATTTAATGAAGGGGACCGAATAAATGGCGTCTTCCGTTTGCCAATTTCGGTCAACTGAATACGTAATGATAAGCGGTTTCTGGGCATTGGCCGTAGGAACAGTTGGAGTGTTCAAGTAGGTGATGCCTCTACAGATCATTAATTGTTTCATTCACCTTTCCAGAGTATCCATCCATCCATCATCTGGCCTCGCATGCCGTCATAATCAGCTCAGCGCGGGTCTGATGACGTCACACTCATTACGTCGCAAAGGGTTTCATATAGACCGTCATCAAATTTCAAATAGTTCGACACGTTGTATGAATTGTATGCCTTTGTAATTCTTTGATATTTAATAACCACGATGTTGAATATTTTGAAACTAATTTGACTTGGCGCTGTTGCTGCCCTAGGCTTACCTATGTAGTTTGTTTTTTTAATTAATAGTCAGGGTGTTCCGAGATCGATCGGCCCCAATGCGAGCGAGGTGTGGGTGCAGCTTAGCTAGAGATGGGCTGGACATAGCTAAAGTCGGAAAGGTCTAATGGCTGCAGTTATTTCTTAGTTTGCAAGTTATTTTCGCATCTTTTAACAACTAAATAGTCTGTGGTGAATTTATCCTGTACGTTTTGATACGGTGTGTAAGACATGGTTTAAAAACCGAAATTGTGGTAGTTGATTTTAGTGTTATATCTATATTATTCTACAATATGATATCATTGGGTATGAAAGAGAATTTAAAATATTTCAAGATGACAGTTCAGTGGAATAAGGTATTCGAAATTTCTAAGATTAAAGTCTGTGACATCACCTATTCTACCACGAATGCTATGTTTCTTTTGTTTACGACGCGCGTGTAGGGGAATTGTGGCAGTCTCTTTATAAAGGAATTTTAAAAGGGTGTGCTTTGGTAAGCCAATTATTATTATCATGGCTTTATTTTGAATCACTTTTACTCTTTCAGTATCACGGCGAGCGCAACCATTCCACACCTCACGACTATATTCGAGCACAGGACGCAAATAAGCAGTGCATATTTTGGATAAGGTGTTCCTGTTTAAAGTATACTTCATTTGCCTCATGGTAGATACGGTATTTGGTCTATATGACCAGTTCATGTTAACTCGTTTGAAACGGTTAAACCAAGATACTTACTGGACTGTAAGGAGTAGATGAGGGGGAGGGGCGTATGGACACCCTCTATATCAACATACCAGCGGAATGGCGCAGATAGGGACGCTTCAGAGGAAAACCCGGCACAAAAGGCGGCAGAGATCAAATGAAAAAGGTGTCAAAATAACAAAGAAGAAACGAATGTAAAGAACACAAGAAATGGTGTGAAAAAGCGGCCCTAACGCCCCACCTCTACCACTGTACTTTCTGGTATAAGTGCATTATTTAAAAATATATCCGGGGATATTGCGTTCCTCTATAGTTGTCTTGACATTTGAGAACTTGCCATTTCAGGGGTTAAAGTTTTAATCTGGCAATACAACTAATTAACTTTCTTTAACACACAACCACCTCAAACTAGTCCACCTCTTAACGAACAGACGAAGCGTGTAGTCTGAGACACGGTACTTTACGACCATGGCACTCGACAAGGTCAGACCCTGGGTGATCAATAGCGGATAACTATCCACAACATCGCCCAGCACATCGATATGTATAGCAAACCAGCGTACTCAAAACCTCAGCCATATTTACACAGCAGTCGCGATGCTGTCATTTGCACCGGAAGGCGCTGAGGGCGCCTAGAAACAGATCCCTTATCAGAGACTTCTAATGGCAGAGTAACGGCGTGCATTTATGCAGCCATTGATCAAGGTTCTTCGTTCGTCTTAACACTATAATCGATGTCTGGAGCGAATAAGGCGAAACATCTAATCTCTGCATCGGGATGGCCAAGCTGGGTGTCTTTTAGAATTGCGTCCTCTTGTATTTCGTCTAAACATGACAATGTTTGTCCTAGACATGTTTTCCCGCCAGCAGCGATTGCGGTGGAAGTAATAATTATCCATCTAATGTTTCGTTGGCCATGCCATTTCGAAGCCTACGGCATAGCAACCATTGCAAATATAGAACCTCTGTCTTTCGTTGTGTATCGACCTTGAGTATGCTCAGAAGAACAAACCCATTCAGAGCGTATGGTTCAAAACGCACTGATTAAATGTATTATTGAGAAACATTTTAATAACCCTCGCCCAATAACAGGGTATTGTAAGTGGGTGTGCTTGCACTTGCGCGTACGCATGACCGTACGCGCGTGTGTGCGTGCGCGGCCGTTTGTGTGCGTGTGCGGGTGTGTGTGCGCGCGTGTATGTGTGTACTTGCCTACGCGTTTGTGTTTACGTTTGCGTTTACGTGTTCATGTGCGTGCGTGCGTGCGTGCGTGCGCGCGCGCGCGTGCGTGCGTGCGCGCGCGCGTGCGTTTGTGCGTGCGTGCGTGGCCGAGCGGGTTGGTAATTAAAAATTATTGATCTGATTTAGCGGACATTTTAACGCAACAAAGAATATTTCCGTGAAAGAGGATTCCGTGATGCTGTTTGTGATCCCGATAACACAACAGATCATGATCGGATCAAATTTTCGATCTATCTCATGAACTATTGGGTCTGATCTTACTTCAAACTATACAACTATAAAAGCGTGGCGGCCCACTAGGAGTTCACACCTGATTAATATGTTATAGATGCAAGAAATCATACGTTTATATAGAGGCCCAACACAAGAATTCGAATCGCAGCTGTTAGTATGGCATTGAACAAACAGATACTCAAGTGGATAAATACTGTCCCTGAAAACGGGCACGCTGATCATCCTAGCAAGGCGTTATCGAATGAGTAAAGCCAATATGCGGAAGTATGATAGATACTACCACAATTTTCGCTTTAGTGACTCTTCACGGCGAAGCCGGACAAACCGCGTATGTCCAGGCTTAGATACGAGTATTGGTTTTTTAATTTACCACTGGAATGACTGGCTCGGTAACCAGTCATTCAAGTGGCCAATTTTCAAAAGAATCGGCTTCTCTTTCTGCAAATGTATACATTCATTAAGTAAATTTGTAATTATTCTTGACCAGATTTAGCCATTGGCGAGATTTAGCGATGTTCGATACACTTACGCGACGCAGGACTTGGCAGATACAATTTACACTCAAATCGCTGCATAACAGATATACCTTCTTCTGAGATCACGCCATTGAGGTTCCTTAAAACTGGAGGTCGTACGACCATCCGTCTTAGGAAACCACAATCTTGTGTTCGCAAATACCATTTAGTGGAGGAAATTACTTGTAATAAGCGAAAATATAGCTTTTGGGACTATGTATTTAAAATCCCATATTTGATAGATTTTGCTGAACTTAAGATAATTAAAACAGCATTTAAACACGATTACTGCCCAAAAAAATATTTTTAAATTAGAAATATTCATTAGGGTCTAAATTGGATTACTTATGGTCTCTCTGCACAGCTCTAATTGGCTTGACTGGGGTCCCCAGCTTTCATACCCGTTATGAATATGTTTAACGTTGATTCGACACGTTTTGTACCGTGTATACAATTTAATATGCTATGTTATTAATATGGCGTGTGAAGGGTACACCATTTTCTAGGCTTTGCCGTTGGTGAAATACTCGGTGCGAATCTGTAAAGTTATTTAATATGATAGAAATATAGATGAATTCTCACGCGCAGCTAATATATCAACCGTCTCGGCTCGAGCCTATCTATTACTGTTCATATTCTCACATGTTCATTCTACATTCTCAAACAGACTACATGGAAATTGTAAATGATCCTGAATTATTATTCTGGCCGTGCCTTCGTCTTTCATCCGCTTAGACGCAAAGAAGCTTTCACTCACGAGAAACCAGTATTTTCTCTGATAAACAACGTGAACACGGTTGAATCAAATGAGAAATCATTTCCTAAATGACCCATATATCGAAGCAATGGCACAGGACTCTTTGAACCAGGATATTGACAATTGGGGTGGGTCCACTTTTCAGTCAACCACATGACGTCATACTCACCTACGTGTCGTGTAGGTTGGCGTCATTACCTGACGGGTAGGCTGACGTCATACTCAAATATGGCTTAGCTAAGTTCGTCATGACCGCGTAATTGATGACTGACTAAGCATCGTTGTACGAATTGCATGTCTTTACTATTTCATAAGCATGTTGTTGAATATTTTGAAACTAATTTGTCTGGGCGCCGTTGCTGCCGGTGCCCAGTCAAATTAGTTTCAAAATCCTCAACAGCTAACCCGTATAGTTTTCTTTGAAATCGATAGTCAAAGAGTTTATGGATAGATCGATCCCAACACCGGAGATATGTGGGTGGAGCTTAGCTAAGGATGGGTGGGGTATTGCTAAAATTAGATTCATCCATTGACGGATTCCTCTAACATGTTATCAACAATACGTCGAGTGCATGGTTGATGCTTACGCCATTGTCATTTTGGTCCATTCATCAGCCAGTTTGTTAATTACGTCTACCCATCTTGTACCAACAGCGTCTCAAACCGCCTCAATGTGCAAATCATTTTGATTAAACTATTTTAACTGCCAAGATCTATAATATTAGCCTTTTGCACAATTAATGCCCATCTGCAGGTCAAGAAAATAGTATATTTTTTTAACTTATCACTGAAATTTACAAAATGATAATTCTGTTGTCGTTCAAATGGACATTTATGTAGACCAGTGCAGACAATAGTTTGACTGGGTTTGACATTAAAAGGTCAAGAACGTCCTAATGTTTGCTTGATCAGGGTCCATTTCCATGCCAAAAGGAACCTATTTTTAAAATAGCATTGCCAGTGGAATGACTGGCTCGGTTACCGACCCAGTCATTCTAGTGGTACATTTAAAAACATTGTCTCATGGTCAATAAATGTAAATTCCTAGAGCCCCATTGCAGTGGCCGTTTTGGCCCTCTAGACCATCATAGGTCAATGCCGCTGTTAGTGGATCATAAACAGGTGCGCATTTAAAACATAGTGTGGAAAAAATATGATGCTGCAACAGCTTTCTATAACACATGTTTGCAAATGTACCAATGTAGATCGCACGCACACACGCACGGGCGCACGCACGCACGCACGCACGCACGCACGCACGCACGCACGCACGCACGCACGCATTAGAACTCAGTTACAGATGCCGGGACAAATTCAGGTTGAAAATTCACCGGTAACTCAGTACGCAAGATTTCATTGATTAGAGCAAGCCGCGCTGACTAGCATTGTATAGAATTCTATAAGTATTCAAAGGGACAAAATCAAGAACCCAAAACAATGGCTACATGGATAAAAAAAGAAGAAAAAAGATGTCTTTTATATTCCAAATACCATATGCTGTGTAGCGTGTGTAAACTCATCAGCGCGATGAAACATATCGATCGGTGTATTTCTATTGTGATCTTTCGCGCGGGTCACCAGCCGGTTGCCAAATTATCTACCTTTCTTAAGTACTCCGCATGTATAATGAAGACATTTTCCTATATTAGGTGATGGGATTTTACACTCATGCATGCCGGTTTAGGGGTGAAGTGATTTATAGTAGTTAAGATGACTCAATGGTTCATAGATTCTGTATATCTACAGGGAACACTTTCTGCCCTGTAACCGTTGAAGGTATAGGCTCTCAACTTTATGACTAATATGACTAATATGCGGGGAAGCGCAGAATATTGTGACGTTGATTTGACTGGAACTTGTTTTTATCACCAGCATATTTGATGGATGCGCCGTCCTTAGGCTAGGACTGCCCGCCAACTCGTGGGTACGAAAGACATGTCGTATAACAGGCGATTTACATTTCGTAATTGTCGTGTTAATGGCCGCTTTTAAATCATGTCCTACCTATAACTGCGCAGGGTACTGGGCTAGTCTACGGGCAATACCTGGCTGTATTGGCCCAGAATTGGCCCCGTACCGCCCCAGTAACGTCCGCTATCGTGGCCCCTTGTATACAACTGTTCCTGTATTTATACATCTTTCCTTTATGGCACATTACCTTCAAGGTTTCATGGCGTCTCATTGAGTACCCACTCCCATCATAGGTCTATTTTGCACCAGTCATTCAGTCTATTCACGTGGAATTCAAATAGCCACTTTATGTATTACCTGGACAGACCATTAACGCTTACCACGCTGATGTCAATATTTTATCATGTACTGTGCCAATAGCAAAGACACTGATGTACACGTTCAAACACTTTTGGTGGAGTACGATAGCAACATCTTCGACCAAATTGGTTGGAAAATCAATACCCGTTCATCTTTTAATTTAATTTTAAAATTAAAAAGTACATCAGAGAGGGAAGGGCTAAGAGCTCTTCTCCAATAGACAATTTCCACGCCAGCACGATATAACCATGGCAACCTCCCTCACCTTCAGCTCTCAAAGCGGCAATAATTTGCACCACGGGACACATTTGCAGGCGCATGGCTCGCGGGAATGTAAATATGAAATCCGCTAATTGTTATGCGAGAAAGTTGTCGGTGGTGTCTGACAGGCACGTGCTGATGTGGGCTAGATGGAACGCACGCCTTCGCGAGCGCACGCATCCGCGTGCATACGTAATGCTGGCTCAAACATTTGAATACCGAATTAGGGGTGGGGGTGGTGGGTACGGGTGGATTTGTCAATCAGATGACGGTCATGGGATAAAGAATGCTCTAATTCCTCATAGCAAAAAGTTATATGACCAGTATTCCTCAAAGGAAGAATTTGATACACTAGACCAATCCATCTATCAACCTGACGTCGTATGACGTCACAAAGAGATACTCGGCTTGTAGGATGACGTCATAACAAGTACGGCATAAATTATTGTATATGGCCTGTCTTCAGCTCTTAATAGTCCGACATGTTCTAAACCGCGTATGTCTCTACTATGTAATACACATGCTGTTGAATATTTTGAAACTAATTTAACTAGACGGCAACAGTTCCCAGGCAAATTAGTTCCAAAATATCCAATGGCTTATACATGTATAGCTTTCTGGACATTGACAGGCAGGGAGTTCAGTGATCGATCGACCCTAACACGAGTGAGGTCTGGCGCAAGCATAGCTGGAGATGGGCGGGAACAATGGAAAGGTCCATTCTGTTCATAAGAGTTATATATATATATATATAACTCTTATGAACAGAATGGACCTTTCCATTGTTCCCGCCCATCTACAGCTATGCTTGCGCCAGACTTCACTCGTGTCAGGGTCGATCGATCTCTGAACTCCCTGCCTATCAATGTCCAGAAAGCTATACATCATCAGCCTCTTTAGCCATTATAGGCAGTTTACACTTATTTTTAACGAGCTCATGAGTATAAATATCCAATCTGTCACTTAAGTATATGCCATAGTAATTACGTCACATAGCGTCGTGGGTACAAAATGCATTCTTTTCTACTTAATAACCATTCTGTTGAATATTTAAAACTATGTCGACTGGGCGCTGTCATATTAGGTTCAACATATTCAACAGTTTACTTATCTTGATATTCGGATTCTGGGAATTCAGCGTTCGACCAATGCAAACGCGGGTAAAGTGTTGATGGAGCCTAACTATAAATGGGTGGAACATAGCTAATGGACTGTATTAATCTGTGTCAACCCAGTGTGTGTCAACAGCGCCCAAAAGCGCTCAAAATGCTACCTATACCAATTAACCCTTTAAATCTCTAGATATCTCACATTCTCACTCAGTAAATGTCCATTTAGTGAAGACAGTGTGTGTACATTTTCCACAGAAATTTACAAAAATAACTTTCTGTTGCCACACGTTTTGTTCAGTTTGATCATTAAATGGTTAATATTCAAGAAAATTCAACTTTGTGCTTTGGCAGTGTACATGTACAGGGCACGAGAATACTATTTTTTAAATTTTTACCACTATAATAACTGGCTCGGTTACCGAGCCAGTCATTCCAGTGATACATTTTCAAATTCTCAAGAGTACTGCAGGTGTCATGTTGCCTGTTTAAGCATAATACGAGTACGCTTAAACAAGAGGAGTTAATAACCACCAGCTATAGAGGCTTAGCCGTGTGTGTTGTAGACCACAGTGTCCGCACACACATACTATTAAACATTTCCCATAACCATCGCATACCAAAAAAAGACAAATTCTTTCTAATGAAAGGAATATTAGGTTAAATGCTTTGAAACTAATTTGACTCGGACGTGTTGCTGCCTATGACAGAAACACGTCTCAGTCTAATTAGCTTCAAATTAGCTTTAAAATATGCAACAGATTTTCTGTATAGTTGTCTTAGTATTGAGACACTGGCATTGCGGGGGTTTAGTTGAATAAGTTGGAATTCTGATGACAGGAATAGGGGGTGAGGTGGGTGGTCTAATTGCATCACCCGTCACCTCATTCCACAAACATAATCATTGACCGTCCCATTACCCCCATTGCAAGTTGAATACTGCAGCTAGTCAATCACTGGTGTCGCTAGCGAAATTGATGTCTTCTCCTCATCACAAATAGGCACTATCATGGATAGGACGCCTCCTTCAAGAAATTGCTCATAGATTCGAAACTCTTCTCACTCAGAAAGATAAATGGAATTCTAGTTATATGCCATTCTCATGTGATTGCTGTAGTTTCTCAAGCGAAAATGCTTGAATGATATAAATCAGAATATGATGGAGAAACAGATCACTGAATACTGTGAATAACAGTATTAGATATTAGTGTGTGTAGATGGCGGCTATTAGGTTGCCTGGCCAATACATTGCCAATCTCAGCGCTGGTATAAGTTTTATGTGCGAGAGTTCGTGCGTGCGTACGTGCGTGCGCTCGTGCGAGTGTGTGCGTGCGTGCGTGCGCATATGCGTCCGTGCATGCGAGTATGCGTGCGTGCCTGTGCACGTTCCTGCATACGTGCAAATTGGGACACCACAGTCGATCTAGAATATAACACATACACAGAACGTAGCTGATTCAACGGGGTACCAGCCGACAAAGCAGGCGTGTTTTCTTTCTTGGTTTGACGACTGTCAAGTTCATTGTAATTACAAAGTATTCCTGATTATATATTTTGCCAACATGAACAAACAGCCCATTCACCCAGACAGTTGACATTTCAAGTTGGATTCAACGTGCAGAATAAGAATACACCCAATTTCACATAACCGAAGGCTGTCAATCCTGCAATAGTTCTTTTGTCGAGCTGCCAATTGATTTCGCCATGAAGTCAGCATTGTGGGTCTCCCAATCATCAGATATAATGGATTTCCAAATGCGTTAATTTACGCCCGCGCTACAGACAAGACGCCGAGCGTGGTCTAGTTATGTAATAGCATTCAATTTAGAGAAAGAACATAATTTTCTCTTCACTGTGCAAATACTTATTAGCTAGTTAGTTAGTTAGTTAGTTAGTTAGTTGGTTCCATAAATGCAGACTAAATTTGCCCTCCGGAATGCCTTAATTCCAAAGAAAATATACCGCTAAACGGAGTTTGTGTGGGTGTTGTAGGTGGCATGCCAAGATACCGCTTCCAGTCAAATAATTTCCAAAAGGTGTCTATAGGAATATGTCTTGGATCCAATGAAATGTGTACTTTCTTGTATCAAAGGTTGGTCTGGACGGAATGCGTACGCTGGGTGTGGTCATTGTGCTACGAACTTGTTGTTTAATATATTTTCGGGATTACCATCAAATACAATGCCAATGCACATCATAAATACCAGCCGCTGAGAATGGATGAATCCAGCTATAACTATGTCCCGCCCATATCTAGCTAAGCTCCACCCACGATTTGCCTGTGTTGCGGTCAATCGATCAGCGCACTCTCTGAATCCACACAGTCAAATTAGTTTCAAAATAATCTACAACATTGAATATTAAACAGTAAAACGATACAATTCGTACATCAATGCTCTGTCCGGCATGAATTAAGCTGCCGTAATGAAGTTAGCTATGCCATTCATGAACAAATTGATTATGACGTCATCCTACACGTCACGTAGTCGATTATGAAGTCATATGATTGATGGATAAACTGAAATCCTCCATTGATATCACGCTAAACTGGCGTGGGTCAGTCACGAATGTGGCAAAACTCCGACAGTAAGCGTCTGAATCAAATGTATACACCTGTGCAAAAGTTAAGCACCAGCAAAAACAATAGAACGTAGAAACATGATGGTACAACTAGGCTGCCATACTTTTTGTCCCCGCGTTAGCTGACATAATTCCAAGTACGAAATGCACATGCATGCATGACTTCACGCCGCTTGATGTCCGTGCGTGGCGGGAAACAGCACACGTGTTCAGTTATGTAAAAGTCCAGTTTGAGGTGTAGAACATTACATACAGATTTAGGCTACAAGATTAGGAATTTTGTGTTCATGACCGTGGTTTATTTGTACAGAGAGAATTAGCTCTTGATTGTGAACCGCTATGGCAAGACGAAGGTTAAGTGATATTGTGAAATGGCAAATCATAGGCATGCATACCACTGGTATGTCATGCAGAGAGATTGGCAGACAGCTGAACATTAACCATACTGTAATCAGTCGTTTGATTGCAAAACATGGGCAAACTAACGAGGTGAAGGACAGGCCTAGTTCTGGAAGACCGAAGAAGACTACTGCCCATGATGATCGAGCCCTAGTACGCCTTGTTAGGAGATCTCCATTCACCAACAGCAGAGTGCTCAGCCAGCAATGGGAAACGCGCAATAGAGTGTCAATGTCTACCGTCAAACGGAGACTGTATGCTGCTGGCATGAAAGCTAGGAGACCTGTCAGACGTCCTCTCCTCACTGCACACCACAAAGAGGAGCGTCTGAGGTGGTGCAACGAAAGAAGACACTGGAACATGAGATCCTGGAGACGGGTACACTGGTCCGATGAAAGTCGGTTCCTGCTTCATGCCACAGATGGTCGATTTCGTGTATGGAGGTCCAGACGCACGGCGTACGACCAACGTAACATCATGGAAGAAGTTCCATTTGGTGGAGGTTCCGTTATGATATGCGGGTGCATCTCATTTGATTGTAAGCTGGATCTGTTGACTGTACCTGGAACACTAAATGGACAAAGATATCAAGATTCCATACTGGATAGTGTTGTGGTCCCTCATTTGTAAATCATGCACCTGGAACCCACCCTATATTCATGGATGACAACGCCCGACCACATCGTGCTAGAGCTGTGCATGAATACCTCCGCCAGAATGCCATCGAAACCCTACCATGGCCAGCAAGGAGCCCTGACATGAACCCTATTGAGCATATCTGGGACATTCTGGGAAACATGGTGAGAAGGAGGGATCCTCCTGTGCAGAACCTACAGGAATTAACAGACGCACTCCATCTTGAATGGCAACGAATACCACAATGGCGTATCAGTCGGTTGGTGACCGGCATGAGACGTCGTGTCCAGGCCGTCATCCAGGCACAAGGTGGATATACCCGGTATTAATAATGACAGTCTCAAACTCGTGCACAGATGTTAAACTTCGTTTTCAGACACCATTAATGACAATCTAGCCACGTGTGTCAACTGTAGGGCAATAGTTGTCAGTTGTGTCAACGTAACCATATTCAGGCCTCGTTTTCAAGTTCAAACAAAAACATACAGTGTTTCCCCACCATCATAATCAGCATTCCTCTAGTTGCATTATTACCTCTTGCACTAAGATGGATGGGTACATAAATGTTTATGCTATGCCTTTCTTCATAGCACATGAATATACCCTCGCATGTGCGTAAAAATAGGGTGGTGCTTAACTTTTGCACAGGTGTATACTTGGCAGATACACAATCTAATAACAGCACCAGCTGTCAGTCGATTTAGTTTCAAGATGATCAATCTTCTATAGTTACCTTTAAATTAAGATTCTGTGAATTCATGGTTCAAAGTAGGCCTACTAAAATCGGTTCGAGCCTGAAAACAAAGTGGGTGGAGCTTATCTAGAAATTAATCCTGTATCAGTATCTTACAACCGCGGTCCATATACAGCTTAATTATATATCTAAACATGCGTAAGTCAGAGTAGATATTAACCCCTCTTGTGTCAATAGTGCATCAAAGTGATCAAAATCCTACCTATATCAATTAACCCTTTACATCTCTAGATATCTCAGAGAAAATTGCAATTCTCACTCAGTAAATATCCATTTAGAGAAAACGATGTGCGTAAATTTGGCACATAAATTTACAAAAATAACTTTCTTTTCCCATACGTTTGGAGCAGCGTCATCATGAAATACTTGAATGGGGATGAGTGTTGGGGCCAGGTAGCATAGTTATCATACTACACGAGAATAGATAGTGTATTATTGATTCAGAATAATGTAGGAAATATCTTGCAGCAACAGCGTCCAGTCAAATTAGTTTCAATATCTATTCATAATAGACAACATTCTTATTAAATAGTAGAGACATACAATTCGTACAACGTGTCGGACTAGTAAGAGTTAAAGACGGACCAGATAGAATGCTTCATGACGTAAGGATTGTGACGTCGTCCTACCTTAGCTTAGCTGATTATGACGTCATATGACAGATTACTACTCTGGAGAAGTTAATGGACCTTTCCATTTTTAGCTATGCCCCGCCCATCACTAGCTAAGCTCCACCCACACCTCACCGTATTTGGATTGATCGATCCGCCAATGCCCTAGCTATAAATTTCCTGAAAACTACACAGGGAAGCTGTTGAATAGTTTGTAACTAATTTGACTGGGTGGTGTTGCTGCCTATGTATTAAATAGTAAAGCCATACAATTTGCACAACACCGCATAGATCGTCTTCAAATATACGTTCGTAACGTACTTATCGACTTCATTCATGACGTCATTCATTATGATGTAATTTTACACATCACGTAGTTGATTATGATGTCATATGATGGGTGGATGCTCTGGAAACGTGAATTGAGTTACTGTATTCGAACGTTTTGCTGTTTGTCCACGAATCGTGTATGTCCAAGGCGAGTTGCTGACAGATGCGTCAATACAATAGAACAAGTTTGGTCGACGCAAGTCATGTTAGCCTAGGGATGTTTGACACATAAGGAAATTGTCGTCGAAAAGGTTTCCGGAAGTTTTCGCCTGATCCGCAAATGAGACTCGTGGAATCGAAATTGAAGAGACTTGCAGTTGTATTAGGTTTGTGTCTGTTATGGGAGAATCCGTGCTTAGTGAGTTGGAGGGATACCGCGATATTTGCTGGCGTCCTTAGCCCCAGGGTGTTCGCGTTTCGTGGAATCAGTAATTTTCGGAGGGGGGAAATTTGCTTTGTATCAGCCTGTCAGAACGGTTAGCACATAACCGTTCGATATCGGTGTCGCCTGTCCCCAGGCACACGTTCGGGTAATAAAGCAATCAGATGTAGAAAACTCAAGTTTGTCTCCTAGAGTAGACCGAATGGGAATATTATGCTTTATAAAATGGGTTTATTTTTTTAGAAACATTTGTACATATTTCCATTTTTTTCCGCAAATGCCTAATAATATAGATTATTGAAAGTATATGCAAAATGCTTACTCCATGAGATTACACAAATCGTGAACAAATGAGTCGGTCTTTTAATCGAGATACATTGACACCAGCATCACAGAGCATGTTGTTCTAAAGTCTGATTTCAGAAAATCGAGAGAGAGCGAGAGAGAGAGGGGGAGGGAGGGAGGGAGGGAGGGAGGGAGGGAGGGAGGGAGGGAGGGAGGGAGGGAGGGAGAGAGAGAGAGAGAGAGAGAGCGAGGTAACGTGCAGGATATAAAACATTCATAAATCCACTGACATATTTTTTTATATTTAACTCTTCTTGCGTCAACTTAACCCCACAATGGACCTTTCCAGTTTTAGCTATGCCGCGCCCATCTCTACCTATGCTTCACCCACACCTCGCTCGTGTTTGGATCGATCGACCCTCGAACGCTGTGACTATCAATTCCCAGAAAACTATACAGGTAAGCCGTTGAATATTTTGAAACTAGTTTGAATAGGCGCTGTTGCTGCCTATGGCAGCAACAGAGCCCAGCCAAATAAGTTTCAAAATACTCGACATAATATTTATTAAATAGTAAAGCCATGCAATTCGTACAACAGCGCATAGCCCGTCTTCAAATATGTCAAGCGGGCCAAAACGGCCACCGCAGTGGTCTCTAGGAATTTCCATTTGCTGGCAAAGAGAAGATTTTATTGTAACCGAGTAACAGGCTAACCGACCGAGTCATTCCAGTGGTAATGTTCTTCTCTTGGCATACAAATGGAAACTGATCAAGCGACCACTAGGCTGTCCTTGTACCTTTTTAATGTTAAATACGGTCAAAACATCATTTGCAGTGGCATAGAGAACTGCCCATTTGAATGAAAACAGACATCGCAGTGATAAATTGACAAAAATAGTCATCTCTTGACCAGCAAATGAATATTAATTGTGCACAGTTTAAATGTATGCACATCTTCACCATTATAGTAGGCTAATTAAGACGAATCGCACCGTGAGCGTTTTAAGGTGCTGTTGACACCAGATGTGTATATTTTGTATGTAATATTTTATCCTATGTATTTTTCATATGCATGTGTAGAGGCTCTAAGCTAGGAATTCTATGGACCAATTAATAACACTAGTATCTTCTTTCAGGTGCATAGTAGACACGAGAGAGAACCGATCTGGTAATCAAGTGTCTGATGTCGCAATCAAAATAATTTAAATCCGCCACAAAAGCTGAAATAGTCAGTCACGAAAGTGTCTGTATGGTATGCCTTTGATGAATTTACAGTTTAATCAACATTTTGTTGAACATTTAGAAACTAATATGGCAGTCGTTAGCAACAGCATCATCCCAATCAGAATATTTCAAACTATTCAACGGCGTACCTGTAGTCTTACCTTGCGCTTTAGATTCTTGCACTACAGGGTTAACACGTATGAAACCTGCCTACACAGTGGAGTAGTTTGGCTAGGCATGGGTGGGGCTTAGCTAGAAATGGACGGCGCATAGATAAAAATAGCCTGCATTAGTGTCATGTATATCAAGTTCATTGTTCTCTATATAGTGTACCAATGACGAAAATCTATTATATTAGCAATTTCATGACGAATCGGCCAACACCGGCTTCTGCCGTGGTCTTGCAGGCCAAGAGATTGAATATTTGAAAGTGTACAACTTGGGTAAGTGGCTTATCATTCAAGTGATACATTTGTTTAACTAAGCTTCTCTTGGCCTGCAAATGGGCATTTCAGATCTGCCACCTAAATATGTATATCCACACTCATATGGTTCGCTAGAACACTGAATCGCAATGATGCTATACGACTGGAATATATGTAACCAGTTACAGGTGTAGCGCGATAGCCTGAAAGGAGAAAGGTGCATATAAGTATGTATGTATGTATGTCGGCAAGACACAAATGGACGGATATAGATGGATATTCACTTGATGAGGTGGTAGTGCCCACGTCAGTTTACATTGTATGACAACAACCCGTCTCTCAATAGCTTCACGCAGGCATGAGTCTGCCGAATATCATAGCAATCAGTTAATATCTAGAATTGTATCCTGGCGGCAGGTTCGCCTGCCGAACTATGGTAAACTATAGTTAAATAGTTACCTGTTGAATGTAATATGTTTGCACTATGTAAATATTGTCCAAAATGTTGCCTTCAACAGCTAAATATGCAACTAGTGTTAGAGGTGTACATTCACACAAAAATGCATGAAAATTAAATCGTCAAAATTGTATACATTTGCTATAATTTTCTTAATTGCGAATTAAAATTAGGGACTTCTAATTCAATTTCACAACCTTAATCTTTGCTGTTAATTTATGCGTCATGGAATCATTATATGCTAAGATGTATTCGCGCCATTACATTTAGGTCCACGATTTAATTCTTTGAAAGTATACAATTTTGACAACTTCATTCTGCTCTGAATATGCACCTTTAACTATAAATCATCAGCCGAACCTGGCCATTAACCCTTATGCTATACTTCACGATGTTTTATTCTTAAATTTTGTTAACAGTTTTCTCTTATATACGCTAAGAGAGCAAAGTGCTTTTTCACGTTTCATGTTGCTTTTCACGATTTTTTCAAAATTATCGTCATATTTTAGATTTGCTGTCTTTAGATTTGTAGCCAAACAACTAATCAATTTAATACTCCTTCTGGAGTCTATTCGTGCGGAATGCATCCGGCCGCTCTCTTTGAATTCAAAGCAAACGCGTCAACAATGAATTCGCTCTTTGTAAACCAGACAAGCACGTATTCAAATGATTGAACGGCTTATGGTTGAGAAGAAAATCCCAGTCGGATGCCATTAGACTTTGGAAATATTTTTTTAGACCTGCTGAATTCAATGGTTAAAACCATTTGTATATATTCCCCGCTCATTTCTAGTTAAGCTCCACCTATGCGTGCGTGCGTGCGTGCGTGCGTGCGTGCGTGCGTGCGTGCGTGCGTGCGTGCGTGCGTGCGTGCGTGCGTGCGTGCGTGCGTGCGTGCGTGCGTGTGTTAGAATCAACTTAGATAATTTGAACCCTAAATTCCCAAAATCCAATTCTCAAGAGTGTAATTCATGTAAACTATGTAATAAACATTTTGTTGAATATTTTGAAACTAGTTTGACTGTCTTGTTGATGCCAATGGCAGCAACAGCGCTCAGTCAAATTAGTTTTAAATTACTCAACATAATGTTCATTAAATAGCTCATCTATCAAAGACATGCAATTCACACACTAACAGCCTTTTTCCAGATTCACTTCGCATTTTCTCTGCCAATTAGGACTGTAACAGCAGCCAACATGTGGCGTAATTGACCAATGCCTATGAAGGCAGATACATCCTTGACAAATCGGATCCCTAAATTGTATGGATTGTTTTATCTTTAACGAGACGCTATCTGATAGATGTATAACCTCTATATACAGAATTAGGTGCATAAGATATTTCTTGTAAGGCAATACTCGCATTTGAACATCAATTCTTTATATATGGGATACTCAATTGTCAAATCAGAAATTTCCCAATTACTCAAAATAGAAAAGATGAAGAAAAATACCCTAATTTGGTGGTAGAATCATCCACCATTTCCTAGAGACCCCTAGAGTTTTCGCTTACAATTTCCGTCCAGTGTCTCGATGACCCGAGGGCGAGCGCGCTATGCATGTCATTTGTATGCTGTGTGTATGTCCGTAGCTGATCATGGACAGGAACTAGACGTAATTTGAAATATTATTTGTTTGAAACATTAAGAAACAGCATACTTTCTTCTTAGGTAAGCCCATTTTGCCCTGCGGTCCCCTAAAGGTAACGTGTACGCTGGTATATGAGTTTTCTCACATGTTGTGTCAGCATAACATTTTTTACTGGTAGATCTAACCAATGCGGCGTCTGTAATGATCGTGAAGAGTGTCCATTGGCAGGCCAATAAACGACTATTTTTGATAAATTACTCTGAGACGACTAGCTCGATAAGCGAGCTAATCATTCCAGTGGTAACTTTTCAAGAAAAAATAGTCTTCGCTTGGCATCCACATAGACATCGACAATCATGTGCATTGTCTAGAACATTTATTGGACCTTTCCAGTGCCAGCTATGCCCCGCCCATCTCTAGCTTAGCTCCACCCACGCCTCTCCTGTGCTGGGATCAATTAAGCCACGGACGCCATGATTATAAATTCCCAGTAAACTATACATGTAAGCTGTTGAATAATTTGAAATTAATTTGATTGGTTGCCTGTGACAGCAACAGCGCCCAGTCAAATTAGTTTCAATATTGTTTATTAAATATTAAAGACATAATTTGTACAACAACGCGTTGCCCGTCTTCAGTTATGCGTTCGTGACGTGCTTATCTACGACATTCATGGCGTCGTTGATTGTGGCGTCGTCTACATGCCGCATATTTGATCATGCCACCATATGATGGATCGATAAACTGGTCAGGCCCATTGTCACGACTACGCCAGACAGTTACTGCGTATATTCCTTTTGGTAAATTTACAAACAACGGCCTGTAGATGATTAAATATTTCAATTTTCCAGAACAATCTGAACCATTAAGAGGTTATTAGCTATAAACAGCATTTTGATCGCGTTGAGGGTTTAATGTATTCATTGCTGTGACGAATCCGTTACATTCTGCTAATTGACTCGCAGCTTAAAAGTAAATTAAAGGAGAATAATTTACCATATTATAAAATCGAACAACTTCACAACTTCACAAACGCATAACTTTACGCATACCACAATGAAATGATTTTCATCGTGGGATGATTACTAAGCAACAGTTGATTCTGCGAATACAAGATGTCGCTTCTTGAAGACAAATGGTCGAATGACCACCCACCTTGAGGCTTCAACAGGCATGCTATATCACAACTGCCTTCTATGAAGCATATAGCTCTCATAGGCTCTCAAAGGCAAGACACGGCCAATTCTCCAGTAGGTAAGGAATATTTTGTTGAATAATTCGGAAACTAATGTAACTGGAAGCTGTTGCTGGCTATGGCAGCAGCAGATTCCAGACAAATTAGTTTTCAAAGTATTCAACATCTCACCAGTATACTTAGAGTAACTGAGATACTGTGATTTCAATTTGTAATGGTTTAAGGGTTAAGAAATCACCTTATTTAGTAATATGCCGGGGTTTCGTGTGTGACCTTTATCAATAAAATGGTTCAATGAAATCACGGTTTCCTGGTGATGAACCAAACTTAAGAGATAGTTTAAGCTGTAATCAATTGCTTCATTAAGTGCAATACTTCGCGCGCACGTTTTCCCATGCCAACAGAATAAAGTTAAGTTACGTAGATCAGAAGAGAAGCCAGAGAAACTCTAAATACCAATTACTCAACTCAGGTTCAAATGTGTACAGACAAAGAAAGCAGGCATAATCCGCACACAGCACGTATCAATCGGCAAAGAACAGATACTGGGTCACCATGGAGGATCTTTGCGAGAGTCGTGTCTTCTAGGTTAGACAGGATGGTGAATGTAATGATCGAGCCAATGGCCAACAGTCATGCCTTTATATACTAGTACTTAATAGCCGCGATTGTATCTGAGTGTGCGGAAGCAAGAAAAGCATATTATAATAGTAAGAAAGCCTATAATATACACAAAACCGAACAAAACAAACTACACTTGATAATTGCAAGTAAAGCATACAAGAAAGAAATTCGGTTACATTCACAAAATGCTCGCTTTAAACTTCACAACAAACTACGAGAACTGCAAAAATGGGACACGAAAGCATTCTGGAAAGTCTTGAACAACAAATCACAGAAAAACGACGAACACGTTAAAATAGAACTGGAGAAACTATTACTTCACTTTCAATCTGTAAACCAGGGTGTACACAATGGAGAACTAAATGTAATTTTAGATTCAGACATATTAGACTGCCCAGAATTAGATAAACCAATAACTCAGTGTGAAATTCTTGACAATATCGCTAAACTAGCAAATAACAAAGCAGCTGGTGGGGATAAGGTTTATAATGAGTATATAAAATCTACAGCCGATATTATGCTACCAATTTATGAAAAACTATTTAACATAATTTTCGATCATGGCAAGGTACCTGAGGATTGGCTAATTGGAAAAATTATTCCAATTTATAAAAACAAAGGTGAACCCTCTGATCCAGCAAAGTACCGCCCGATTTCCTTACTAAGCTGCCTTGGGAAATTATTCACATCAATTTTAAATGACAGATTGAAGAATTTCGCAGAGACACACGACATTATATCAGAATCGCAAACAGGCTTTAGAAAAAAACGGTCCACAATTGAAAATATCTTTTCACTTTATTTAATCATAGAATTGCAACAAGCACAAAGGAAAAAACTATTTTGCTGTTTTATTGATTTTAAATAAGCATTTGACACGGTCTGGCGGGTGGGTCTTTGGAGAAAGCTTTTAAAATATAATATATCTGGAAAGTGTTTTAATCTCATATATAATATGTATCAAAATATAAAATCCTTCGTTAGCTACAACAAGCAAAAATCTGAATTTGTTATGTGTAATATACGTGTTAGGCAGAGGGAAAACCTCTCTCCATTTCTATTTGCAATATTTTTAAATGACATGGAAGAATTTTTTAATCTGAATAATATACCTGGGCTTCTATCAATGAATAATCTACCAGAAGAACATTTGCATTTATTTTTATAACTTATAGTCCTATTATATGCTGATGGTACAGCTTTAATGGCAGAGACTCCGGATGGGTTACAAAGTGCTCTAAACGTCTTAAAAAATTATTGTGATGAATGGAAACTTAAAATAAATTACAGCAAGACAAAAACAAGGACTTTCTCTAAACGCAAGACAAACTCAAACAAAACCTTTTATATTGGAGCCCAGGAGCTTGAAGTAGTTAGTGAGTATCTTTATCTGGGAATTCTCTTTAAAGCCAATGGAACATTCACAAGCTGTAAAGCAAGAAATCAAAACAAGGCACTAAAGCTATATATACTCTACTAAAGAAGACTAGAGAGCACGACATCCCGATCGACTTGGTAGCTGTATTATTCGACACAATGATATCACCTATTCTACTTTACGGTTCAGAAATCTGGGGTTTTGAAAAGTATGCCCATATAGAAACGTGTAAATTACAATTTTTTTTTAATTTACATCATTTAGAACAAAGCACTCCAAACGTAATGATCTATGGGGAATTTGGTATTTTCCCACTGGAAATTACAATTAAATGCAATATGATTCGCTTCTGGGCAGGACTTGTAAATATGGGTTGCGGCAAACTATCATCCATCTTATACTTTTTAGCAACTGATTACATGACAAAACAAAATAAACGGTTTAAATGGGTTGAAACTATCAAATCTATTCAGGAGAGCACAGGTCAACTAAGTTTATTTGAGACAGAGCAAATACATACTAAACAATTAATAAAACAAACCAAACATATTTTAGAACAGCAATATATAGAAAAATGGTCTAGAACATTAGCCGAATCATCGCGACTGACGTTTTATAAACAAATTAAATTGAATTTTGAGCCCGAGAAATACCTAAAATTACTCCCATACTGGGACGCCAAAACATTCTGCCACTTTCGTACGCTAAATCACCAACGGAATCGGAATAGAACGCAATGAGCGCCTTTGTAGTATATAATGTTATAGAAGATGAAATCCATTTTCTCTTCCACTGTCATAAATATGTAAGAGAAAGACACCAATATATACCTCATTATTATATAAGGGAGAATACATTTGAAAAAACCAAAGGTCTATTCGCAATATGTAATAGACCGATACTAAGCAGGATGTGTAAATACTTACGATTTTCAAAACAAAAAGCAAAAGAACAACATCAGCAACAACAACAACAACAACATCAACATCAACATCAACATCAACATCATCAACAAGAACAAGAACAACAACAACAACAACAACAACAACAACAATAAATGTGTTATCAACGACAACAACAACAACAACAACAACAACAACAACATCGCCCTTACCTATCTCCGGGATTGCATTTAACAAAAATGTACTGGTCGAATTTGGCTCACATTTTAAAGAGCAATGACCCGTATCGAGGAAGACGTTGGCCGTGATGTGGATGTACACACCCGGATCCGGATAGGATCAAATTCTACATTTATAGATATCTCGAAAAACCTACCTTTCGATTTGGCGAAAATTGTATCACTAAAGACGATTATGTACCTGTACACTAGTATTTCCTACCACTGGACATGATTGGAATATTAAAAAAAAAATCGGGAAATCCCGAAAAAAATGTGACAAACGCGGAATCAATCTGCAATCTCCGATTCCTCTTGTTGTAAACAACCCGGCTGAAAACCGCTGCTTGCTTATGAAATTTAACCGTTTCATGTCGATGCGGAACAAAACCGGCCACTGCAATGGTCTTCATGAATGTTAAGTCGCAGGTCAAGAGAAGGGTAGCTTTTAATTTTACCACTAGAATGACTGGCTCGGTTATCGAGCCAGTCATTTCAGTGATCATTTTCCAAAACTATGCTTCTCTCGGCATGCAACTTAACATTCATGAAGACCATTGCAGTGGCCGGTTTTGTTCCGCATCGACATGAAACGGTTAAAGTTCAATACGCAATTATTCTTTATTTACTTTCTCAAATTTGACAATTAAAGGCTTAAGTAACCCTTTTTCAAATAATCGTAGCCATAATTATCTCCACTTAAACCAGATACCCACTGAGTTAAATAATTACTAATGATCGGTTCTCGAATACCGAGTGGATAGATATCTCATTAGACTGGTACTCAAGTTGTCAAATAGACCACCAATTACGAGTAATTCACTCCTAAAACGGCATTACGCCCGTTCTCAAGGAGATGGGTACACGAGTCATGGCGCAATTATTCGCAACTTCATCTGAATATCATGTTTCTTCAAGAATCAGACAATACATCCGTGGCAGACGCTTGACTACATTGAGGTTCACTTACAACATAAGAACGACTGAAAGAACAATGTTTGACATGAACATGTCAGGGCTGGTGTTAATTTGAACGATTGGTCATACATTACTTGCTGAATAACAGTAGCCCATGGGTGTAGGTACGTACCTTGACCTAAGGGAGTGTGGGTTTGCGTGTGTGCTGGTTAGGGTACGGGGTAGGTGTGGGCGGGGTGGATGGGGTGGGTGTTGTTAGGGAGGGCTAAACCATTGGGGGGAGGGGGCAAAACCTAAATGGTGGGCACTATTGAAATAACCTATTGGAGGATAAAACACGGGTGGGTCTATCGACCAACACCCCTTGCAAACCCGCCTCCACCCTGGTCCTGCGCCTATGGACTAGTAACGAACTTATTTGACAGTCACTCCAGTTCCTATTAACGGCTCCGAATTTTCAGCAACACCACCACGCGCATCTAGCCAAATGCGTGGCCCTTAGCACACCAGCGCAATTAACACTTGAAAACCTGATATTTCACTATCTCAATTTAAGCAAGCCACCAGACAGAAAATGCAACTGGAAATACCTCTGGATATGTTGAATATTTTGAAAACAAGTTGACTGAAAATTGTTGGCAGCTTTGCTTCTTTTTAAATGGTTAGCAGATCCATATATATATATATATATATATATATATGAATACAGTAGCGTACATATATATATATTTATATATATATATATACGTACGCTACTGTATTCATATATATATATATATATATATATATATATATATATATATATATATATATATATATATATATATATATATATATATATATATATATATATATATATATATATATATATATATATGGATCTACTAACTGTATTCATCCTATAAGGCGCTTTGAAATAAATAAACGACCCGAAATTCTCTGTCTCCATCTTCCAACACACCAATGCCAGCAACTGCCACCCTGCCTTCTAATAGCGTGTACCTCCTTTTGTCTGGACACTTCATTGACGCCACGGCGTTGTACAACCCCTGGCTGCGTTGCTAGCGAGGTCCATCGGGCGAATAATGAGCCAGTTTCAGGAATTACATTGCCAGAGATCGATCGTTCGAGTCTCACCACGAGAACTACTACATGAGAAAGGCGAGCTACAAGTGTATGAAGTATTTGATCCAAGGAACACGCTTCATTGATCGACACCAGCTTACAACAAGCTAAGAAAGAAGAAGGACGCATTTCTATAACGGATTTGAATTTGATTTCTTCCACGCATTTCGACGCGCTGTCCTGCTCACAGCCAACCCTGTGACGAAGTCCTCGCCAGTGTAATGGCACCATATTGTATTGCAATGGTAATATCTACTAAATGAATCAGCCACATACCAAGTTCGCGGCTTTCTTTAGATGTGGTCGAAAGCGCATTGTTAATTTACAGCACGACACGGTGCAGGGGTCCTATACTCCAGCTAATATCACTAACGAGTTAACAATACTGGTGTTGAGTATTTCCAAATTAATTTGACTTGGACCTCTTGAGCACTGCCTATTGGCAGCAACAGCGTCTTGTCATATTAGTTTTAAAATAGTCAACTGCTCACTCAAATGATTGCCTCCATGTTTCGATTATGGGTCTTTATTCTTTAATTAGTGTTCAAATTGTTAGTATAAATTCAGACCGAGCATCTGGATCCATGAATTGGTTACTGATATTGGCTAATACCAACATAGATATATTTACTTATCGCGTGATGCGTCTGAATTTAATATTGATCAACAGCAAACCCGTCCGTGGCTCGTCACTGTCTAGAGCCGACGCGATGTGGTGTTACGCAATCGAATGCAAAGATCATTCGATGTCAAATTTTTTTCTTAGATGTTCAATCCCCTCAGCGTTAACCCTTTAACCCTCATATCAGCCAAAAACGGCTTTTGCAGTCGTCTTGAAGAATGCCCATTTTCAGGCCAAGGGAAGACTATTTTTGAAAATTTACCGCTGTAATAACAGGCTCGATAACCGAGCAAGTCATTCCAGTAGCCACTTATCAAAAATAGTCTTCTTTGGTCTGCAAATGGGCAATGACCAAATTCGAGGGTTAAAGGGCTAAGAGAGCAAGCAAACAATTGAATACTGCTTCGGGAAGGGAGTCGGTCAATGTTATGGTCTATAGCTGTGCGAGGCCATTTCATGTACGTTACGCGTAATGAGCGAAAGCCACTATTTAAAGATGAGAACCAGCTGCTAGAATGCCAGGCCATGTACGCGGCTTGAAATTACAGTATGTATGTATGATTACTGTATTCTGCGGCTGTAGTAGTAGAAACATCATACAGCTGCAATCAGTCCTTCTTCGCTTTTGCCCACTTGTCTTGTCCTCAGCCGACATCTTTCGCCTCCTCAGGTCCATTCTTGACTTGAGCGTACCGAGTCCTGCTTTCGTGAGGTCACCTCGTAGCATGCTTAGCAGATTTATGCAATGACGTCCTCTCCTGCCTATTTTATGACTCCGAGTAGGCCGAACTCCAAGGCTCTCTGCGCTGGTGTGTCTTCTAGCATCCTTAGCACATGGGCAAACATGGGCCATCTTTGCTGGGCGACTTTCATAGACAGCGCCGACGTATTACACATCTTGTATAGAGCATCGTTGGAACGTATGCTGTCTGTCCATCGGTGTCCAGTGATGGTGCATAGGTGTTTGCTGCGGCAGGTATCGAGTTTGTCTAGAGCTGCCTTTGGAGCTGCCCAGCTGTTACAGTTATACAGCATCAAGGATACGCAGTTTGCAGCCTCTTTATCAAGGACATCTTTGAAACTACAGTGATGGTCTGCAATGCCTCACAGATGTGTGCAGTGACACGTGTCAAGATTTTCTAAGAGTACTTTTGGATCTGGCCAGCTGGTGCAATTGTATAGCATTATGAAAAAAGATGTAGCATCATATAGTTGCATCTTGAGTTTCATGTGGACAAATCCACAACTCCCAAAAGGAAGGGAATTCGATATTTGTTGTCACATGGAGAGTTCCAATATCGGTAAAGAGGAGGAAACCAGGGATTCTGCTATTCCACCGCTCCTCAGTGCCCACCCCAACCTCGACACACCCCACCCCCATCAACCCCCGACAGGCGTGCGTGCATGCGTGCGGGCGTGTGCGTGTACGTGCGTGCGTGCGTGCGCGCATGCGTGCATGCGTGCACGCGTGCGTGCGTATAAGTGGGTGTGTGCCCGTGTTGGGTGGGGCTGGTGTTGGTGGGTGAGTTTGTGGCTGAGTGGTTTGGGGTGTGCGTGCGTCCGTGAGTACGTGCGTGCGTGCGTGCACTAATATATATATATATATATATATATATATATATATATATATATATATATATATATATATATATATATATATATATATATACATATATATATGTGTGTGTGGGTGTGTGTGGGTGTGTGTGGGTGTGTGAGCGTGCGTGCGTGCGTGCGCGCGCTTGCGTGCGCGCGCGTTTGCGTGCGCGCGCTTGCGTGCGTGCGTGCATGCGTGCGAGCGCTTGCGTGCGTGAGTACGTGCGTGCGTGAGTGTGTGCGTGCGTGTGTGTGTGTGTGTGTATGTCCCTGAGCGCGTGTGCATGTATGTGCGTGTGTGCGTCTGCGTGTGTGCGTGTGCGTGTGTGGGGTGAGTTGGTGGCTGATTGGTTTGGGGTGTGTGTGTGCGTGTGCATGCGTGCGGGAATGCGTGTATGCGTGCATGCGTGCGTGCGTATAAGTACGTGTGTGTGTGCGCGGGCGTGTGGGGTGGGGGCTGGTGTTGGTGGGTGAGTTGGTGGCTGAGTGGTTTGGGGTGTGCATGCGTGCGTGCGTGCGTGAGGGACACGCGAGGCACTTTCCTCTCGCAATAACAACATGTGTGCGTGCGTGCGTGCGTGCGTGCGTGCGTGCGTGCGTGAGTGCGTGCGTGCGTGCGTGCGTGCGTGCGTGCGTGCGTGCGTGCGTGCGTGCGTGCGTGCGTGCGTGCGTGCGTGCGTGCGTGCGTGCGTGCGTGCGAACAAAATTCAAATCAAACTTGGTTAAGACAACTCTTATATGTGCATGGAAGGACATACATCTTTAATACGGTGAATATCCTACTAGAACGTGTAATGAATATTTACTGGAAAGAAACGCACTTGGTATTAGGTAATAAACCGATGCATTCGCGATACCGCAATATCCAATATACAAGTATTACATTGCCGAAATCGCGCTGCTATTTATGCATGCGAAACACACGCAATCTATAAACTGGAAATTGTCGTCTCTAAATGTGTGTTTTCATTAATTCAAGTAGCTTGCCACATGGTATAGTGGTTCAATGATAAAGAATGCGTTTTTATTCAGATGAGCTTAATACCCATGGATGAATTCAATCTGTCACTCAACTATATGTCGCAATCGTCATAATCAAGGTAGCTTGTCATTTTAGCTATGCCCCGCCCATTTCCAGCTAATCCCAATCCACACTTCGCTCGTGTTGGGATCGATTTTTCATCTGATCTCTCTGACTATCAATTTCCAGAAAACTATACAGGTAAACTATTGAATAGTTTGGAACTAATTTGAGTTGGTGCTGTTGTTGCCTATCGCAGCAACAGCGCCCAGTCAAATTAGTTTCAAAATATTGAACAGCATGTGTATTAAATAGTAGAGACACACAATTTGTACGGGCTATAAAGAGTTAAAGACGGGCCAAATATAGTCATTTATGACGTGATCATCCACGCCAGTTAGCTAATTATGACGTCACGGCATATTGATAGATGGGTGCTCTTGAAAGGTGAATTACGTCGCATGTAGGTTGACGTCACAATCAATATACGCAATGAATGAAGTATCTAGGTCCGCCATAAACACTTAAGAGTACGACTATAGGATGGGGGAGGGGTGGTACGAATCATAGGTCTTTACAAATTAATATGCATTCTGTTGAATACTCTGGATAGTTTGGCCTATTGAAACTAATTTAGTTGGACTGAATAGAGTCAAAACTCAAACCCCCACTTCTCAACCCCCACCGTCAAATTATTTTTAAAACTATTCAACAGGTTAGCCGTGTAGTTAGCATGAAATTAGGATTCTCAGAATTCAAGATTCAAAGTATATACAACTGGGACATCGTGGGGGAACCTTAGCTAGAGATGGGTGGGGCATAGCTAAAAGTGCATGCATTCGTTGTCTAAATGCATCGCAGTCATTTACCATGAAACAGTAATGGGTGTATTTGATCTGTCACTGAAGTATCTGACGTCTTAAACAAAATAAGTTACACGTTAGCTGACATCACAATCAAATGGCGTTGGTTTGCCATGAGAGGGGCACATCTCCAACAGTAAATGTATGAAGTGTATGTCCTTACGAATTGAAAACTTAATAAAGTCGGTTGAACATTGAAAAATTAATTGGACTTGTAGCTGTTCCTCCCAGTAACAGTGCAATGCCAGTCAAATTAGTTTCGAAATATCTTTAGATAGTCAACAGCTGGAAATTATCGTCCTGAGATTTTGCCGTTGAAAGTGTTACGATCCAGTCAAATGTGCATGCACGGTGCAAGGAGTTTAATTATAAAGGGACGTGCCCTAGCTAGGCATGGTTCCCGGTATTGCCTCTGAATCAGTAGTCACCTTAATTGTCAGCGCAGTAAAGAAATCACCGCAGCGGGACGCCCGTTCGCACCTGCCTACCACATGGCTGTTTTCAACAAATATTTGTAATTTGAAATATGATTTCAAACATTCAAATGCAAAAGGAAGTAACACAGAATTATCACAGAAATATTATCTTTACAGATTCGTAATCATACTTTCTGACACATAGTGTTATTAATTGTATAGCGTTTGTTAAAGGTTACAAATTCATGTTCAAAGTAGAGAGATGTCCACATTTTCCTAGAATACTTGTGGATTTCCCATATATTCCTATTGGAGGGAACGGCATCTACATATAATATAAAGGGAAGTAACTTCTAACTTATGTAGATTATTATAATCTACATCAATTAATAGCTAATGCAATTTCCTTTCCGGGCATATGTGCTATTTTAGAAACACGATACAAATAGAACAGGAACTTAAGGATTCTATGAACATCTCTTTTGTTATGTAGTAAATTTCTGACCAAGATAGGCTAGAAATCCTGCTCATGCGTACTTGACTTCTGGCGAAATTTTTTGTCATGTAGGTAGATGGTGTGGACTGAACCTCTGGTAGCTAACTTAACCATTCTAATCATCTAGAACATGCACGTGACACACGTCGTACGATAAACCCAATACTCGCCTGCGTATTCAACCGATAACTTAATTTGATGGCGGCTGTTGCCTGACCGTGAATGAATTGGGATCCTAGGATTACAAGAATTGGCGAATTCACGCTACCGGCGTCTACAGTTTTCTATTAACATGGTCAATTTATAATCGATAAAATAACCGCGACAAACAAGTAATATCATTTTCGTTCGCCCCCTTTCTTATCCACGACTCATCTATCAACATAGCCTTGTAAGTCCCGTTATGAATTCGGAATGTAGTCCAAACAATATTTCTGAGTAAATCCAATTTGCCGTACCGCGACTTCATTCTAAGTGGCGAGAATGCATTAGTAGGTAGTAATTCTTGAGGTTTTTTCTGCGGCCACTATGAATTGAACCGATTACTATAAAAATATCAACTGTGCGACTACATAATGCAATGTTATTAGCGAGGTTGCTCTTAAATAACGGCGCATAAACGCGTCTTTAAATGGGAATTTTCGATTATCCGAAGTGCTATGGATAAACGCACTGGTCTTGTGTCAACTTAACCAGTTGACGACCAAGCTGAGCCCTTTGCAGTGGTCTTCAGAAAAGGCCGAGAGAAGAGTATTTTTGAATATTTACCACTAGAACGACGGGATCGGTAACCAGTCATTCTAGTGGTCAAAAATGCTCTTCTCTCGGCCTACAAATAGACACTGGCTAAGTTAACACTTAACTGTCTTTTACGTTACCTATTTAATGGTCAAGCCGGTGGAAAAAAAATTCAGTGGTAAATTTACAAAAAATGCTCTTCCAAAATTCAAATATCTTGATAAATACTGACCATCAAAATATTTAATTGATATATCAAGTTGTATTTTGAGTGCTGTGGTGCGCTGTTGACACACGAGGGGCTAAGGCCAGATTTATAAGTCGAACTTCTCTTGTGCCGTGCCAGCTAAATTTCTCTGAAAATGACAGAGTCAACTATATAAATCAACCAGTTGTCATTAGAACGGCGCGACAGAAAGTTCGACTTATAACACGGGCCTTAGATACATGTATGTCAATAAAAAATGTTATAGCCGCTTTATTGTTTAACTCTTGAAACTTCAGTAATCCAATTTATATTCCAAATATCGTGAGCATGTTGAATGTTTTGAAACACGCAGAAAATCGGTTTCCAAGTATTCAACATAACATCCGATATATAATAACCAATTTGCCATTCCTGGTCTATAAATGTTATAGTGTTAAACATCGTCGCAACTTATTTGCTATTGAAAATGGTATTATGGGAATGGGTATGTGTATAATCTGGTGTTTCTTTAGGAGAGGCGAGCTTTCAGCAACTTGTTTTAAACGCGCTTGTGTAAACTTAAACCTGTAATGGTCAATTGTTCAGAAACGACATTTGCAGTAACCTTGAGAAATGCCCATTTGCAGGCTAAGAGAAGAATATTTCTGAAAATTTGCCACAGAAATGACTGGTAACCGAGCCAGTCATTCGAGTGGTAAATTTTCAAAAATACTCTCCTTGATCTGCAAGTTGACACTGGCTAAGCAGAAATTTGAATTTTATTGACCATTACACATTTTATGAATGCCCATTTGAAGGAAATCTTTTTATTGTAAATTTTCTTTATAAATTTACAAAAATACTCTTTTTGACTGCTAAAATCAACATTTAATTGAAACGTATTGTCAATTAAATGGTTAATTGTAATAAATAGTTAGTTGTGCTCTTTAAAGCGCTGTTGACGTAAGAGGGGTTCATGAATCAGAGAATGGGTACAGCGGTAAGCACACATACGGAGCGTGGAGTTAATATAGTAAGATGTATATGGGGTAGTCGAGTTCGAATCTGGCAGGAATAGACATATAACTATACGTACGTCAGTTGTAAAATATTTTGACACTAATTTCACTGTATGCTGTTGCTGCCTATGGTAGCAACAGCGCCCAGTCAAGTTAGTGTCAAAATATTCAACAGACTGTTTATAAACTGGTAAAGACATTCAATTCATACGCCGTGTCGGACTATTAAGCGTTACAGACAGACTATATCAAATCATTAATGACGTAATGATTATGACGCCATCGTGCACGTCACGTAGTCGGTTATGATGTCGTATGACGTCATATGATGGATGGATACATTTGGATAAGGTCCATCAACTATATTTAGTACATTTATTGTTAAAATGGATCCCAATAGTTGAGTCCTAAATTGGAACGTCAAGCGCTCATCAGGGCCAATTCCATGAACTAATGCGGTACATTTTCGGGACAATTTGCGACCCATTCGGAGTCAATACCGAATTAGAGCGACCCTAGCGCGAGCGCTGAATCGGTTAACGCTGTTCTTCGGATTGGATGCTGGAGATGAATTTCGAGCTCATGATGTCCTGTGGATGGCAGATAATTAACAGAGTGTATTTCGTTGCCTTTTCATGTCACCGACAGGCATCCGGTCGTGCTAATATAATAATCGACACCAATATTCCAAAGAAATTGCACTAAGAGTGCCCTTTCGGTATAATCCGATTCTCGCACACTTTATTCGCAATTTAGTGACTTTCCGCGCATCTAAAATGCTCGCCGGGGAAAAGTGAGTTTGCGGTGTCGGGCTAGCTGCGCTGATGCGCTAAAAGGAGTCGGTGAGTTGTCTGTAATGACTGGACACCCACCATACACGTAACCATGACCGAGACACATATTCCAGACTGATAAGAGTGAATGTTATAAACCACACTGATCAAAAACTGTAATTGGAACCTAATATGGTAGGTGTGTGCACTTATTGCGTTAAGTGACCATGATCGATTTTTAAAGAATAATCACGATTACACGATTAATGTTTAAATTACAAAATCATAACAACAAATGGTATATCGATGACAAAAGCTGCAATGGTGTTTTAAAATGTCCATTTAGAGGCCAAGGGAAGCCTATTTTTGAAAATGTATCGCTGGAATTCCTGGTCCGATGCTCGACCTTGTCATACCAGTGATACATTTTCAAAAAAAAATTGTCTTCTCTTGGTCTGCAAATGGGCGTGTATTTGCGAAACAAAAGGTCAATTTTAGCCACCGATGGGATTACAGAGTAATTAAAACCTAGGTGTTGAGATAGTTCATGTAAAAGAAATTATCCACGATCATTCGATTATTTAAACTTACTCATATAAATTGACAATTAAAAAATAATCGTGATTTTCGATTTAATCACCTAATCGCTCCTGATCACTAGATCTTGGATGAATTTGATTGGGCACTGAACAGTGCGTGGCAAATATAAAGAAATGTGACTTAGGCAGGAGAATTGTCATCCAGTGTATCGATGTTCTGAATATTTTGAGCGAAGGGCCTACATACTGCGCTACGTAATATGGATGACATATTGTAATGAATGATGACTGTTTCCAAAGACGAATGCTGTTGGGTTTTTTACAATGGGCGTTTTAGCGTAAGCGTTTGAAGTCGCGTTCAACTGTTTCCATCATGCTACTGGTTAGTGTTTTACCGGAGATTTGTCAGTATTTCACGGCTTTGGTCAGTTTTACCTATTTTCAGCTGGACCATATATTTGAATGTTTCATGGGTGAATGTGGAGGCAAACGTGTTAAATTCACCTTGATGAAAGCGAGACACAAACCCTATGGATGCAATCTTTATTTAGCCTTTGTCAATTCCTTCCTATGTATTTCTAAATTCACAGCATTTACCTCTGAGTTTGAAGCTGTTGGAGTCGTCCGACTTACTATTGGCAACTTCAGCAATTAATGAAAAGTTGATCGAAATGATGCCAAGTTAAAAAATATAGGCAAGAAAAGCTAGCTCGTCATGCGTCAAAATCTCTGCGGCAGCGTTCGCAGCGTCCCACGCGCGTTGACGCCGACGCTTAACCGCGGGGGAAACAGACACATTGCTCAAGCAATAAAAGATTAATACGCCGACGCTAACGCTGAGGCAAAAGGATTTGAAACTTCGAAACCTGAATTAGCCAGAATATAAATTGCAAGGTAACTATACAGGTACGCTGTTGGGTATTTTGAAACTAATTTGATAGCGCACTGTAATTGCTGCCTCTGGCATAAAAGACTCCATGTCAATTTAGTTTCAAAATAGTCATCATAATGTTTACTAAATTGTAAATTCTCCAATAGCTTCCAATTCGGACACTTCTGGGACAGCCGTTTCCGTGACTGACCTACGTTATTTTGATTGTGACGTCAACTAACATGTGCCGTATCTGATGATTACGTCAAATACTTGACTGGCAAATCGGATCGAGTCATTATTATATACGACCGGACTTGCAACGGTTTGCTAGCAATTTCTATTCAGACTATAACCATTGGGGTTCCGATTTAGTATATATTCATTACAAAACAACGTGTAGAGTAGTATTGGTTAAGCGCTGTCTAAGTAATCCTCTTCAACCCAACAAAGCGGATGCATCAGCGTATTTACACAATGCGCGAAGTACCCGCAGTTTCGTATATTGTTTCCATTGTAATTAGTTACACAATATTTACCAACCTACGCGTATGACGTCCCATAAACATTTCCGAGTGTCTCTATAGATATAACCAGCCAGATGTAATCGATGAATCCAATCTCTCGATCAAGTGCATGACGGCATAATCAATTACGTCACATGTAGGCTGACGCCACAATTAAAATACGCCATTAATGGCCTCTCTAAGTTCGTCAGGAACTCTTAATATTAAGAGTATTAGTGTATGGCTTTACTTCTTAGTAACCATTTTCATGAATATTTTGAAACTAATGTGAGTGGGAACAGTTGCTGCCACAGCACAAAGTCAAATACGTTTCAAAATACGCAACAGTTTACCTATATACTTTATGAAATTGAGAGTTAGGGAGGTCAGGGTTCGATAGATCCAAAACACGGACAAATCGTGGGCGAAGCGTAGATAGGGATGGGCGGGGTCGGGGAGCATAGCTAAAAGTGGTTTCATCCGTTATTGCAAACGTCATATCGGTTCACAAGTAAACTGGCATTCTCGGAAATCAACCAAGAAAATGTCAAATTGAAGAATAATACTCGAAATGATAGCGCGAAGAAATGGATTATTAAAGAATAATAGTTCTCCGAGTAGTGTCTTCTTGAAGCTTCCGCTGCAGACTTTGAAACAATATAATCCTCAGGGACGGTTTATTATACACAGGTCTACTACGTCTCGTGCTGCACGCCAGCCTTTAAAAATTAAATTCGTTCAAGATAATTTCTCTTTTCTCATAGAAAATAATTTCTATTCGCAGACCAGCAGAATAATATTTTTGAAAATGTATTATTTCAATGACTGCTTCCGTTATCGAGCAACACATTCCAGTGGTTAGATTAAAAATATATATGCTTCTCCTGGTCAGCAAACGGGCATTTCCAAAATGCCCACAGCGCATGCAATCGACCTTCATCAAAATTCTCTGATACGCGTTAACAGAATGGTTGCTATAGTGTTCTGGGATTAAATCCAATGTCGACTTATTTCAGAAATTCTGATAGGGCAAGTTTAGATATCACCGTTCTCCCTGTATCGCAGAGATCAAAAGAATGTGGCAGCTCAGTAGAGAGTCGTATGGCCGAGTGAAGCGTTATCTTATCGCATCTAAAGTACATGCCCGTGACATGTGGCTTGTGTTACGATATTGCCAGGCAAATACGCATATGTATCTACTTAAATGAGGTGCTTAGTTGAATGGTAATTCTTCTGATTTCTTTGGATGAGTTTCACATATTCAAAATGCCTAACCGTGTACCGTATTTGTTATTGAATATACTTTTAATTTGTGACGTAGTGAGACTAAGATTCCAGAAACGGCATCTACATAGTTCTGTCTGCAACTGTTGATGAATAAAGGCATAATTTGATCGATCAACCAAGTGTCGAACTTCAATACTAATAGTCATCCAGCCTTGCCATGCCCTGTGCTCTAGTCATGCCCTTCCAATATAATATGTACAGCTCCATGCAACTATTCGGTAACTCCTCCATATACACTTTTTGTGTGTAAATAAAACATTTCACATTTTACAGAATCCGCCTTTCCATGTATCAGCCAATTCCACAATAGATCCGACAAATCACACTCACATCTAAAAGCAAAGGAGATCCTTTAGAAGCTTCATGAATAAGGCAATGAGCTGTTTCACCTTAATCATGCGACCTGGTTATCAGCACGACGACCTTGCTCCGGGGCGCCCGGTACTCGACAGATTTAGGCGGCAATTTAGACGCTAGACGATGGAAAGAGATAAGAAAAATAACTCAAGGAAATAACGGCATACGAATTGCAGTTTAACATCCAATAAGCCGATAAGGCATATGTAGTATGTGCATTATAGCAATCGTCAGCCCTTTCAAACTAAAACATGACATGAAAATGCGGTATTAACCTCTCTTGCGTCAACTTAACACTATAATGGTCACACTGGCCAAACAAAACAGTTGTGCAGTCGTCTTTAGACATGGCTATTTGAAAGGTCGAGAGAAAAGTATTTTTGAATATTTATCACTAGAATCACTGGCTCGGTAACAGAACCAGTCATACTAGTGGTACATTTTCAAAAATATTTTCTCTCGGCCCACAGGCAGGCAGACACTGGCTAAGTGGAAGTTGTAGTTTTAATACCCATACCCCCTTTAATGGTTAAGCTGGCGAAAAAATATTCAGTGGCAAATTTACAAAAATAGTCTTCTAAAATTAAAATATCTTGAAAAATATTAACAATCAGAATGTGTAATTAATAATATCAAGTAGTATTTTGAGCTCTTTCAGGCGCTGTTGATACAAGGGTGGTTAATCGTTTTAATATTTTGATAATGCTCGTTCCGGGCGTTATTGTTAATCAACATAGGATGCCATGCAGTGTAGAACATGTATGTTTTTTACAAAACGTACTGCTAGGAAAGTCGAGACAAGGCAACGCCTATATTTAATCATTAACCCTCACACCTCTGAAATTACAAATGTTTTATGACTTAGAGAATATGCAGTTGAATATTTTGAAATTAATTTGCTTGGAATGTGTTACGGCGTAGGAAAGCCATAATATATTCCAGTTTAAGTCTTTTCAAAATATACGATGGCGTTCACGTAAAGTTGTCATGAAATGGACCTTTGCAGTTTTAGATATGCCCCGCCCATCTATTGCTAATCTCCAACCACGCTTTGCCTGTGTTGGGATCGATCGAACCCTGAATGTCCTGCCTATCAATTTCCAGAAAACTATATATGTAAGGAGATTTTGAAACTAATTTGACTTTGTGCTGTTGCTGCTTATGACAGTACCGTCGACCGGTCAAATTCGTTTCGAAATATTCAACATAATGTCTATTAAATAGACAGGCATACAATTCGTACAACGTGTCGGCCTAATAAGCATTACACACGCAGTAAATCAAGTCATTCATACTGCAATTGATTATGACGTTATCCTAAACGTTATGTATTTAATTATGACGTCATATGAGGGATAGATACACTGGAACGGTCCATTGAGACATTGGCATTTCGATAATATAATGGTTCGCTTACTAAATTCGTATAGTCACTAAAATTCACCTCCGTGTAAGGTTCGCTAGTAAATATGATACATTAAATAAGAATTGATCTGTCCCCTATATCCATCCATCATATGTCGTCATAATCAACTGCGTGACTTATAGAATGACATCACAATCAACGACGCCATGCATGACGTAGATAAGTACATTACGAATGCATAGTTGAAGACCGGCTATGCATAGGCAACAACAGTACCTAGTCAAATTGGTTTCAAAATATTTAGCAGCCTATCGGTATAGTTTTCTGTAAATTGATAATCAGGGATATCAGGGTGTTCAGGGATCGATCGATCGCAAAACGGCCATGGTGTAGATAGAGCTTAGCTAAAGCTGGGCGTCGCTTGCCAAAAACTGGAAAGGTCAAGTACTTCTAAGCGCCCCATCTCACATTCAAACGCTTGAAATAACCGGGTAATGTGATCTAGTATGTTTAGGTTCATAAGTGTAATGTTGATAACTGTTACTAGCGTGGATAACAACGTTGATTCTATTCCACATCTGCCGCCTCATATGGAAATGATACGGTAATGGCTGATTGTAAAGATGTCGCGATGTAAAGAAGAAGACAGAACCGATGCCGTAGGCGTGCAAATGACAAATGTATCACGGGAGATGCATTAGACAATAATGATGGTGATGGCTTTTGTGCTTTCGCTGATGCCAATAGAGTTTATGCTGTTTTAGGTGACATTGATTGGTGTTTTCGTATTGATGATAGTGATAGTTGTGTGGGCAGCAGAATAATAATGTCAGAATTATGTTAACAGAGCTCCGCGTTTATTCCATGTATAATTATAGGGTTTTTCTGTGCTAACGACTCGCTAAATTCGTCTTCAACTCCCCCAGGCAGAAAAGCTTCAATTCTGTCAAAAAAGACTCCATTGGCAGACCAAGAGAAGACTATTTTTACGTTTTAGCACTAGACTGACTGACTCGGTTATCGAGTCAGTCATTCCGGCGGTAAAATTAAAAACAATACCATGCTCTTGGTCTGCAAATGGACATTTCTCAGGAAACCTACAGATGACTCTTGAATGCTCAATTGGTAAACCGTTAATCTTAAAGTTGAACATATCAAGTGAGAGTATGCGGCCACTGTGAAATTAACGCACACGTAAGATAGTATCTGCGAAGTACGTAAAACGACGTTCACTGAAACTGTTTGCAGAGATAATCCGCATCATTGTAGCATTCCCTTTCCAATGTCCATACGGATGCGGCGTTTACTCATCGGCATTCCCTTAGCTTATGCCTACTCTGCATGGATTGGCCATATTTGAACAGCATAGTTGTAAATGTGTGCTTGTCTAAAACGGCAATAGCATTCAGGATGGAGCAAGAGCGTTTTCGAGATAGCAGCCAGTACCCAGTATATTAGCCGTGGAGTGTGGATACAGTATGTGTGCCGATTGCATTTCTTTTGTCACACCCACGTCTATGGCATACCAATACATACATAGGTTCTACAGGTCTGGAGAGTACCATTACAGAGTCTGCTAACATGCATTTGCCTGGCTGGATTATAAAGCCGATGGGTATCCTATGCTATCATAACCAACGCCGAATCGTGTATATAACACTGAATATTGTGTTTTACTTTGTAATACATCCCGCGCATTTCTATTGTAAACCCGCGCCCCACCTCCACATTTTAAGAGTTTTGAATTCGGTTTGAAACTTAAAATCGCAATTCTATGCATATAAATACATGTAATCTGTTTAATATTTTTAATATTATTTGACTGACCTTGTTGCTGTTTATGGCATCAACGACATAAAAAGCACACACTTATGTGATGGACAGTCCCACATTCGTAACAGACGTATGTCATTTTGATTCTGACTTAGACCTGCTAACACATGACCTATTTGAATATTACGCCAGATACTCGAGTCATAGATTGGATCACTCAATTCATTACTGGACTAAAATAACACGGTTTCAAATCTGCATGGCAATGCGTTAGGAGCATGTCTGTTAACCTAATGTTCGTTTAATTATTATGTCACCATCAGCGCCCACCCCAATCGCATGGTCCTATGACCTTTCACGTGAACTTATACCCATCTACTACACATATTCCATCAAAGCAGATGCTTTTGTTCGTGGAGAAAGGAATCATATAGTTGTTTAACCCTTTCATGACGAAGCCGGTCAAACCTAACCTTTGCAGTGGTCTTGACGAATGCCCATTGGCAGGACAAGTGAAGACTATTTTTGAAATTTTACCACTGGAATGGCTGGCTTGGTAACCGAGCCAGGCATTCCAGTGATCAACTTTCAAAAGAGTCTTCACTTGGCCTGTAAATCGACATTCAATAAGCAAATATTTTGATTTTTTTTACACAATTTAATCATTAAAGGGTTAAGTTTGTAGTATATCTTTGATGCAAATATTATTAATGCCTCCAGAAGTTCAGTCATGCAATAGTTGTATAGTGATCGATATATTATAAATTCTACAGACAGTAAAAATGGAGGGAGTCATTTTTATTAATGCCCTGCCCATTTATAGCTCAGCTCCGCCCGCGCCTTGCCCATGTCGGGATCGATTGAGCCCTGAATTCCCAGGATGGAGGTGAGTTGTTGAATATTTTAAAACTAATTTGGCCGGGAGCTGTTGCTGCTTTTGACAGCAACAGCCCACAACCAAACTAGTTTCAACATATTCAGCATCATGTCTATTAAATGGTAAAGCCATACAATTCGTACAACAACGCTTAGTCCGTCACCAATTATGCGTTCGCGAGGAACTTAGCTACGCCATTCATGGCGTAATTGATTATGACGACATCATACATGTCACGTAGTTGATTATGACGTCATATGATTGATGGATGCACTGGAATCTTCCATTTTGTTAAAACTGGTCTAACATACAGAATGAAGTGGTTTCCGCGTGTATGAATCTATTCCGTAAATAACGTTATGCTGGCATCCCGTGGACGAACGGTTATTTAATAATCGCGAGAATCTTCGACAGATAGTGCCGCCTTGCTGCTTAATTTAGTGGACTGACTCAGGGGAATGTCCGCAATCTCAGAACAGCACCAACCCCACCCAACCCCATCCCACAACTCGGAACACCCATACCCACACCCATACGTCGCATAGACAAGCCCACACACCCTCACATGACCAGCAACACGCATCCATCCATATGTCGATCTCATCACGATAGGGAATTCATATATTGGTGGGACGCGCGGTACATAACATATGGGTATTGGAAATTAAGATCTGACTTTGGACAGATTTTGTTATCAATTGACAGATGTGAATAAGTGAGCTACCGACGCTATAGCCGTATCGATAGAGAAATATGTGGACGGGTGAACACATCCTGTACTTTTTCGCTAGCATGAGGAAGGGCATAATGTTAACCCCGCTTGTGTCAGCAGTGCCACAATGCTCTGAAAATGCTACCTATATCAATTAACTCAAAAATCTCAAAGAAAATTGCAATTCCCACTCAGTAAACTTTGCAAAAATAACTTTCTGTTGCCACACATTTTGTTCAGTTTAATCATTAAGGGGTTCCTCTTCGAGAAAATCCAACTTTTTGCTTTGACAGTGTACGTGTACAGGTCACGGGAAGACTATTTTTGAAATTTTACTTCTGGAATGACTGGCTCCGTTACCAGTGGTAACTTTTCAAAGAGTATCTTCTCTTGGCCTGCACAATTATGTACATCACTCAAGAGCAGTGCAGGTGCCATTTTGCAGGTGCAACCATTATACGATTAAGCTGAAACCAGAGGGTGTAATGGGGTTATTGGACCATGCACTCCTTGACTATCAATTTCCAGAAAATTGTACATGCACGTTGTTGAATATTTTGAAACGAATTTGACTGGGCTGCAACAGCGCCCAGTCAAATTGGTTTAAAAATATTCAACATACTGTTATTGGATAGTAAAACATACATTTCGTACAGCAACGCTTAGCCCGTCTTCATTTAAGCGTTCGTAACGTACTTATCCACGACATTCATGACGTTATTAATTATGACGTCATCATACCCGTCACGTAGGTGATTATGACGTCATATGGCGGTGGTGAGGGATACACTGGGAAGGTCAATTGGTACAGGTTAATGGAACATTTAATACTCGCTTAGCAACCACTGGTGCGGGGGTGGGGTGGGGTGTGATACCATCTTGAATCGGGCATTAGCAGATTGGGATAGACAGTGGTCGTTTGATGTCAGGAGCTTAATAGCATCCCCATTAGCGACACTGAAGCATTGGAGTCTAGCACGCAAAGGCCAGCGCAAACAGCGAACACATGCGTCAAGCTGGGAATCATTTCTCGAGCAGCATACTGGCTGCGGATATTTCTATATAACGTCAATGTATAATCTTAAATGGGCACAAACAACATCATTATGATTGATGTCCGTTTTGGTACCTTTTATATTAAAATTAGTATCTTAAAGATCCCCTTTGGATAACGGCCAGCAATGCGCGAAGATAAGATTATATCATCACAAAACCAGTGAAATTCTTCTTCGGCCTTCCATAGATATACATCCTATCTCTAAGTTATCTTGTTCCATCCTTATGTTTATTGCAGTTGCGACGTTATTCGTGCTCGACTATGGGAATGCTTTACCACCAACTTTAAATAGTTTGCATTTCGAACACCTGTATTCCAAATCATATCATTTCTTACCCTCGACGTACTATGCAATTTATGGTTGCTACTACAATTGACAATTATTGATCTTTGTGCCCTTGTATGTAATGCTATTTATTTCCCATTTCTCAGAATAGATATAAATGAATTCTTTGATGGATTGGATTTCGTGTATTTGCTCGGCCATTTTGAAGCAATAGAATCGACTTATTCAGCGACATTCGAGATTTGATGGCATTGTTGTCCGGTCATCCAATTACGACAGCCTGCCGTGTAAGCTACAATTTTAAATACAATCTGACTGGGAGTCATTGCTGCCTGTGTCTATTCTGGATGAATCCACTTTTCTCTATACCCCACCCATTTCCAGCTAAGCTCCGCCCAAGCTTTGCTCGTGTTGGGGTCGATCGAACACTGAATTCGCAGAATCCCAATATGATGGTAACTATACAGATAAGCTTTTGAATATTTGGAAACTAATTTTATCGGGCGCTGTTCCTGCCTATTGCAGCAACAGCTCCCAGTCAAATGTGTTTCAAAATATTCAAAAGAATGTTTATTAAATTGTAAAGACATGCATTTCGTAAACTTGGATGAATATTAAGCCTCCATAGCGGAATTGCATACGTCATCCAGGAATACTTTTGACTGTGACGTCAGCCCATATGTGACGTGATTGATTATGACGTCATAAACTTGAGTGAACGATTGGAGTCATCCATTATCCACATTCACATTATGTATTGTGTCCATCATAATCAATAGCGATATCCTATATTAAATCCCATGTATACGGATCTAGAAAGAAATCACACCAGTTGTCAAGCACATTTGCGTATCCCACTAACAGGAAATGGCTGTCTCGGCAGGGGTACACAATTCAGGAAAGAGAAAACATGATTTGACCATAGATTCCATGACAACTTGTTCGGTACTTAAGGTTACTGTACCGCAATCGTACCACTGTCGTGCACTTTGTTATGGTTTATGTCCGTATGCAATTAAACAAATCGCCCTGAGTCGACAAGCCATTTAACCGGGCACATACGGGAGATGGTCGGAGATAGGTAAAGATAGCCAAAGTCAGTGGGGGGGACTAAGAGTATCTAGGATGAGATAGATACATATACACAGGTGGTAACAATAGGGTGACAGCGAGAAAGAGAGAAAGAGAGGGGGAGAGAGGGGGGAGGGAGAGAGTTGGAAGAGGGGTTAGGGAGAGCGATAGCACGAGCACGGGAGAAAGAAAGAGAGAGAAGGGTGGAGGGGACGGACCGAAGGACGGGTCGAGAGGTGAGAGATAGGGAGAGACAGCGAAACTGCGAGGCGTACTTAGAGAATGTTGTGTGAGACGGATAAATATAGCCAATTATGAGCAGGTGAACGAGAGCGAGGGCAAGAGAGAGAGAGAGAGAGAGAGAGAGAGAGAGAGAGAGAGAGAGATAGAGAGAGAGAGAGAGAGAGAGAGAGATAGAGAGAGAGAGAGAAAGAGAGAGAGGAGGGTAAGAGAGAGAGAGAGAGAGAGAGAGAGAGAGAGAGAGAGAGAGAGAGAGGAGAGAGAGAGAGAGAGAGAGAGAGAGAGAGAGAGAGACACACACAGAGAGAGAGCGAGAGAGAGAGAGAGGGAGGGAGGGAGGGAGTGGGAGGGGAGGGAGGGAGGGAGGGAGGGGAGGGAGGGAGGGAGGAAGGGGAGGGAGGGAGGGAGGGCGAGAGAGAGAGAGAGAGCGAGCGTCAGATGGAGAGAGAGAGACAGGGAGAGAGAGAGAGAGAGAGAGAGAGAGAGAGAGAGAGAGAGAGAGTGGTTAATTAGATAGCGCAGTAAGTGCCCATGCATCTAAATATCGTGATAGGATCGACAATGCGATGGATGTGTCGCTAGGCGTGTGCTGGTGTGTGGATGTATTTGTGGGATGGTGTGGGAATGCGCTGTTATTGGATCGCGAACCCTTGAGTTCACAAGATTAAGCAGCAAAATTGCACTCTTTATTAAAGATGCTCGGGGTTATTAATAGCAGGGTCATCCACGTGATGTCGACATAACAGGGAGATGTTTGCTGAACAAATCCACACAAACCGTATGCTGAAGTTGTTTCATTCTTTATGTTCGGTCATTTAAGGAAATTTATTGACATATCGCTGATACTTCTTCAAGCAAATAAACACGTACTCAAAACACGACTTGATATACTTGGGTTCATGGAAACCGTATGCTGTTGAAACATGGATAAAATACATAATTAATTCAATACACCGGTATGTTCTTATTATAGTGAGATACGACTAAAGTAGGTGGTCAATGTTTTAATATGTCTGCGGAATTTGTAATATATCGATCTTTATAACACACGTGTATGAGGGAACTTCTGTGTACAGTTAATGATGTTTGCATATTAATTGATCATAGACAATCTTCTAGCATAAACAAAGAATAGAGGAATTCAATCTGGCAATCAAATATATGACGCCATGATCAATTACATCACAATAGAGGATCATGTCACACTAAACAACGTCACTTATGGCATATCTAACTACACCAGGAGCACTTAGTGATTTTGTCAAGTTGTACGAAGTGTATGCCTTTACTATTCAACTCACAGCCTGTTGAATATTTGGAAACAAATTTGACTGAGCGCTGTTGCCTGCAAATTTGACAGCAACAGCACCCTGTCAAATTACATTTAAAATAGTCCAACGACATGCATGTGTAGTTTTCCGGAAATTGCGATTCAGGGACTTCAAGGGTTCGATCTCGCCCAACACAGGTGGAGTGTGAGTGGAGCTTAGCTAAAGCAATTGGCGTTATGTATTGATGTTCGCAAAGAGGAAAAGCAATTAATTTAATGAACTATCCTGTAAGAGATGTTTATATATGAGGCTACGTAAGACGCCTTACGATGATGCGATTTTGGAGATGCAGAAATCCTGACATTGTACAGGATCAAGGTGTTTCCAGTCATGCTCGTAGTGCATTTCCATGCAGATTTGAGACCGTATTATTGTAGTACAACAATAAATGGAGGGATCCGATCTGTCACGCGAGTATCTGACGCAATACTCAACTATGTCACTTGTTAGCTGACGTCATAATTACAATTGCTTAAGGCCGTCACGAAACGCGTATAGATCCGTCGCGAAAGGGGTTGAACTATATGCATTTGATGAATGTACAACCTAATAAACATTCTGGTGCACATTTTGAAACCGTTTCTCTGATATTATTTGGAATGCTAGTCAGATATGTCAAGTGTGAAATAAATCAATATAGACGACGGTATGATCGAGGACCCGCCATACTATTAGTACGGCTAAAACCAAGTAGAAAAAAAATACAATGAAATAATCTTCGAGCGCTTCGCAAATACGCAGAGGCCCTAGTGAGCTCAGAGAACATAGCATATACCGCCAGTGAACTCAGTGTATTCCATATCCAACCCATTGCATATCGAGCGGGTTTTGCACCTCAAACGCCTCATCATTAGGCATGTGCAAACATGGGTAGGCGATGTATTGTGTAACATTTCCATTTACATAACCCAATCATGGTCAATGTAAATACATTGCATTCAACTGTGAAAGAGTCGCATCAAGTTGGCGCTATCCTTTATGAATGAGTGGACTGGTCCTGGTGTTGCATCTGCAACTGATAGTTATATAGCACTGGCTTTTCGATTACATGCCCGATCTAGTGCTGCTTAAATGGCAAGCGATGTTATGCTAAGTCTGTGTGTGCATATTTTCAACATTTTAAAACTCATTTGACTGTGGAAGATGCCAGTAACATCTCAGATAAATTTGTTTTAAACGAGTCAACAGAATGTTTATTAACCGTTTCACGACAAAGCCGGCCAAAACCGGCCTCTGTATTGGTCTTGGGGAATGTCCATTTGCAGGTCAAGAGATGACTATTTTTTTTTAATTTCCCACCTGGAATGACTGGCTCAATACCCAAGCCAGTCTTTCCATTCGAACATTTTCAAAAATAGTCTTCTCCTGGCCTGTAAATGGACATTCAATAAGCAAATATTTTAATTTTTTGAACACATTTCGTCATTAAAGGGTTAAATTCTAAATTCACCAAAACATACTGTTTCGTTGCAGGCCTTTCATCCTATCGTGACGGAGCTAAGATATTTTGATTGAGACATCAACTAATAAGTGACGTATTTTAATTATGACGTCAGCTACTCGAGTGGGAAATGGGCCCCTTCGAAATAGCAATGGTGGTGCTACGTACTATAACAGTGTCGTTCACCATAGCAACAACGGCGGCCTACGGGAACACCCAAATGAGGACGGGGATGCTGCAGACTATCTTCTCCTAGCTCCTGTTATGCTGCTTTAATTATCTTGCTGGAATATTTTTAGTGAGCGATTATGTTGTAAATTTGTTTTGTGTTTGAATGAAAATAGTGCCAGCTAAAATATTATTTTGTTATAATCCATTCCGTCTAACTTTCAAATGGCAATTATTTTTAATCAATGTCTTCTTGGTTTACGTCCAATCACACCAATCTGATCCACGGGGATGCCATGTTCGCCAATATTTACTCAGATTTTGTATTATCTATCACGCGATTAATATGTAGTTCGTCCACAAATTCCTCCAATGCAAATGAGGTATCGGGTAACAAGTCATTATCATGCTGTTATTGTAAGCCGGGTCCTCTGATCGTAACCTACTTTGAATGCAGTCTGTCATGTCCTCCTCGTCACTGTTTGCTATTTGCTTAGCAACCCACACTAAAGGTAACATTACCTTTGGCAAAGACAATCTGTCTTAGTTAAACAGTCTGGTTGCTATGCCACTATTATAGAGCTCCTATATTAGATCAATTAAGAGGTTATTTTCTTGGATTAAATAGTGCCAAAGTTAACGCGATTTCGATAATGGACCCTTCCAGACTAATGACGTCATATGACGTCATGCTCAGCTATGCGGCGGGCAGGATAACGTCATAATCACCACGTGATAAATGATTATATACGGTCCGTTTTTAACTCTTAATAGTCCGACCACATTGTACAAATTGTGTGTAACTACTATTTAATAAACACGCTGTTGAATATGTTGACACTAATTTGAGTAAGCGCTGTTGCTGCCTATTGCAGCAACAGCGCCTACTCAAAGTAGTTTCAAAACTGTCAACATCTTATCTGTATAGTTGATCGTCAGGGAGTTCAGAGATCGATCGATCCCGGCACGATCGAGGTATGGGCGCAGTTTACCTAGAAATGGGCTGGCAATAGCTAAAAATGGAAAGGTACATTCTTTCGGCCCTTCTAGAGGATATTCGTTGACACAATCACGGATCGGAGTCAAATTAGTTTCAAATCATTCAACAGCTTTATGTATAATTAATTTTTAATTTATATTCTGGAAATTCAGATCTCAAGATTTCAACTCGACACCAGCATACGTGCAAAGCGAGTGAATCTGTAATAGAAATAACCATGTGATGGCTACACATGGGCTCCTCTATGAGTAGGTTATGTCGATGCGACTGAGGCATACCTATTTTCAACTTATCTCTCCTCTATAATAATATCATAATCTGTAATATTTATATATAACAGCGGCTACTCAAAGCAGTTTCAAAACTACCAACATATATATATATATATATATATATATATATATATATATATATATATATATATATATATATATATATATATATATATATATATATATAATATATATATATATATATATATATATATATATATATATATATATATATATATATATATATATATATATATATATATATATATATATATATATATATATATATATATATATATATATATATATATATATATATATGCCCGGAATCAGTTCGCCAACCCTCGCACATTCACGAACATATATAATTATGTAATGTATCATCAACATGCCCAAACCTCTGACTACATGTTATAGGTCACTAGTATACCTTTAAATTGCGCCACCTTTGGTATTAGAATTGGAATATTGCAAATACCACGCATAGTGAGTATGAAGAAATAATCCATTCGTGAAATCTGATGATAAAACAGTGAGAGAATATTGAATTATCACTTTCATTGCTGATCGCAAAGGACCAACTTTGTAATGAAGAACTCTGGTGAATATCATAAAAATAATTTTACTACATCTTGCTGCTTTTTGGGTCACAATTGGTGTCCAGTTATACATAATTATGGTGTTGCGGCAAGACCAAACTAGCGGTATTTTAAGTAATTCACTCCATATCCTGCTGAATGAAATGCACACAATCGGCAGCTGCCGTTTATTCTTTTTTTAGCAAATGTCACTGCATTAAATGGCATCTCGTGTCTGAAATGATATTTAACCCTTTAAGAGGTGAAATCCAGTGTCTCAAAACCAACATGCAAACAAGCTCTTGAATCTCTTCAAAATAGTTCAACGTGAACCTGCAACAACGGCTTCCAGTCAACTTAGTTTCAGAATATCCAATATAACATGTCTTACGTCAATTTAAATGTATGACATCCAGTCTGTAACATGTAACAAGGGGATAATGCTTCCGAAATTCCCTGGTACGCTCTTTGTCAGTCACGTTGCGTTTTAAACTCGCGAGACTACAGATGGACATGTTCATCATCCAGAGCACTCCGCAATTCACCTTTCCAGAGTATCCATCGATGACGTGACGTTATATGACGTCATAATCAGTTAAGCGGCATGTATGATGGCGAAATACTCAGTCATAAATAATTGTATACGCTCAGCCTTTAACTCTTAATAGCCCGGCATGTTGTAAGAATTGTATGTCTCTACTATTTAGTACAAATTGTGTTGACTATTTTGAAACTAATTTAACTGGGCGCTGGTCAAAATATTCAACAGCCTAATTACTGTATTGTTTTCTGGAAATTGATCGTCAGGAAGTTCAGGTATCGACAGATCGCAACACGCGTGAGGTGTGGGTGGAGCTTAGCTAGAGATGGGCGGGGCATATCTAAAAATGGAAAGGTCCATTCCACAGCATTCCACATATCTACGCCAACATCCCGGTCCATAACACTCCACACACCTACACCAACATCCCGGTCCATAACACTCCACACACCTACACCAACATCCCGGTCCATAACACTCCACACACCTACACCACCATCCTGGTCCATAACACTCCACACACCTACACCAACATGCTGGTCCATAACACTCCACACACCTACACCAACATCCCGGTCAATAACACTCCACATATCTACACCACCATCCCGGTCCATAACACTCCACACACCTACACCAATACCCCGGCCCATAACACTCCACACACCTACACCAACATCGCGGTCCATGACACTCCACATATCTACGCCAACATCCCGGTCCATAACACTCCACATATCCAAGCCAACACCGCAGTCCATAACATTCCGCACAGCTAAATCAGCACCCAGGTCCATAACACTCCACATATCTACGCCAACACCCCGGTCCATAACATTCCACACACCTACACCAACATCCCGATCCATAACACTCCACATATCTACGCCAACATCCCTGTCCATAACATTCCGCACACCCACACCAACATCCCGGTTCATGACAATGTACCGGCACGCATCCATCCTTATACCAACGGCATCAAGATAGCAAATACATATACTATTATTGGTATCAAGGGAGATGACATATCGGTATTGGATACTAGAACTGAATTTGGACAGATTCTGTTATCAATTGACATATTTGAATGACTGAGCTACTGTTATCATTGCAACGATGGCACACAAATAGTTCAACTATGGAAATATGGTTTGATATTCTACATTGAGCGCGAGGCCATGGCTAATAGGTTGTTAACATCGTAGCAGAGCGTGAAGCGTTATTTAGATAGCAAACCTTAGCGTAGAAAGTCAAAGCGATGTGTGTAAGCTTACCGGGATAGAAATCTGAATATCAAAATAGGAATAAGGAACATATGGCTAATGAATTGATAATATGGAGCAGCAACCATTAGGCAAATTGCTTTGCACATAGTCAACAGGTTGCTACTTTCATAGAGTGATTGAGTCCTGAGAAACTGTCGAGTATTGATAAAATAGTTAAGAGAAGATGGCGCGTGCGATTTGAGATGGCACGTGTCAATGTTTGCACGCACACTTTGTGTTGTAAAATGTCCACAACTAAGAAGACGCCGTTGTTGCATGTGGACCCATTGTGTGATCAATTTCAAAAGGAAACACGTAAATCAATGATCCTCCAGATATGGCCAAAGCAAACTTTCTTGTACGCATAACGCGCAGTTATCAACAGATGCGTGTTCCATGCCACACAATATAGTTAGTATCGCAAACTATCGCATTGGAAGTATGGCGGGCTAGTTTTAGAAGCCGTTGGCATGCACTGCTTGCTGATCGTGTCAAGATCGACGCGGTCGAATATCGTGCTACCATTAGTGTTGGGAATTGGTACTATCTTTGTGATCGATGATTGATTTTATATACTAACAGATGATCAATTAATGATTGATCTTAACAGGTACACAATTTTTACCCATTTTGAATGCAGTAATTATATAGCATGTTCAAGGATAATTACCCATTTCAAACCAAGTCCCATGTATGACGGATTCTTAATAATTTAAGAAATAATCTGTTGAATATTTTGAAACTAACTTGACTGGAAGCTGCTGCTGCCTTAGGCAGCAACAGCTTCCAGTCAAATAAGTTTCAAAATATTCAACATGTTATGAAATTCTTTTCCAAAAAGTATTCGTTTTCTAACTTGACCAGTTAAAATATATTAATAAATTCAATTTATAAACAACCAAAATGGATTTCTGAAATCATGATCGATCGGTTGGTCGAACATGCAAACCCATCAATATTCGATCAAATCGATTAATCGGAACAACACTAGCTACCATATATAGCAACAGTATATCAGTCAAATATGATTATATTATTTCTCTTGTTATTTTTTATAAAGTGTACCCGATGTAATCGGATGGGCAGACGGTATTGCTATTAGCAATGTAATCAACACAAAGGCTCTAATGCATCGTGTTGGAAATAATATCTGCATGCGAAGTAGGCGATCTCAATGGAGCGTTCCAGTTTATCCATCATCATATGCCGTCATAATCCACTGATGACGTATAGGATGGCGTAATGATTAATGACGTCATGAAGGGCGTAGCTAAGTCAGTTACGAACGCGTAATAGGTGACGGACAATGCGTTGCTGTATGGAGTGTATGGCTTTACTATTTAATAACGATGCTGTTGAATATTTTGAAAATAATTTGACTGGGCGCTGTTGCTGTCTATGGTGGCAACAGCACACAGTCAAATTAGTTTCAAAATATTCAACAGGTTACCTGTATAGTTTAGTAGACATTTATAGTGAGCTAATTCAGGGATCGATCGATCCCAACACGGGCGAAGTGTGGGTGGAGCTCAGCTAAAGAGGGGCGGTGCATAACTAAAACTGGATACCTCAATTTAACAAACAGAAAACGTGATTGGTCTGCATATTCAATACTGTTGCTATGGTTGATATTCGACCACACCGTCATATAGCAAAACATATAAAAGTGATTTTATAGTAGGCCTTTCCATTTTTAGCTATGCCTCTCCCATATCTAACGAAGGTCCACCCACATCTCGCTCGTGTTGTGACCGATCTATATCTGAACGCCCTGACTATCAATTTCAAGAACGCTATAAGGTAATCTGTTGAATATTTTGAAACCTATTTGACTGGGTGCTGTTGCTGAAATACAATGCGTACAACGTGTTAGACTATTGAGAGTTAAAGCCTGGCAATATAGAATCGTTTATGACGTAATTATTATGCCGTTATCATACACGCCGCTTAGCTGATTTTGACGTCATATGACGTCAGGTGATGATGGATGCCCTGGAATGGTGAATTGTGGCAACATATCAAGTTTCTTTAGAACCAATATGACGCCAATGTTATTAACTAGTGCATGCTGGCCTGTTTGTTGCTGATAGTTGTTGCTGGATTAGAGAAGAGGACATTCAAACCGTATACTAATTACAGGGTTCTAGAGACCCCGGGTACAGACTACGAAAGCCTCTTCGCCAACATCAGTTGATCTTTATTTTCTAAGTTAGGTAGTATTGAAAATACACTTTTGTGCCATAATATAGTAATTATTTTTTTGGCAGCATCTATGAGACCGTCACGCTAATGGGCATTTATGGTATCCAGAAAAGTGGTTGAATGTAGTCACAGATGAGCAGGTTGGCAGCAGGTATACGCGATGTCACGTATATGACTGAGGTCCAGATGCGATATATTGAATACCCACCTATATGTACAATTATATCAGTCTCGTGGTCTAATGTATCTGCATTGCATTCTTGCACATTGATCTACAAGTCAAGAAAATAATGTGTATTCGGCCATTACTGAACTCCATCGTTCGGTCCCTAAATGAACCCGTTCCTAATGACTATGTTCACTTTAAATGACAACTAGACTGGTATAACCATCATATTTAATATACCTTTGTATTGTATCAGCATACCAATAGCTTGCATAACCTACTTCCATTTTCTATCGGGAATACTTTAATACTGTTCGTCGTCATAGTGATTAGATCGCATAGCCTGTCATGCTGCTAGATACAGTCAAACTCACCATAGCGACAAACTATGTCGAAGGCATGAGCGTTGTTGGAACACACATGAATAGATATAAATGCAGCTGGATGTTTTGAGCAAATGGTTTAAAAAATTGTAATGGTGTGGATAAAATATCATGTATGCTTCATTTACATGAGTTATCGTATTACTTTTAGTGACAGACAAGGAAAGCATTACTTTGACGGAGGAATCCATAGGAGGGATGCTAATGAGGCTAATGATAAGAGGGACAACCAGTCAACTCAGTCAGGCAGATGCTGGGGAACATTTAGGCAAATGTCCAAATCTAAAGTAACACCATTCCAAAGAGTGATAAAGGACTGAGCGATCAATATTCACGCGCCTGGTTGTGGTGTTCTTTTATTACGCTAGACAGACCGGGTCCCAGAAGTCATCTCTGTCTATTGGTATTTTCATATGAGTACTAGACTGTGAACCAGTAGAGGGATCCCACATGCCACTCAAGTAGCTGTTGGCATACGCGAATACAGCACATGTGTGCTGGTGTCACGAAGAACGAAATGTCTGCCACGAAAGTGTAGGAATTTTATTTATTTAGCGAATTTACAAATTTTGAAACTGCATTTTATTGGGAGCGGTAGCTGTTCAAAATTGGCGGTGACTGTTACTCGATGTTTGTTGTAACGCTACATTGGTCAAAACAATATATCGCAATAAAGTTGCCTATTCACTATGACATCACAGATGTGCCACAGACTGTGGCTCACAGATTATAATAAAAGATTGAATGTTTTCATAAAGTATAGTGAATCAATTTGGCCCCATGTTCGATATCCCTTTCAACAAAGCATCGATGCGTCCAAAAGAGGGTGGTTCGTTAACAAAACGTGTGATTTAATCCCTCTTGTTTCAGTTTAATCGCGTCCAGTTGCCATTCCTAAGAGGGTTAGTGAGGAAGCTGGTAGGAACAAAGGGAGGTGCCAATGAAAGGATCCTCACGACCATCCACCTAGGTGCCGTACGACCACACCTTGAGTATGGATCCAGCTCATGTATGACAGCAGCTAAATCTCATCAACAGAACCTCGACAGAGTACAAAACCAGGCACTGCGCATCATCACTGGTGGAATGAGATCAACACCAATAGAAAAAAATGGAGCAGACAGCTGGCATCCCCCCCACTTAGCAAAGGAAAGGAATGCAAAATACTGATCCAAGCTGCAAAGTTCAAATCGTTCAACAACCACCCGATGAAGATCAGGCAAGCACAGCTGTCATCAGGAAGACTTAAAAGATCAAGTTTTGTGAAAGAGACAAAAGCACTTCAAAGGAAACACCAAGAAATGTTGCCGGCAAAAATGGAAGACCAAAACCACACCCTTGATCCTCCACCCTGGGAATAACAAACTAGAGAGCATAGCTATTCGCACCACAGTACCTCATCGCACAACCAAAGATGAACACAGTGATGTGAACAAGAAGGCCCTGACCCTAGCCATGCTGGAAGAAATGTACCCTCAGGAGACATGGATAAGGATCTACACAGATGGATCAGCCAAAGATGCAATTAGGAGCCGAGGTGCCGGACTGCACATACAGTATTCAAACGGACAACATGAGTCAGCTGCAATACCGACAGGCAAAGACTGCACAAACTACAGAGCTGAAGTCGAAGCACCGGTTCATGCAGCTAATACCATCAGCAGAACAACATACCCTATTGCACAGATTGTCTTTTTATCTGATGCCCGCTCAGTCCTTGAGGCTATCACCAAAGGTAAGCGGCCACAACTTGAGGAAGCACTACACACCATCAACTGCTTTCTGATAGCACTGCAGTGGATCCCCTCACACTGTGGAGTCCAAAGAAATGAGGAAGCAGACAAGATGGCAAAGGTGGGTGCAGAAGAGAATCAGACAGAAAACATGGTTACCCATACAGAGATGAAGACTATCATCAAGTCACTTTATGGAACACATCAATCAGAAGATGCCTACCATCATCTCTCGAGGCCAGAGCAAGTGACCATTTTTCGTCTCAGAACTGGACACAACAGACAAAACCAACACATGTACAGGCGGTTCCACCTTACTACATCGCCCGCTTGTCCTTGTGGAGAAGCAGAACAGACCACAGAGCACATACTTCAATGTTGCAGTACGTATCAGCTGCTGAGAGAAGATATCTGGCTTTTGTCAACCTCTTTTCTTGAAAAGCTGTATGGGCCTGTGGAAGAACTGCAGAAAACCACAGATTTCATCTTGAGAACGGCTCTCCAAGTGTGATACTAGCGATCGAAAAGAAGACGAGGGTTAGTATTTTAGGTATTGAATATAATTTGTATTCGGTGACTCGCATTTCAAAGTCAACATCCATATCCATTGATGATAGACCATAAATAACGAAAATTATATGGTGAATTAAGAGTCAAATATAAAAGAATACTCATCACACCTCATCCTGTCCAACGAGATCTGTTCGATAGTCACCGCCATAGAAACGACCATTCCCTATTCCGACAAATCAGTCACTCCGAAACGAAAATGGGGTCCTTTAGATTCTTCATGAGTAACGTAATGAGCAGTTTCAACTTATTCATGCGACCTGGCTAATGACGATACACCCAGTACTCAACATATTTAGGGGGCAATTTATATGCGAACAGATTGAAAGAGATAAGAAAAAAGACTCAAGGTAATAATGTCATACGGACTGCAGGTTAACATCCGATAACGAGTTGTAAGTACTGGAAGGGATGCATATTCTCCTTAAGACTAACTTTCAAAACAATTCTACAGTGAACTGACGCCTATTTAGAAATTAATTGGACTGGACGGCGTTTCTATTCAGCGCAAGAAAGAGACGGTATTGCGTAGAACAGTTATATGTTGCTGGCACAATTAAAAAAGTGCACAGCATTTGAAACAAGAACGCCATATTTGTAAATGGTCCCGCCATACCCGAATCGATACCTTATAAAATGTTGTATTCTTGTTAGGAATGGGCTGCTCCAGTTTTAGCTATGCACCGCCCATCTCTATGTGAGTTCCACCCACGCCACGCTCGCGCCGGGATCGATCTATCTCTGAAATCCCTGACCATCAATTTCCATAAAACTATACAGGTAAGCTGTTGTATATGTTGACATCAACAGCGTCCAGTCAAATTAATTTCAAAACATGCAACAGCATATTTATTAAATAGCAAATACATACAATTCGTACAACGTGTCGTACTGTTAAGGGTTTAAGCCATGAATATGACGTCATCCTACACGTCACGCAGTTGCTTATGACGTCATATGATGACCGGATACACTAGAAAGGTCGATTTGGTGATGTATATTAAAGGAATAAAGTTTCCATGAAGCTAAGTAAAACGCGTGCTATTTTGAATAAGGTGTGTTTGACCGACGTTAAGGTTTGAAGCAGACAATTCTAAGATTGCGTTAAAAGTAGGTATCTGGTACAACATACACAACGAAATATGTTCAGTTGGAGGAGTATACGAATTTGCTCATCAAAGCTGGCGTGTTTGCCAGCATCTCATTGGCAGCATAGTATTAATTATTCGCGAAAATCTCTAATTGAGAGTGCTGGTTAGTCTTGTGAACTTACGCAGGCAAAGATCCACGACCTCAGATCGCTCCACTCACACAAACACACACACTCACCCTAATGAACCCACACCCAACCCAACTAAACCAACCCCAGCCCACCCACCCAACACATCGTATGCTCAAGTGCGCATGCATTCTATTTAACGCACACACTGTAATTGTCATGCCGGCCAAACTGGCCTCTGAAGTCGTCGTCTTGAGAAATGTGCATCTACAGGCTAACATACACTTATCTGAGTGGATCATAATTGTCTGCAAATTGGCATTCACCGAACTAGAATGCCAATTTTCTGACCATTAAATGTTTAATTGATATGAGTAGGATTGTGAACGCTTTGATGCGCTGTTGACACAAGCGGGTTAATTTCCCGTGTAAATTATTAATGGGTTGCGGTATGTACGGTCTAGAATAAGACAATATAGATGATCATTGACGAGAACAATTTGGTGATTTACTATGTCGGGTTCCATAACGAGGGCATTCACGTTAGTTGATTTCTTCAACATATCTGTCTAAAACAACATATCAAAAAGGGCATCCCTCTTTCTGGAACCATCCCATTCGGCATTGGGGTAAATATCGCTGGCACAACCGAGTCTAGTTTATGTATATACAAACTCATTGAAACAATGTGCATTTGTCATACAGTGACATACCAATTTGAATAAGAAAAATCCGTTATTCTTGTCCTGCACTACACTTAGTGGCAGGTGTTACTTTATTGATAATGTAGGCTTCTATCTGAGTTTTAAATAGTTACTCGTTGTTCGATTTACTACGGTTTGAATCAAATCATTGCGCTACACACCCACCAACCCCACATACCCACAATCCCTACACACCTAGCCAGCCTCAACATGTGAGGTAATCTGCTGTTGCCGGTTGCCACTCATAGTAACGGTAATGACTTGTCGCGCCGATGTATGCAATACTATGTATTTGCTTTTTCTATAGAATAGACCAAAATGGAGTCGTTGATAGATTTGATATCATGTATTGGCAGTGCCATTCTGAAGTGATGCATTACAATTATTCGCCTGCATTCAAGATTCGATGGGATCTTTTGTCCAGGCAACTAATTACAACAGCCCGCTGAGATTCTTAAATGAAATACGACGAGGATCCGGTTTTGCGTTTCATTCTACGCTGGCTAGGGGGCCGGGATGGAAACAATACTGGGCCAATATGGCCTGGAATTGTCCCACTACCAGTCCAGTAACCTGCTGTATCAGATAATGATCGACAGTCAAATAAGGTATTATTTTCAACATGATCGTGATGAAAGGAATCTGTATCCGTTAGTAAACACCATTTGTATGGGAGCTGCATAGAACTAAACTAGTATCATGATGAAACACGTCCGCGTATCCCACTAACAGGAAATGGCATTCACAGCATGGATATTCAGGAATGAAAGAAAAGGACTCGACCATAAATGCCATCACGATTCGTTGCTTGGTATTATCGACCACTGCACGCGCATTGTTATGATGCGTTTTGCAATGGTTTATGTTTATAGGCAATTAAGCATAAACGTCCGGAATCGGCAAACCAGTTACTCTTACAGTGAATGGTGTCAGAGATAGATAAAGGTAGAAAGAGATGGGTGAGAGAGAAAGAGAGCGAAAGCGAGAGAGAGAGAGAGAGAGAGAGAGAGAGAGAGAGAGAGAGAGAGAGAGAGAGAGAGAGAGAGAGGGAGAGATAGACCACGATAGATCAAGGGAGAGATAGAGAGAGACCGAGAAAGACCAGGAGAGCGAGAGATAGAGAGCGGCAGACCAAGACAGATAGAGAGAGACCAAGAGGGAGAGAGAGCGAGGGAGAGAGAGAGAGAGAGAGAGAGAGAGAGAGAGAGATAGAGAGAGAGAGAGAGAGAGAGAAAGAGAGGGAGGGAGAGAGAGAAAGAGATACTAAGAGATAGCGAGAGAAAGAGATACTAAGAGAGAGAGAGAGAGAGAGAGAGAGAGAGAGAGAGAGAGAGAGAGAGAAAGAGAGGGGGAGGGAGAGAAAGAGTCCGAGAGAGGTAGAGAGAGAGAGAGACCAAGAGCTAGACCAAGCGAGACCAAGAGAGAGAGAGAGAGAGAGAGAGAGAGAGAGAGAGAGAGAGAGAGAGAGAGAGAAAGAGAGAGAGAGGGGGCAGAGGGAGAGAGAAGGGTGTGTGGAAGTAAAAGCGTACTTGTGGTACAGCTGTCATGATTGACATGGATTTAGTGAGAGGGTGGGGGTGGTGGCTGAGTGGAGAGGGAGAGAAGACGAGTGAGAGAGGGAGATGTGTGAGAGAGATGGGGGTGGGGGTGGGGGGTGGAGAGCGTTTGAGAGAGAGTACATAAAGGACAAAATGAGATGCGTACAGAAAGTTGAGAGTAATGGGCTATATATGTAGATTATGGTGAAGATGAAAGAAAGAGTGGTTCCAATTTTGTTGATGCAAAATGCTGATTTATTTCTGACGTATGCGACATGATCTGTACTCACACATACGCCAAGAGGTGGGTGCTTGCTATGGGCGAGGGGTTAGATTGTATTGTATTTTACTGGCATATGCTAAAGCCATTATTTTCTTTCAAGAACTCATAGGAGAGATGCTTGCGAGCATAACAACAAGAGTGCCAACCAGTCAACGAATGCCTCGGAGGAACAGTTTGGCCAAATAACCAAACCTGACAAAAGTCATTCCAACTAGTCCTGGGGGCTTACCGATCGATATTCCTTCGCTTGTCTGGGCTTTCTTTCTCTCATGCTGCTAAACAGGTCTGCTGCCAAATGTCATTCGACATTTTCTCATTTATTCCAGAAAGACTGGAAAGATACTATATTAGAGAGCGGTTTTGTGATGTGCAAGGACACCGCCGGCCTGAATTTGAGAATGACGAATGTAGTGTAGAATTCAATGCGTCGATTTTCTTCCACCGCACCCCCCCCCCCACCCCCACACACACACACGCACGCACGCACGCACGCACGCACGCACGCACGCGCACACACACACATACGCGCGGATGAGCACTGCAACAATCGCGGTTGTCGTTCCAAGATTGAGCACATACTCAATAGGTTAATCAATCAGTTACTAATTATTTACTGTCCGTTATGGATATTCGCTACAAATACTTGCTAATATTTGACTGCAGACAAGCAATGGATGCAAACACATTGGTCGTATTTTGCGAAAGATTTTGTCCAAAAAAATGTAACAAAACGGGAGGGTTCGAGCTTAGAGTGTCTACAATCCCTGGTTGCGCTCGTTGTCTTGATGACAATCTACACGAGATGAGCAGTGCCCATTGCATGTCAATGGGCCTTTCCAAGGTTATCTATCCATCATATGACGTCATAATCAACCACGTGACGTGTAAGATGCGTCATAATCATGGCGTCATGAATGACTCAATATATTCCATCTTTAACGCTTAATAGTCAGGCAGCTAAAACTGGAACGGTCCATTGCACATAATCTAGTAGAATGGATATCTGTGTAGTGCGTACACACTTAATGATTATACATATTGTAGATATGGGATTGTCTTGTGGGAAGTCATGACCCCACTGGATATCTTATATTTACGAGTAAGTCCTGAATGAAATTCATATTTGAAAATACCAGGTGAGCTAATCGACCGAGTCACTATATGTATTATTATTATTATTAAGTTATATATTATCAGCACCGGATGACCAGCACTGGTTGACATCAGCTGATGATGCGCAGTTACAGTTTCGGCGAAACTGAAACGAAACTGATAAGGATTGATGGATGATATTTAGCATCCAAGTTTCAATAACGGAATTAAATAGAATAGGACCTCCGGTTCTGAGTTGATGTGTATCTGGCAATAGTTGAGATAAAAGTTGTTGCTGCGGAATCAGCACACCCTTTTATATTATTCAGCAGTCGTTCGGATCAGTAGTTTAGGAAATAATGAATGGATAAGATGGAATCGTACGTGACAAACTGACTATAGTTGATGACGATAGGCATTCGGATTCTCATACGAGAATAGAACAACAGCAGCTGGCAATGAGATCATACAGCTCATGTGCCTATTAACGCTCGTATCCAACAGGCTTATTCACGATAGGCAAGGGATAGGGCAGAGACATTGTAGCGTCCTGTAGGAATTAATAACACAACCGAAATTTGAATATCAACTATATGTCAATCATAGAAAGGCATGCTACAACAACACATTCCATAATGTTGTTAGTTAGCTGACAGATCGCATCAAATCAGAGCCAGCCAACACCGCTTTGCCTATGTGTAGCAGTAGCTCCATAGAAGAGAAGCCCAGAGTTTGATTGGTAAGAATGACGTCATGATCAATGAGCGTCGATCAAACTCTGTGGCAAAGAATTAGGAAGAACATGTTTCAAAGAAGGAATCGAGATATAGATGAGCATGGATTGGTCAGGACGACCAACAATAATAGGTAGAAGCTTCTAGGAGGGACTAAGCAGACGTTGATTGGCGGACTGATTACCCAGACCAGTCAAGCTGTGCTTATAAGCTACCTAGAAGAATCATGAGAACAAAGAACATATATTACGATATGTATATACCTATATATCGTAATATGTATAGAACTTCGGAGTCGCCGAAAAGTATAAGTAAGGCACTTTGCCACTTATTAAAGGAATCAATCCAACATCAGGGTTCCGTAGGCATCTTGATGCTACGATAGTCGAAACGCTGAAGTATAGATTAGTATCTGTTAGAATAACAGAGTTCTTTGTTTGTGAAATTAAATTTTATCAGAGTATTATCTGGTAGGAAATTGTCAAAGTATTATCATCAAAGTATTTTCATCAGTTATATGTACAGTTAGTATAGATATTAATAAAAGCATCCTCTTGCTTTGCAAGACAATAGTTTGGGTTGTGTTTAGAAGTGAACTCCAGAGTGCAGAGCAACACTGCACCGAAGCCGGGAATCTTCCATCAGTCAGATAGGCCCGATTGTCATCAATAAATATCGTTACGTTCATCTAGTAACGATGTGAGCCGACAATCATCTTCTACTGCTTCATTGGTAAGAGGTTGTCGCAGCAACCTATATCATAATAATCTTGCCATTGAGGTAGTAGGAAACCGCATCGAGTAGCGACCACCCGGAGATCCAAAATCTTCAATATGGCAGCAACAGCGCCCTGTCAAATTAGTTTCAAAAGTTTCAACATAATGTTTATTAAATAGCAAAGACAAACAATTCGCACAACGTGTCGGACTATTATGCGTTTAAGACGGACTAAATCGAGGCATTCAAGCTGTAATTGAGTATGACGTCATCCTTCACGTCACGTAGTTGCTTATGGAAGGGATAAACTGGACCGATCAAGCGTGTTGGATTAGATTGAGAATAGCAAGTCAATATACAGTCCCGCATGTAACTATTGTGACATCAATGGTCACGCTGTACCGCAATTGCCTTTTCCAGCTTTAGCTATTCCCCGCCCATCTCTAGCTACGCTCCACACACACCTAGCACGTGCTGGGGTTGGTCGATATCTGAACTCTCTGACTATCAATTTCAAGAAAACTATACAGGAACGCTATAGAATATTGTTGATCAAGTTTGACTGGGCGTTATGACAGCAACAGCGTCCAGTCAAATTAGTTTCAAAATATTCAACCGCAAGTTGATTAAATAGTAGAGACATACAATTCGTACAACGTGACTGACTATTAAGAGTTAAAGACCGGCCATATGGACGTAATGATTCTGACGTCATCATAAGCACCGCTTAGCTGATTATGGCGTCATATGACGGAAGATTGATAGATGAATAATCTGGAAAGGCGAATTACAGTAGTGTCAATGAAACACACGAAGGTATAAAATGACCTTCTGATGCCTCGCACGTGCATAGTGGGAACGATGGTCCATTGGGAACTAGGTGGACTTGTCATCTCGAACTCATAGACCCCGTGTATTGCGTAATCACGTCAATCAATATCGAGCTGTGATGCATATGAATGCCTCATCATTAGACCTGTGCAAACATGAGTATGTGATGCTTTGTGTAACGTCTCGATTTGCATAGCCCCGAGCAGAGCCAATGTAAACACGCTGCTTTCAACGGACGAGGACGCGAATCAAATTGGAGTCATCCACTATGAATGGGTGACTGGCTCGGTGCTGCATCTGTAACTAATAGCGGTATCCCATTGTGTACACACGTACCCAAAAAATGACAAGCAAACATTTGCTATGCCTGTAGCCCTGCACGTGATCTGTTGGATTCAAAAGTTATGACTGTGCATGATTGCATAATTAAAATAACAATAAATATATATTCATTATTTAATTATAAATATAACGTAAATGTGACTGAGAAATATTAAGATTTTAATATGCACATTATATACTTCGATCAAAAATTGCAGTACTAGATGTTGATGTATTTGTCCCAAATAACAAGATAGATCAAACGGGACAAGTCAATACATATAGATCAATGACGAGATGATGTTATTTCATACAACGTCAATAAACAAGTTGGCCCTTTCATATATGCTACTACCAATGGCACATGTAACACAATAGAATAATCTTCCAGTGACTCGCAAATGCAAAGTGGTCACAACGTCTTAGTATGGACTCGGTGAGCTCAAAGAGCATCACATCACACCCAATATGTGTAATTCGTGTAGTGCATATGCACACCATTGCGCATCGATCGGTTAGGCACTTGAATGCATCATCATTAAACATGTGCAAACATGGGTGGGCGAAGTCTTTCGAGTTATATAAACCCAATCTTGTTCAAGATAAACACATGACATTCAACTGATGATGAATCACATCAAAATAGTACTATCCCTTATGAATGGGTGGTGTGCTTGGGATACATTTAAAGCGGAGTTCCTTATTAAACTGGTTGATCAATTGACCTTTCCAGTTTTAGCGATGCCCGCCCATCTCTAGCTAGGCTCCACCCGCACCACGCTCGTGTTGTGACAGATGGATCATTGAACTCCCTGTCTATCAATTTCCAGAAAACTATTTAGGTGGCAACAGCTGGCAGCAACAGCACCCAGTTAAATTAGTTTCCAAATATTCAACAGAAGGTTTGTTAAATAGTAAAGACATTCAAGTAGTACAACAACTCTTAGTCCGTCATCAATTAAGCGTTCGTTCAAACGCGGCGTTGTCATCCATGACGTCATTGATTATCATCCTACACGTCACGAAGTTGATTATGACGTAATCTCTTAGTCCGTTTTCAAATAAGCGTTCCTGAAGTAGTATCTACGCTATTCATGACGTTATTGATTAATAGCGTCATCATACGCGTCACATACGTGATTATGACGTCATATGGTGACTAGGTAATCTGGTAAGGTCCATTACGTAATAGATCTCGTGTGGAAGGTACTACTAAAATAAACAACCGGTCTTATGTTTGGTCTGGACAGGAAGATGTTGTATTCAACATTTATTAGTTAGCAGGCTTACATAACTAAAATATCAGTTAATTAAATTCTCATTAAAAGGAATCAGATTGTTTGAAAATCCGTTACGATTCAAATACATGTTTGTCACACAAATGCATGCATACTATGGACTTACCACCGTTTTAGTTAATCTTAACCCTTTGAACTCGAATAGACCAAACCCGATAAATCGTGTATAATTGGGTTAAAGGATAACTGCCCTCATCTCTCGATAGTTATTCAGATGAGCTAATATGACACTCATAAACTATGCAGGCAATTTTAAGCTTTTTATAATGTAGTTAAACAAAGATATTCAGGCTTTGGTAGCTAAATTTTGGTACATGTCTACACCCTATGATGGCTGTCATGATTTACTTTTCAACCAATCAGAAAAAGATCTAGCGTGCCGGCCTGGGTATATACGCTCGGTCATAGACGTGTCAGCTATAGTTTGGCAATTTCGCATAAAATTAATCATACAGGTAAGCTGTTGAATATTTTGAAACAAACTTGACTGGAAGTTGTTGCTGCCATAGGCAGCAACAACTTCCAGTCAAATTAGTTTCAAAATATTCCAAGGGATGAATATTACATAATAAAGAATGTAATGAATGGGCACTTACATGACATCACACAATATCGCTTGAGGAGACAAAATGGTGGCGAGCGCTGCTCAATATTTACGCGATATTACAAAGCAGATAATTGTGATACAGATAAGGGAATGTGACAAGATATGAATGATATCTAATCTATAAACCATTATCTATCGGTACAATACAACATCTGCGATGAGATCAGCATCCCTTTAATTTGTGGTCAACGTAATGAAAGTATGTTCAAGTACTGTAGGGACCACGCGAGAACATCGTGATATTGGTAATTTCTACTATGAATTTACAAAATCTCAGGTTCAAGTAAATTATTGTTGAATATTTCTTGGCTAATTTTACGGGAGCATAGGGCTAAGCAGCACGAGCTCCCCGCTTTGCCATCACATATTTAACATATTACATGTATAGTTTGGTAGAACATTATATTCTTGAATTTTAACGGCGATAGAGTGGCTTTGCCTTTCAATCATTATAGAGTTTCGTGGATGATGACTGAGAACAGTTTTCGATGAAAAACTTTAAGGAAATGTTGCATTAGATTACCATGGATTTCTGCAGATGTGTAACGAAGAACCATGGAATGGAAACGTATATTATATTCAAAGGGCATCGTGTGCGTACAACAAGAAGACATCGAGTGAAAAACAATACCACGTGTGATACTAAGAAGGAATGGATTATTACAAAACAATATATCTAAGCAGAATTTGGTTCTCTCAACACCTTCCTAGCAGACCATATGTGAATGCAATCTTCCAGACTATAAGCACGGTTCTAGTATCGAGCTCATTATAACTAGTAATTTAAAAAGACCTGCGGAAGGGTAGTCTGCCTGTTTGCTATGAAAGTAACACCGTTCAGGAGGGCGTGTATTTTCACCTCGCCGACCATTCTGTTCGGTCAGGTGGTAGGTTCACCATATGCATCTATGGGCGAACCTACCGCAAGACTGAACACAATATTCGCACTGAAAATATTCGCGCTCCTGAACGCACCCTTGTATTGACACACTGGAGGGGTCCATTTCTTGTTATGTCCAACCCGTTTCTAGGTAAGCTTCACCACCCATCTTTGAACGCATGATGGAATTGATTTGAAACTTCCAAACCTGAAGTCCACGCATCTAATTTTCAAGGTATGTATAAAAGTAAGTCAAATTAATTTCAAAATACTCTACGAAATGTTTATTAAACTGTGAATTCATTGGCGAGGCACACTTCCTACACTTTCGTGGTGGATCTTTCGATATTCTTGACAGAGATGCGTTTTGATTGTGACGTCAGCATGTGGCATATATGAGGACGGCATGAGAAACTTGAGTGACCTATCTGATCACCCTCTTCGTACGAATGGTATAAAATACAATGTTTTCACGTTTTCTTATCGACGTCAGGCCTTTTCCAGGAGCTTATCCATCGTAAGAGAGGAGTGTTCGTACACAGAGCTACGTGTAATGGATTGTAATCTTGTGAACAAAAACACGTTTTCTCAGACAACAGACGTGTATTAAATAGCAGCATTTTCGCAATTACAACAATTCTCGCGCGCATACACAGAAACGCAAATCTTCATTCTTCACACGCGAATGTTCGGACACACGCATTCGTGTAGGTGGGGGTGGGGCGTGGTGGTGGTTGTGGTTGTGGTTGTGGTGGTGGTGTGTGTGTGTGCGTGCGTGCGTGCGTGCGTGCGTGCGTGCGTGCGTGCGTGCGTGCGTGCGTGCGTGTGGCTGTTGCTGTTTATGTCTATGCCCAAATTATCAATTTCTTGAAGGCCCAGTCAAATTAGGTGCACAATATTCTACAGAATGTTTATTAAATGGTACAGAATTGCAATTCTTACAACTGACGGACTATTCCAGAGTATTTCTCTGAAATATGATTGTGACGTCAGTCCAAATGTGAGGAGATTGATTATGACGTCATATACTTGACTGGCAGATCGTCGTCTTCCATTTATTAACAGTCTATCATTGGAACACATGTTTTCTGACTATTGATATGCGTTAGTGCAGACTACCATGTCATCCACCACGAGGACGGCTGTTGGCACAGCAATCCACTACAAATGTAACCTGATCTTGGTAAAGACAATCTGCCTCGGTAAACAGCCCGGTTGCTATGACACCATAATTCCCCGTGATTAGATCAAATGTGGCATATTTTCAGGTGTATGCTGTCAAAGTAAAGCAGGTTTCTATAATTATTGCAGCTCAAAGAATAGTTACTAGCGTGAAAATTGCACAGAAGGCAACGAGAACGTGTGGACCGAGAGAACGCGTGTCATAAGCTACAGGAATGTAATGATCTGCGAGTTTAATACACAATTGATTGCAATTATTTTCCTCTGGATAATTCCATATTAATCCGTGAGAAATTGCTGGCTCGCCAAAGGAAATGGAGCTGCCCAGTTCATAATTAATAACGTCATGAATGACGTAGATACGGTCGTCACAAACGCGTAATTGAACTAAAGCGCTGCTGTGTGAATTGTATCTCTTTACTAAATATTATGTTGAATATTTTGAAACTAACAGCAACAGGCCAAAGTCAACTTAGTTTCAAAATATTCAACAGCTTACCTGTATAGTTTTCTAGAAATTGGTGGTCAGGGTACTCAGGGACCGATCGGTCACAACATGGGCGAAGTGTGGATGGTAGTGCGCTAATATCATTGTCATAATCAATTTAGAATAGAATTGCAGCAATAACGTCACTACTGCTAATAACTCCTAATAAATGAAGGCATTAACAGCGTGTCAACAGCGCTGCAAAGCGCTAAAATAATGCTTATATCAATTAAGCATGTTAATGGTCACAACCTTTTAAGAATTTTAATATTGATTGACCAGTTTTCGTAAATTTACCTTTTTGACCGGCAATACCATCAAAGGCGAAATGGTAAAGGCAGTTCAAAGGTTGGCTTGCCCAGTATCCGTTGGCAGGTCAAGAGAAATTATTAGATGTAATGTTGCCACCCGTATGGATGCTGGAGTTGTGGTTGTGGTGTTGCTCGTGGTCAGGATACTGATGCTGGCGAAGAACATATTAAATAGCTCATATTTCCTGAATAATTTGCAGTCAAACTGGATACATCAACAGTAGCTCTATGTCTGCATAGCTATAGTTACATGATACAAGTGTATAGTGGCTAATTATGGCGCTTATTGTACAGTTATTTGTGCGCACATGACCGCATGGTAAAATTAGGAAAACGTTAAAAAGATCATGTCTAGTATTGCATTAGGTATATGCAGCTGTGTAGCTGCCTTGCACGATGCCCCTCATCTCAAAATCCAACAGCCATACTGCACTGTGTAGATGTAAGAGTGCAATTAATCAGTCGTGGCGCCTATGATTATCAGACTGATACATTACAAAACATCAATCTCACGAAATGTGAGGATCGGAAACGAGATATCAATAACCGAGCCGGTTATTTTACTGATAAATTGTCAAACATAGTCTTCTCTTAACCTGCGGATGGGCATTCAATAAGACCGAACTTATCATTAAAGCATTACTCTAATAACGATGCACGATTCACAAACATCGCCATATCCATGCCGTTCCACACGCCCGGGCTCGCATCCAAGTACACAGCAATATACACACAGCTATCCATATGCCGCTTGTATCAAGATAAGGAATGCATATATTTGTACCCAGGGGATGTGACACATCGGTATTGGATGTCAGAACTGAATTTGAACAGATTCTGTTATCAATTGACAGATTTGAATAATTGAGCTGCGGGTGCCATAGCAACTATCGCATAGAAATAGTTTGAAATATGGAAAAGGAGATGCCATTCCGGAGGGAATGTGTAGCAATGGCAAAATGTTGTTAATATCTTAATAGAGTGTTGTCGCTCTAGTCAAATGAATTTAGTTGTATCACAAGGTAAACTGGTCTGCTCGTGTAGCAGAAAATATGTAATAATCCATGTTATTTAGAAAACAATCGTAGTGTCATAGCTTGTAGAGAAGATAATAATGTGTTCTGAACTGCCAATTTTCTCAATGTGTTGGCACGTGCGGCAACATCAGTTATAGTGTACTCTATAATAATGCTCTATAATATGGCCGATTATTGATTGCACTTCACCTTTCCAGAGCATTCATCCAGAATCTTACCTCGTATGTCGTCATAATCAGTGCAGCGCGTGTATGATTGCGTCACAATCATTGCGTTACAAATGGTTCCATATAGACTGTCATCAAATCTCAAATAGTCCGACACGTTGTATGAATTGTATGTCTTTGTAATTGTTTGCTATTTAATAAACATGCTGATGCTTAGGCAGCCACAGCATGCAGTCAAATTAGTTTCAAAATATTCAACAGCGTACCTGTGTATTTTTTTTTAAATGATAGCCATGGTGGTCAGAGATCGATCGATCCCAACGCGAGCGGTGTGTGGATGGAGCTTAGCTAGAGATGGGCGGGGCATAGCTAAAACAGGAAAGGGTCATTAGTGATAAAAGCACCAAATTTAGCACAAATAATCCTTGCCAAATTGCTTTACATATAAGCGAGATGTGTCCATTGAAGCGGGTACTCTATCGAGTGTTGCTAAAATGATTAACAAAATACTGCTTATGAGCGTCGGAAGTTTGGATGCCAATGTCCTATTACAGCAACAGTGTGATAAATTGCCTATCATTCTGTAAGGGGAACTGCGAAATGCTAGGCTCGTCAACTGTTTTCTTCCAATTGCAATGGGACAATGGAGAAGCGTATTCATTTAACTGCTGCCTAATTGTTAATACAGAAATAGTATATACAACTTAATACAGAAATAGTATATACAACGTGTAATACAATACACTACCTTTGTCCTGTTGGTTTAGAACCCACTACCAACCAACAATGGGCCTTTTCTGTTTTCGCTATGCCCCGCCAATCCATAATTAGGCTCCAACCACACTTCGCCCGTGTTGGGGTCGATCATGTGCCTTCACCATTCAAAGCACATACATAGATTCAAATTCAAATACGTTAGAGAAAATGGGCAGAGCCTAGCTAGAAATTGGCCGGTCTGGCTAAAATCAATCCCCGAGTTATCATATTACGTTGTTAACTGGCCCATGATAGACTATACTATATTCATATTGGAAGATAGGAATACATTTTATCGATAAATCGTATGACGTCATAATGAGCAACGTCTCACGTAGGCTGACATCATAATCAATTACATCATTAAAGCCGCAATTAACTCCATCATAAACGCTTAATAGTTATACGAATTGGGTATCTGTACTATTTAATAAACATTATGTTGAATATTTTGAAACTAATTTGAGTAGGCGCTGTTGCTACCATGGGCAGCGACTGTGCCGAGGAAAATTTGTTTCAAAATTATTCAACAGCATACCTGTATAGTTTTCTTGAAATTGAGGTTCTGGGAGTGCAGGGATCGACCGATTCTAACACGGGCAAAATGTCGGTGGAGCTTGGCTAGAGATAGGCGGTGCCAAGTAAAAATGTAGAGGAATCCCATTGAAAGCACACCTCGGTATCTTAAAACAATGTGACATGTATTGTCACTCATGAAATTGACAGCAATGTACCTGACGTTGTCTCTGTCATGTGTAACAACAGTGCAATGCGGCTCATAAATAACTTAACATGTTTGCAAAACAGAATGAAACGTAATGCGGAATGTGGTGTACACACTAGTAGTTGAAGACAGTGCTGCCTATGGCAGAACATTTCCTACTAACTAAAATGTTGCTGGGCTATTTTTTGTTTTAGAACATGTTTACGTATTTACGAACCGCACTATAGCTCAGACGAACATGATAATCAGATCACGCCTACTCCATAATTAGTAATATGTGTACTTCGTTATTGATGTACTCTAGCCTCCTCGCTAGAATAAGTTATTTGCAGTTACTCCGTAAGCCAGCTAAGAGTCGTTATTACCATTCGCAAATTAATCAGCACGAAACTGTACCATAGCTCGAGGGTAAATACTATATGCGTACGGAAATATGTAGCCTACTAACAGGAAATAGCTTTCTCAGCAGAGATTTTAATTTCAATTATCAAGAAATTGGATTGACCAATATTATCCATGATTCACGGAGCGATAATTAGACATATTGCACCGTTATTTTCTTTGGCTTGCTCACGGCATGCCAGGCAATGCCAACGGGTGGACGTTCAGCACCCTGGCTGTCAACCATGCAGCCGCCCAAGTTAACAATCACATAACATGAGCTAATATAATTTGGTGCATTGGTCTTTAGATAATTTGGGAATATGATGCCCATTTTGTAAATGATGGATCGCTAACTCCGTAGTGATGGAACGTGCTGCTGTACTAGTAAAAGAGAATTGAAAACTGCATGCTGATTTGCTCTCCTAGTGGTGCAGTATCGCGACCAGGCCAGACTTATCCTAATACACGTGAGTTCGTATTGACCAGTCGCTTTGGTGCCATAATATAGTTGGACAGATGAGAGCTATAGACAATATATTAAAAGGAATCGCAATATATGGTTTGTAGAAACTAAGCTCGCAAACGCAGTCAAATTTGTGTCCAATTTGAGTACACGTCAAATGGATGGACACGATTTGTCGCTTCAGTAGCTGATATCGTAATCAAACATGTTACGTGTTAGCTGATTGCACATTCAGAATAAAGTATCTCTGCCATGAGACTCGAATTGTCCACCACGCAAGGGTAGGAGTTGTATTCTTGTATCAATTTAAAATTTAATAGAAATTTCTTCCAAATAGCCAGCAGCTTACCTGTATCGTTACCTTGAAATTTGGATTCTGGAAGTATATAATCAAGTCCAAAAACGTAGAATGTGGGCGGAGCTTAGCTAGAAAAGGGCAGCGCCTATATAGAAATGGATATCTATATTAGTTTAAAAGAAAATAATATGCATTCAGCATGTATTGAACATCAGCAATTCACTAAGTTATCATTTTTCACTGGTGTGCGTTCACTGCAAATGGCCATTAGACAATCATAGATAATCATGTTCGTTATATATACAGGATGTCTAGAAGGAATTGGACCAGTCTAACAATTTCTTATATAATGCCTTTCAATTGTCCACAGGAATTCCCTAATATGGGTCGTCATCACAATGATAAGATCTCACATCTAGTCCTGCTGCCAGACAAACTCGCCAGAGCATCAAGTAGTTCAGGATCAAATACACGTTATTGCTTATTAGGCGGTGATTGTTTGGGGATATACCTGTTGTGGAGATTGAATATTTCAATTTGTAGCTCGATCGCATATTTTAAAGCATAGCCATCTATGTGTAGAGAATGTCGTGTTGTCGCTATTGACAAGAGCTCTCGTCTTACTTTTAGCAACTGGCAGGGATACTCTTATTTTGACGGACCAATTCATAAGAGGGATGCTAATGAGGCTAACGACAAGAGAGACAACCAGTCAACTCAGTCAAGCGGACAGCAGAGGAAGATTTTGGCAAATGTCCAAATATAACCGACAACATTCCAACGGGTCATAGTGGACTGATGGATCGATACTCGCTGGCCTATTTGTGGGTTATTTTATTCCGCTAAACAGCCCGGGTCCTAGAAGTCATCTGGCTGTTTTCATTTTCATCTGATTACTAGACGGTGAATCGATATTCAAGTAATGTACATAAATGGTAATATTACGAGTAGCTGACTCAATGATATGGCGTTAAGTTTGGTATTGCTATTTTTTTGCTATCCAGAATAATTGGATCATGATGTGCTTACCGACCTTATATAATCAGAGTGCGTAATGTGGTATACTCCGTATAAAAGGTAATGTATCACATACGCAGAAGAGAGGACGTGTGCACTGCGTGTCTATCGCATTATGATCAACATTTCTGATGCATAGAATGGCTTTCGTATGCATAACATGGGAGTTCGGACTATCAGGAATTCACATTTCCTCTGTCATCCACACTCTCACCTGCCGTTATGACCAGTCAATAGAATAGTAATATATCATGCTTATTGAATTCGGTCCCACTAAATATCCAACAGTGTATAACTTGACTAGTCTCATCTCGCCGTGGAGTATGTGCCCTCTCATAACAAAAGGCTAGAAGTAATGATTCTCCGTTTGTCCCTAGCCGTGTCATCTTTGCCACAGGCTGCTGGGCGTGGTCCAGTCCAAATGTTTACACTGGCTATCCAGTCTTTGTTCCCTTTTGGATGTTTTCATTCTATTTTGCCTTATTTGTATATCGCTGTGTAACATATCATGTTCATACCTGTTCTCCTTATTGGTGTGATGGTTTAAATGACGCGTGCCTTGATTTTTATTTGTTTTAATACCTCTTATTTTTTCAATTGGACCTTCCATGGGATTGCCAACTATTACAAGTGCCTCTTTGTTGTTTCTCTGTCGAGCGGCCGTCCTTCTCCACCATAGAGTAGGCTTGACCATACATGTCATCTAAATGTTCGCAATCCTGCTGTCAGACTTATCTTTCGTGAATTTAACACATTCCCCATCTACAGCACCCATCACCCCACTCATACTCGACTGTCTATGTGACAGCTCTCACTATTCCACCAAGAGCTACATGTGCCATCATCCATATAAAAGTAACGAAAGGATAAAGGCAACATGTTAGTATAAAATGTGTTTGTGCATCAGTTGTAAATTTTGGAACAAGCGACGTTCGTTGTCCTGATTAGAAGAGAATTCTGCTTCATATTTCTACTATTTACAGTTGTGCAAATGGAAACACGGTCTCTTCAAACATTCCACTACTTCGAGAAATCAAACCTTGCTGGGAGTATTTCTAGCTATGCCCCCGGCCAATGGAGGATTCCAGTTTATCCAACAACCATATGACGTTATAATCACCAACGTGGCGTGTAGGCTAACGACATAATCACTTACGTCATGAATGGCATAGATAACTTCGTCACGAATGCATAATTGATGAGGGACTACGCTTTGTTGTACGAATTGTATGTCTTTACTATAATTGATAAACATGATGTTGAATATTTTGAAACTAATTTGGCTGAACGCTGTTCCTGCCGTAGGCGGCAACAGCACCCACTCAAATTAGTTTCAAAATAGTCAACTACCTGTTACAGTTATCTGTATAGTTTCTGGAAATCGAGACTCATAGAGTGCAGAGATCAATCGATCCCAATACCGGCTAAGCGTGGGTGGAGCTTAGCTAGATATGGACAGGGTAGAGCAAAAACTGGATTCCTCCATTGCTACCTAAGTTTCACCCTGTGCATACACACGTATAAATTGATTTAAATACTTTGAAATATGAATCCCAAGAATCTCAATTTCAAGATAACTCTAATAGTAAGCTGTCAAATCATGTTGACTGAGCGTTGCTGCTGTATATTGTAGCGACAGCTTCGTCTCAAATGAAATTCAATATAGTCAGCACAATGTATATGCATGCACATGCTCAGAAAACGTGCACTTCAGTCGATTTCCCTCGAAGTATCGGTAATTTGAAGGACTGCAGCTAAAATGTGATGCATTTTGATTATAGCGGCAACTACTTGAGTAACAGATCGGATCCCTCTATTCATACCCTAGACAATCAACAATTGCATGGCGCACGTCATGGCACATAATAGGTTGTCAAAACGCTATGCTATAATGCATTCGTGAGCGGTATGTTCTATGCATTGCTATTTTGTAACCAAGTTCTGGAATAGCAACACTGCTCGAGAGTAAATACCTCCCATTCAGATCAGATCAATTTCGCGTTTCGGAGCCAGTAATTCCGGATCAAGGTTGGGAGGAATTAGGTGCTATCGCTGTACACACAAATGAAAATCTCATTATTCAAGCTAACATGATGGAGGCTATGGAGAGGATGCAAACCTGATTACAACGCTGCTTCAATTCGAGAATGGAATTGCTTTTACCCTCAATCGTCGGAAGGCAAAATAAGCGATCTACATATGAGATTGATTTGGGTAGTTGCGGGGAATCTATGAATGAATTTTAAAGAAGAGAAGATATGGTTCTGAATTACTGCCGAGTATAATACATAGATCAGCTAAATAGTGATGAGGGTGATCTTGAATAATGGCAGTGCCTTTTTTTAGATTCGTGAATATTTAAACATCTTAAATCTTTTGAACCGAAAAGAGACCGAATAAACAAAATCATTTACAATTTTAAAAATAGTATGTTGATTAATTCAAACTAATTTGACAGGACCTGTTGCGGCCTGTAGAGGAGCAACATGTTCCTGTCAGATTTGTTTCAAAATACATAAACGATTAATACCGTGATAATGTTTAACCCATCTTGTGTCAACTTAACCCTTTAATGGTCAAGTTGGTAAAAGACGATCTTGAGAAATGTCCTAAAGAACAACATTTTTTAAAGTGTACCACTGGAATGACTGGATCGGTAACCGAGCCAGTCATTCCACTGGTAAGTATTCAAAAATACTCTTCTTGGTCTGCAATTGGACACTGGCTAAGAAGAAATTTGAATTTTCTTGAACATTACACTTTTGATGAATGTCCATTTGAAGGATAACAGAAATCTATTTTTTGATAATACTCTTCATGGCTGTAAAAATAAAAATGTCCTTTCCTTGAAAAGTAGTGGTAATTAAATGGTTAATTGAAATAAATAGTATTTGAGAGCTTTAATACGCTGTTCACAAAAAATGAGGTGGGGTGTTAAAGCAGTGTTTTCTAGAAAATGTTGCAATATCTGTCACAGTAGCACATATGGTAACCACTCCGCTTGACAACTGTAATGGCTTTCAGAAATGCTTTTTTTACGCTAAGAATATACAGTCTCCCATCGATCACGCACACGTATGATTGGCGTGTAAGTGGGCACCTATACTCGGTACGTGTGCTCTCAATCCTCATATAATAGAGGGATCCATTTCAATCTATACCCGCCCCATTTCTAGCTAACCTCCACACACACATTGCCAGTGTTGGGATCGATTTATATACTTTGAACACCGACTTCCCAGAAACCCAATACAAGTAAGCTGGTACATATTTTGAAACTAATTTTACTGGGGCTGTTTCTGCCTATGGCAGCAACAAGACCCAGGTAAATTAGTTAGGAAATATTCAACATATTGTTTAATAAGTGGTCAAAATATACAATTCGTACACTTGATGGACCATTCCAGCTTCATGATGCCAGCCTGCATGTGACGTAATTGATTATGACGTCATATACTTGAGTGCTAGATCGGATTCATCCATTCTCCTCATAATTTATGGTCACTCGTTCACTATTCCGTTTTCTTTATTTCACTCAGGTCAGTACAAATGGTATATGCGGGCAATATTTATGTTACAGTTTGTTGGCGATAGAGGTATTATAATTATAGTCAGAGTAGTATGCGAAAGAAAGTGTTCCTAAGTTGTTTTGAAATCGCCAATATTGTTCATATTTATTTAAGATTATTTAAATATAATTCGAAAAAAGTTGCGATTAGAGAGTGTTGCACCGGCTTTGCAGAACACGTATACTTGTGTAAAGCTGGATGCTGACCACTACGCTATTGAGAGATACATTGCACATTTCTGGCAGCCATTGTAGCATGTTCCCAGATTAAAATTCTTAATTTGCTCTCTGCGCTTTCCCAGATTCTGTAATGAAAATGTTAACGACGGATATTTTGATGTAGACAAACCTAATGCAACGCACCATGATGGGGATATATATGGTGTCGCTGAAACAATGAGATGGTTTCTAGCTCCAAACTGACTGCCAGTAAACTAACATGTAATACCAAACGTTAATGAATCTTTAGATTGCTGATCGTGTCTCAAAGTACGACCACATGTTTCACACGTATCTTCTCGTAAAAACGTGCGCTTTTAACCCCCATCTTTTGTCAACGTAATCGTGTAATCGTCAAGCCTGTCAAAAACATGCCCATTTGTAAGCCAGAAGATTATTTCTGAAGATTTACCACTGAAAAGTCATTCCCGTGTTAAATTTTCAAAAATAGTCTTCTTGGCCGGCAAATTTACATGAGCTAAGCGAAAACATGGATTTGCTCCATAATCAACCATTTGATTGCCAAATAAAAGAATTCGGCCTTGCAGTGGTCTTCAATGTCGATATGCTGGACAAGAAAAAGCTATTCAGTTGTAAATTTACAACAAAAAAAAGTGTCTTCTCTTGAGCGGAAAAGATTTTAATTCTCTTGAGAAAATCTTGACTACTAAAGAGTTAAATTAGGAGAGTGGGTTAAGAATTAGTCTGGCGCCGTAATAGTGAGTTCAATCACTGGCAGTGCTTACGTCAATGAGCGCTTTCATTCTGAGAAAGCAATTGTTGATGATGCTAATTAGTTTATTATTATTAAAAATAATCAGATTGATACGTGATACCGTCTATGCCAATCCCACCACCACCTCACTCACAGCAATGGGGGAATTCCAGTTTATCCCTCATGCATATGATGCCATAATCAACTACGTGGCGTGTATGATGACGTCATACGCAAAAATGGCATGAATGGCCAAGCTAAGCCATAACAGTACCCAGTCAATTATTTTCAAAATATTCATCAGCTTAGGTGTATGGATTTCTGGTAATTGGTAGTCATGACGTTCAACCCTGGCGAAGTGTGGGTGGAGCAGACCTTAATATGTTCGGGGCATAGCTAACACTGGAGTCCACCATTGTCATAACAAATCAGCTTCGTGGCAAGTATCAGTCGGTTAAAGGATAACTAACCTCATCGCGTGATATCTATACACATGATCTAATAGGCCACTCATAAACTATGTACGCAATTTTAAGCTTTCTATCATCCCGTCAAAGAAAAATATTCAGGCTATAGTAGCTAAATGTTGGTACGTTTCTAGAGCTTATGATCGACTATTAAGCGTTAAAGACGGACTATAATGAATCATACATGACGTCATAATTATGACATCAGCCTAAGCGGTACTTCGTTGATTATGACGGCATGTGGTTGGTGGATAAACTTGGAAGGGAGCGCAGAGATGTTAAATGCGCAACGGAAGCTGGTTGATATTACGCGCAAACATTGGTATGTGATGTGTTTGCTATCATTTAAAGCTACTTAACCGCTGTCTCTGTAAATATGTTGTATTCACATGTACTTGGACTCCAAATGACATTATTTATTGTGGGAAGATGCCTAACTTAATTCAGTGAAACTGGTAGCTTCATTCAAGATGCTGATTAATTCCGTTTAGCTTAGAGTAATTCCGCAAGCTTTTTTTCTCAACTCGCCATTCTGCCAAAACAAAGTCAACGCTTGAAAACCGATCCCAAATTCCACTCAAATTAACTGACATAGTCTACTTTAAAATACGCTTACTTGTTTGAAAACACTAGCTAATATTAAATTATGAAATCACACTCATATAATGAGATGTTAGCTGGGTCTGTGAATGACTGCGTAACTAGGATCTGTCCTGCAGTCAATGGACCTTTCCAGTTTGGCTATCTCCCGCCCATCTCTAGATAAGCTCCACCCACATCTCACTCGTGTTGGGATCGATCGGTCCCTTAACTCCGCGACAATCAGTTTCCAGAAAACTATACAGGTAAGCTGTTGAATATTGTGAAACTGATTTGACTGGGAGCCGTTGCTTCATATGGGAGCAACAGTGTCCAGTTAAACTAGTTTCAAAATATTCAACAGTATGTTTATAAAATAGGAAAGATTATGGTGCCATCCCACACGTCACGTAGTTTATTATGACCGCATAAAACGTCATATGATGGATGGGTAAATTGGAAAGGTCAGTTACGTTTCTTGGGCGTGACCGATGGGGAACTATGTTGTATTGACGTGATTTAACACGGTGTGAACTCGACGGATGCAACATCTTGTCAACATCTCTTCAAATATTCTAGATTATTAATTAATTCATGTTGATGAATGTGTTTCCCATCACTGAAGTATTAGTAATGGATGACCCCATCCTGTCACTCAACTATATGATGTCATGACAATGGGAATTGCGTCACATAAAGGCTTACGTCACAATCAAAATGTGTAGTGAATGACACAACTATGTCCGTCAAGAATCATAACTACTCCGTCAATTCTAAGAAGTGTATGTTGTTTCCTATTTTAAAAATTATGTTTAATACTTTGAAACTAATTTATCTGGGCGTTGTTACGGCAACAGACTCCATTCAAATTAGCTTCAAAATATTCAACATGTTGGCTGTATAGTTACCATAAAATTAGGATTCTCTGAATTTTAGAATGCAAAGTATATAAATCGATCCCAACACGCTCCAAACGTGTACGGAGTATACATAGAGATGGGGCTGGCATAACTAAAAGTGGATTCGTCAATTAGTCCGCGATAACAAAATAAGAACATACTCTAATATCGTATATCGCATCAAAAGTGTAAGAAGAATATTGACGCCTCCTTATCTTGCACAGCTCGAGTTGAACTTATAACTTGACAAGTTACCCAAAACAGGATGTGGTAAGTCAATACTTGTTAATAGTTTCTGACTGTAATCAAAATAAAACATAAATGATGTTCATCTATCGTACGAAAGCAATGATATTCAAAAGCAAGCACGGAAATAATTGTGATAATATTTGGTATTATTCAACAAATATTGAAGTCGAGATAATATTTGCATTCGTCAAACAAAATCATTCGGAGAATTAGTGATTTCATTTGATAATCAATCAAGCATATACACACCAATAATATGAATCTGTATGCGTCAGTTAGGATGGGTTGACCTTGCGTTTGAAATCAGTGCGCAGAGAAATGTTGCTGTCGTCAACAGCAATAGTTTTACAACACGCCGCTTCAAAATCAACACCTGCTAGTTTGCAGCAAAGTAGGGCATCAATAATGGCATGCCGTAGTTCGTAGTTCAACTTTACGAATGGCTATATAATATTTGCCCAGACGGATCGCTAGCGCGTGGAGCATTCGGCATGTGGTTATGTATGTTGAGAGTATGTTGAATATTTTGAAACTAATTTGACTGGGTGCTGTTGCTGCCATAGGCAGCAGCAGCACCCAGTCAAATTTGTTTCAAAATATTCAACAGCTTACCTGTATAGTTTTCTGGGAAGTGACATTCAAGGTATGCAGGGATCGATCGACACCAACACTGGAAAAAAGTGGGCGGAGCTTAGCTAGATATGCACGGGGCATGGCTAAAACTGAATTCCTCCATTATTATAATAGAGATATCTATTTCTAGCTATAACTCGCCCATTTCTACCTAAACTGCACCCCCACCCCATCCCAACCCCAGCCCCACCCCCTTGCTTTGACGTGTGTTAGAATCGATTTGAAACTTGGACACCTGAATTCCCAGTATCTAAATTTCTACTATAGAAATATAGAAACCTATATAGGTAATCTGTTGAATATTTTGAAACTAATTTGAATTTGGTATTTACCCATGTCAAATTAGTTTCAAAATATCCAACAGAATGTATATTTAATTGTAAATACATCGAAGCCATACATAATCGTACACTGTTTTTCTTTAATTACTCAAATACGCATTGATTTACTGAGACATGAAGAGGACTGTAAGACCATGGCTAGTTGTTACTTACTTATTCCACATTGTCCTACACACCTCGCATGTACGCTGAATGTGCTGCTGTTGTATAGCTAAATAGGTCTAGTTCTAAACCAGGCTAGTAAACAAGCCGACAGCGCAAGCAATCAAAGAGATAGACAAAAAGGGCGGTAGCCATACACAGGTGTAGATGTAGATCAAGAAAGCCGGTTAACGCTATTGATTCAAATAGCGAAAAACAACGCACTACTTTCACAGATACCTATACCTATACCTATATACACATGGCGCCAGGATTTATAGCAATGCCCATGGGCGATCAAGGACTGTCACCTCAAATTTGTACTTAACCCTCTGTGTCAATAGTGTATTAACGAGCTCAAAATACTATTTATTTCAATTAACCATTTAATTGACAATACTTTTCATGGAAATTTTGAGTTTTACAGCCGAGAAGGGTATTTTTGTGACTTTTTAACGGAAATTTACAAAAAAAATTGAAGTCTACTTTCCTTCAAATGGATATTCATCAAAAGTATAATACCCAAGAAAATTCAAATTTATACTTAGCTAGTGTCCAATTGCAGACTAAGAAGAGTATTTGTGAACATTTACCACTGGCATGACTGGCTCGGTTACCGAGCCAGTCATTCCAGTGGCAAATTCTCAAAAATACTCTTCTCTTAGTCTGCAAACGTGCATTTCGCAAGATCAATGCAGAGGTAGTTTTACCAACTTGACCATTAACTGGTTAAGTTAACACAAGGGGTGTTAACTTTGTGTCGCTGTATACTTTCTCCGTCGAATCTAGCAACATGTCTGATAATGGACCGTATTCATTCGTATCAATCGCCGCACCACTCATGCATATCTGCGTTTCATTATCCTCTGTATCCCATATCGTCCCCATATCTCTCCCTCTCCTCAACAATAATCCTTCCCATTTTCCCAAACTCTGTCCCTCTCTCCGCGTTTGCCAACCCACTCTTTCTCCCTATCGCTCTCCGTCAGTCTATATTGCTATCCACTCCAGTGTGTCTGCTCAAATCTCAGACTGATTTATGCTTTTCGGTTAGTTACATAAATACTACAACTATGCTTGACGCATACCAGTGACGATAATAAATCATTGCCAGAGAACTCACACGACATAAATGGCTATGCTCTTTTTTTTTGTTTCGTAAATGGGAATAGCAAGCCGAAAATACCGTTTCCTAATAGCAGGATACACTAATGCCTCAGGCAAGTAATACCATTTCATTTTATATACCCGCATATTTATTGTTTGCCGTAGAATCGCTATATAGTTCTTGAGAACTATGGGCCCAATCGACATTTCCATTTTTAGCTATGCCACGCCCATCTCTATCTAAGCTCCGTCCACACCTCAATCTTGTTGTAATCGATCGATCTCTGAAATATCAATTTCCAGAAACTATACAGGCAAGCTGTCGAATATTTTGAAACTAAGTTGACTGGCTGTTGTTGCTGCCTATAGCAGCAACAGCGCCCAGTCAAATTAATTTCAAAATACTCCACAGCATGTTTATTAAATAGTAGTGACATACAATTCTTACAACGTGTCGGACTTTTAAGCGCCAAAGACGGCCGGGCCGTAAAGAATCATTTATGACGTAATGATTATGACGTCGCCCTACACGCAGCTTAGCCGATTATGACGTTATATGACTGCATTACTCTGGACAGGTCAATTGGATCTGAGCGTATTATTTGTGAATATTGCAACGGCAAGTAGTCGAATAAGCGACTCCAACACATTCAGGGTACAACACGGTGCTCAGATTACGCAAAATGTACCCATTTATATCGATTATACATAGCAAGTAACGAGCGTGACTGCGTTGTGCATACAATCCTTTTCACATTTAATACCAATTCCTGCCGATCAAGGTGACAATGATAGATTGGCTAGCTACCCTTTACGGGCGAATGGCTGGTCATGGTTTGAAACGTGGCCATGTAATCCGCTCTTGCGAATGCATGCTCATAGAATATTTTAATATGGTGATACCTATCTATTAACTATCTCGCTGCTCCAAGCCACCGGATACTAATTTCAATGGGAAATATTCATGGATCTGCTGAATATTTTGAAAACATTTTGACTGAAGTTTGTTGGTGGCTGGCCCACCAACAAATTTCAGTCAAATTGTTTTTAAAATATTCAGTATATTAAGAGTTAACCCATATGGTAAATGTTGTCTGCATAAATTCAGCAAGGGTACAGTTAATGAAATGAATGCTTCACGTAGTGCATGTGTGGATGTAGTATGTATAGGGAGCTGGTTGTAATGCAAAGTTGGCCATTATTTCGTGCTTACCGTCATTTGGGACGGAAATTGACGACACTAATCATAATTTCGATGCTGACAATGGCGTCGATGAACGCCGCTGCTGTATTAAAACCCAGCGGGTTGCAGCAATATCATTTCCGATGCTAAATGAACACAACCTTCCAACCATGGGATAGAAACCTGGAATAATGTCGAATTGTATTTCTGGAGGAATCTCTCTCCAAGAACTTCACACCGAAAAGTGTAGATTTCCAAGATTAATCACATTACTTATATTCTAGAATTGTACCAGAGGTTAGAAAAGTAGTGGTGTTAGTTGAAGTATTTTTACAGCATCTTATTTATCGTATGGTCACAATACACTTAAATACACGTACAATACTATCACGGATGCAGCTGAAAACACAAATTCAACTTAGCCATTCAATTGCCATGACTGCTAAAACGGCATCTACAGTAGTCTTGACCAATGTCCATTTTAAAGGCCAACAGAAGACCAAATGAAAAAAAATTACCACATGGAAGACTGGCTCGATTTGCGAGTCAGTCATTCCAGTGGTAAATTTCCAAAAAATCCTCTTCTCTGGGTCTGCAAAAATTATAATTGTATTAACATTACTTGACTATAAACGGTTTAATTAAGTGACATTTAGCGCTTTAAGGTGGTGTTGAAACAATATCCGTTAAAGCGTTGTAAATTCATATAATATGTATTATTTGTGTCTCAGATGTATTGCTATTGTAACATGTTTCAGTAAGAGTGAATGCGTACGTGTAATACAGTTTATATATTATGCATGGACTATGTAAATTATAGACCGTCCTAGACTAACACCCGTCAGCATTTCTATCCACAGTACCAAAACAAGAAAAGCTAGGGATGGCATTAGAGAATTATGGTGAAAGCATTGCCATGATAAAATCCATCTGTGAAATCGAAGTGGTTCTCTATGCATCCATTGGTGATAAATCGCTATTTCAAATATGTGCCTGCAATTACAAGTGTGATTTGTGAAATTCACAATTTGCAGTTTCTTTATTAAGGCCTCCATAGGATCGCTTAATTGACAATGTTCGATATATGATAGTGGTCAGTCTTTCAGTTAATATATCTTTAGTAGACTCTAACGACCAGTATAGAGTGCCAGTCAAGTAATTCGACAACATGATCAATTACAACAAATGTAGGCTGTCGTCGCAATCGTAACTCCGCCATGAAGATTGAGTGAAAAGTGTATGTACGAAGTGTGTCTTCGGTGGATTCATTATTCAATAAACATGTCGTTGACTATTTTGAAACTAATTTCACTGGGAGTTGTTGCTGCCATGGGTTACCTGTATAGATAGATACTTTGAAATTGAGATTGTGGGAATTCGGGATTCAAAGTATATATATATATGGTATCCATACACGCCTAATATGTCAGTGGGGCTTAGCTAGAAATGGGCGGGGAAGAGATAGAAATAAATACGGCTATTCCCTCAGATATCCAGTAGATTCCACTTTCTGAGTGTAGACTATGTTTAATATGCAGCACTAAGTCAAAGTATGCCCAATGTGACCACGCGGAGAACAGTAGTCTGAGTTTGCCACTGCGGCTTTGTCCGACTTGCATATAATCTCCTAGCATCGACTCGCGATAATAACGGATTATCTAGCTAGCGTTCAGGCTCTACTCTCCTTAATGATATTACGGCCAATGTCACATTGTGCATCTTCTTTTCATAGAGAATCAAGACACGAGGTGAGTGTAGCTGGCTGGGTCGCGTCGGGTCGTTCTAGGTTAGCTCCCGGTCTCGGGGTTACGGTTTCCAGACGACGCTGACCAGCGTGAAAGAAAGACCGGCTAATAAAGCCAGTGGAACTCACTCGGTCCGGTGGGGGCGTGCAACCATCGCAGCAAACATTAAAGTGTACAGTGTCAGCCCATGAGTTTGTGTCACCGGTATGCTTGTCCATAGCAATTTCCTGATCTATGGACTTACAAGATTTGAAAGGGTGACCTAAATAATTAAAATACTTAAATACTGTATATCTATACAAACCATACAAGTGTGTGTGATACAATACTATTCAAATAATACATACCATAGAGACAGCCCTGTAAACCTTTAAACGTGGAGTCACCGGAGGTACCACGCAGACTCGCAGGTCCGCAGAGGTAACCCTGTAAAGGAGGCTCCCGGATACGATACCACTAATTAACTTACTATAAGTTAGCATACGTCTATACTGAAAAGGAAAAGGAAAGAAAAGAAAATCCTGAGTGCCGAGAGGTGTTGTGCCTCAAACGGGCATTACTTCTGATGCTGTGTCTTTTGATGAGAAGTAGTAGCCTCGCTCTGGCACTGGATCCTTGCGAGAGGCAAGTGCCTCGCGCGGGCCTCAGTCACAGGAAAATGCTGCCACCGCAGAAGCGGAGGGACAGAGAGAGGGCCAAAAAGGGCCACTCTGTATTCAACCAAAAGTGCTGTAAAGAAAAGACCATCCTGGTGAAACTATGACTAAACTGGTGCGTGCTGTTTTACGTGCAAACGAGACGAGCGATTCCCGCAGGATTCCCAAGTCACCGTCTTATGCAGTTCCAAGATACTGAATTAGTATGTGCCGCTTTTATTTATGCGGGTCTTCGTCTATGCCTAACCTATCTTTTGGGTTTTTTTAGAGACACGAACTATTTTAGGCCGCAAATGGCGGGAACCCTACCTATCCTTGGATACAGTGAGCGTACATGTTACATCGCAAAACATCCGAGCTCGGTGAAAGTCAGGATGCCTTGCTCAGTAACCACATAAACCATTACAGGACGATGGTTACCGTTTTACACAGGCAGATTATTCCAAATTGACCTGCGCATCTCGCCCGTCACCAAATCTTATGGAGCTAAGTATTTGACCTAACGTTAGGTTTATATCCAAGTTGCCCAACTATTCACTGCGGTGCGGGAGATATATCCTAAAAGACATAAAGAGAAATAATAATGTTTCCGCAGTGCTTCCTACATTGGCAATGATACTAACTAACGAGTATCCTAAGATACAGGGGAGGTGTATGTGACACCGCACCTTGGCCATCACAGCTCGGAAACCTCCAATAGTTTCCCAGGGTCGGATCAGTCCACGGTGCGAGTAGGGACATTCAAACAATTAAGAAGCCACAAGGCTTAGTGGAACTTGAAGAAAGACAATAACTTTACAAATATGAGGCTCTGTAGGATTATTGGCCAATTTAACATACCCTTGCCGGTGTACGGGGCTAGATTACCGTAACGACCGGAAAAGAGGGGTGCACTATATGTCTCCTAACGAAGAAATTGTCTCTAATCATATTAAACCTATCCTATCGAGCTGAATAGTAAGGTTTAGTCGGTAGCATGTCGGGATAAACAGAGTTAATAGCACGGACAGCGACCTTAATGAAACATGACGGTGGCGGGAAAAAGTGATGCATATATAAATGTTGCTATCTAGTATTTCCTAAATGAACTGCGGTCCTAAGTTTTCTATAAATAAACAAAGCACATCAACTGATGGCTACTTGCCATATACTAACTAACCAAATCCAGAACGGTGACAATACGTGAATTGAATAGAACAATACAGCTTGATAGACCGAATACGGTGCGGTTAGTTAAAGCACCTTACAGTAGATAAGGATAACCATAGAAGTAATAATTAAGAACTTCTAAATAGCGGTCCTAAGACCGGGAAGGTGTCTGTTAGTCATCGGTACCTTTCACAGAGGAAAATGCGGTAATTAAAGAATTATTACACGATTAACTTAAGGAATAATTAAAGATGTAATTAAATATATATCATGTATAGTTACTTGAATCACCAGTAGCCATTCTTAGTTGCGGACTACTATGTTACTGAAATTGAGACGTCACGATTCTTGTGACGCGAGTCGACGCTTTGTCTGGAAGCTCGATGTTGTCTCCGCATGCTGGTGCTCCGCAAGACAGAGTTCCCGTATTATGTTCCAGGACGGTAGCGGTACGATTTCAGGATAGTATAACATAGTTATAAGAAAAGTCTACTGAATAAATAGTAAGTTCCACACAATAATACTGTAGTTATGAAAGTTTCCGTTATAACAACGGTAAGTTGTAAAGTTAAGATAACCCATTAACAGAGAGGGTTATTGATACAGTTGTAAGTAAGATGTACTTATTTAAGCGTAACGGTGCGGGGTGCGTCAAATAGCTCGTGCGGCGCACCGAGCAATGTTTACTTGGCTGCGGGCAAAAGTTAAACGATCGCACACGACATGCAGTGTGGTGGTTGATTGTCCACTTTTCTGCGTGGCTGGCAGATCCGGTGAGTTATCCACCGAGGAACATCGCTGGCCCTACGTCATGTAGAATTTCCTAACTGGACCTTAAGGGTCCACCGTAAAATAGTTCCTATTCAGTTATTAATTAAACAAGAATAGATTGAACTATGATGATCTTAGTCACAGTGCGGTGGCCCGAAAACTGTTGTGGTCCAAGCTGACTGGAAGTTGATGAACCGAGATGATGCTGAATTCCGTCTTCGGTGCTCCAGTTGTTCAGTCAGGATCCCGCGCTTGGGCAGCTCCTGACTGACGCTCGAATTGACGAAATCATCCCCTTTTATACTCTCTGCAACGTCATAGCCGGGCGGCTTCAACCAATGAAAATTAGCTGACCCAGCCAATCAGCGTGCTGGAAATTCGTGACGTATACAAATCTATCTAAATATTGTGATAGATATAGATGTGTAGATGACGTAGTACGTCACGTGTACGCAGTTCACTCATTATTTAGCTGTATATATATATTAGCGATTACGACGTTACAGAAACGTGTTGAGAATAATTAAACGGAGAAAGACGGCGATAACTCAGCCATTTCTAAACCGATTTTGAAACAGTTCATAGATTTAAAAAGCCCATCGAAAGCTTGGCTTGATCGATACCAGATTCGACGGAAATAATTAATTATCTAGAATTAAGATGTACGTACTCTGCACACTAAAAGCGCCACTAGCTCTTGAACGTGCCACATGTGCTCTGTCAATACAGCGACCAGCGTGCACATGCGCGCTACGTGTTTTAACGAACTTAGTCGTTTTTACATGAAATTCCTCTCGTATAGGCTTATACACGCTTATATCTCTACCCAGGGGTGGGGGCGTGCTTTTCGAACGAACTCAGGACGGATGGTGCGTACCAGACCTGGCGATCCGTGCCGCATGAGCAATGTCCACGTAATTACTTAATCAAAAAGAAATTATGAACTGCATTGCTGCTCAACATTCAGTGACCATGTATATCACACGAGCAGAAGCCTGTCTTTGAATCTTGGTGAGCACCTATGTGTGTATTCACAATTCAGATGTATAGTGGACAACCAATTTTCATCTCAGTGTCTCTCATGTAAACAAGTGCGTTCACAAGTACTGCCGTTCGTTAGTTTTTGTTCGTTTCTCAACGGTTGTATAATGGCTGGTATTGAGCGCTGATTGCTGATTCAGTGACATAAACAACTGTTATTACCCTTTTTATTGTGGTTGAAGAGCGATAACGTTCTAAGTACATCGGCTATATGCACATTGGAATGCACTCAATTAAAATAAAGATTCCAATCCAAGAGTAAGGTCAACAGGATTGCATCGGTTGGTGGTGCCATGAACATGAACATGATTCAAATGGTGTCGAGAAGTTCGTCTCCTTTGTCATTAGTTTGACCCCAGTCATGACTCAGCGACTGGACATTGCCTGTGGGAAATTATGAAATACTACAAAGACGGCTTAGAAAGACATAGTTTCTTTCTTGTAGCATGATCTTATTATTAACATACATCATTTTTTTTCTGTGACATTACCACAATATTTCAGAACTAATTCAAATAGAATTTGCTGTTGCCATAAGCAGAAACAACTCCTAATCAAATGAATTTCAAAGTACTCAACATAATACCTCATGCTCTATGGGGAATTAGTAATTTTTTGCCTGTATGTTTTAAAGAGATAGTTTTAGTAGGGATGACGTGAGTCACATGCCTAGGTAACCCACATAAATAAACCAAAAGTGACGTAATTCAGGAGAATTCCCCACCCGATCAAAACTTTGCTTCATGAAATTATAGGACAATGGGTGGGGTTGTTGGTGATATCCAATAGTCACTTAGCACAATGCCCTACCATGCGCTGAGGTCTGATTAGTGAGATTTCCGATGAATGGTGACAATGGCCTAATGATATATCGAGGGATTTGATCTGTCACGCAAGTATCTGAAGCAATAATCTAATACAGCATGTGCTAGATGACGTCAAAATCAACATGATGTCGAATTTTATATCTTTGGCGAATTTATTTTTAAGAAGCATTTTCTTGAATCTTTTAAAACTATGTTGACTGGAAACTGTTAGATAACAACAGCCACAGCCCAGTTAGTTTTACAATATTAAACCACTGAACTGTATTGTTACCTTGACATTTAGATTCTAGGAATTCAGGTTTCAAGCTTTTAAATCGAATACAACACACATACACAGTGTGCCGCGATTAGGTAGAAATGAGAGTACATCGCTACAGATGGGTCCCTCTATTTCTTACTATCTTTAAGAATCATTTTAGATGCTGTTTCGTGTGGGCACATTGCTCAAGCGCGGGTGTGCGCTGTATCTCAGACGAGTTCATGCATGATAAACTTTGGCTGTCCACTGCGCAGTTCTATAAATAACAATGAGTATCACGGACACATTATCTGGTCTTAGCCGCAATTTGTATTCCAGCTTATATCGAGCAATTCGTTTTATCTACTTCCATTGGCTAGTTGACAAATTCTTCCTAACTCTACCCAGCTACCTGAACCAATGTGCAATGCCAAATCGTAGATGTATTTCGTGGAGTGGCAGGTAGATTCGCAATAGGAAATCTGATCATTACCATGTTCTCGATTCTCAGTGAATTAATTGCTCAGTGTTATGGACAACACTCATACACGTGGATGCGTATTTGATTAACATTTTACCCCTTAGAATGCCCGTGTCTCAGATAACGATATATATTTAGAAACTACAACTGCGTGCTGTTGCTGCCATTACCAACAATGGCTCCCACCCAACATATTTAACAGAATATATGCCCTGTATCATAAAGAATGTGCCATCGTTTTGTTCTCTACAGTTACATGGTTAACGATGCCAACACGAATGCTAGACGGGACAATGTCTAATGTGTATTTACATTGAAATTCGTCTCATGATTGATCTGATAATTTTTTCATGTGTAGACAGTTACTGATAAAGATGGATGTTGCTTCTGAAATCAGAGTCTAACATGGTCAGTGAATAGATACCATATCAGAGAATAAGTGGATCCGATCTGTTACTCGTGTATCTGACGCCATACTTATTTACGCCAGATTTTACTTTCTTCACCAAAATCGAGAAGTCTAACACGAAGGGGTACAACTCGTAAATCTTTGATGAATTTACAATTTAGTAAAACTGTTGATACATATGTTGAAACTAATTTGCCATGGAGCTGTTGCTGCCATAGGTCCCGCAGTTAAATTAGTTTCAAAATAGTCGACGGTCAACCAGTATAGTCACCTTGAATTTTAGATTCTGCGAATCAGTTTTAAACGATGTAAATGGAGTTCATGTTTTAAAGATGAAGATGGATTTCCTGAACGTTAGTGGCTTACGGTATTCATGGATTCCGTAATCATCTCATTCGCTTCGACACGCGTTTGTGATTTGTCGGATTATATCTGATCCACATCCACATAAGTCCCGCCCAGTTCTAGCTAAGCCCCGCCCACGATTTACCCGACTGAACGCTGACTTCTCAGAATCTCAATAGCAAGGCAAATATACAGGTAAGCTGTTGAATGTTTTTAAATAATCGGACTGGGCGCTGGTACAACAACGTCCAGTCAAATTAGTTTCAAAATAATCAACATAATACTTATTAAAGAGTAAATCCATCAAAAACATACAATTCATACAACTGTCGGGCTATTCGAGCTTCATGTCTGGTGAATTTCTCTCAATATATGAGTGGCTTATCGGATTCAGCCATTGACTGGCACATATAAATGTTTGTTCTGAGGTTGGGAATATTGAACGGTCTGAACAATGTTTGACGTGTATTTGTCAATGAAATTCTACACTTTATTGATAAATGGTAATTCCTTCATTTGTCGACAGTCGCCGATAAATCTGAATGTTGATTCTGAAATTCGGCTCCCGCTAACCAGTAAAATGACATGACTCTTCACGAGTTGTGAGAGAAACTTCCAACCGGTATTAACCCGTATCTTTTACTATCCTTCATAAAGTTGATAGATAGTTAATCATTTCGTAAATTATCAAGTTAGTTACCAAGAATTTTGTTGGAAACAAGTGCTTTCATAACATGATGCTGCGAGCTATGCAAGTAAGTTTCGGGTTATACGATTTCTATTCATTCACCAATTTGATCGGTCGACGACACGACGTATATTCGCCATCTCCAGAGGCCATAAATGGACCATTTGAACTACGTTTATGTTGTGTGAATAAGTCCAGTCACATGTGCTGACTGTAGGTTGGTGGTGTACCTTTGACAGTGGCCATGTAATGTTTTGTATTTACTGCCGTATGTATGGTTGTGTGGCATAGAAAGGGAACCCACTATTAGTGAATATGAGTTCAGAATATGTGTGTGTGCGTGTGTGTGTGTTGTAATATGTAAGGCGTGTATATGCTAGTTCCCAATGCTAGGGTCTAGACTCACGCCTGGCCTTTATGGTTTCTGTTGAATTCTTGTGAATTCTTGTGACGTCGGTTTGGGCATTAGCTCAGAATATGTATGATATGCAGTATGAAGTCAAAGCGCACTCCATGTGGCCACGCCGAGAACAGTAGTCTGAGCTTTCCAATGAGGCTTTGCACGGCTTGCATGTAATCTCCGAGCATCGACTCACGAGAATGACAGATTACCTCGATACTGTTCATTCTGTACTTTCCTTTAATGATATGCGGCCAATGCCTGTCTGCGCATCTTCTTGTTACAATGGACGAAAACACGTGGTGCTCAAGCTCCAGGTAATCACTTAATCAAATCTATTTTATGAACTGTATTGCTGATCACCATTCAGTGACAGTGTGTGCCAAATGATCAAAAGCCTGCGTTTGAATCTTGGTGAACCGCGGGAATGGTATGTGCGCATTTACAATTCAGTTGTAAAATGGCCAACCAATTTTCCTCTCCATGTCTGTCATGTAAACAAGTGCGTTCACAAGCACTGTCGTTAGTTAGTTTTGCGTTCGTTTCTCGACGGTTGTATAATGGCTAGTATTGAGTGTTGATTGCTGGTTTAGTGGCATAAACAACCGACATTACCGTTTTTATTGTGTTTGAGGAACGATAACGTTCTAAGTACATCGGTTATACGCACATTGGAATGTGTTAAATTAAAATAAAGAGTCCAATCCCAGCGTAAAGATACGACCATGCAAACACAGATTACTGGCTCGCTAATTGACCAATATTGGGCCAACACGTCCCGATTGTGGCCCACTACGGGCCCAGTACCGTGCGTTTTCATGGTAAGATTGGATTGTTTTTTGAGAACAAAGTATTTCCAACATGATGTACAATCCATATTTATCAAAATGTTCGTGCCTGAGTATATTAGTATTGACACCGCCATGAATATATGACTGGACATGGCTTGTGGGAAAATAGGAAACACGACAACGAATGGTTACAAGCCCTTGTTGGTTACTACTGACATGATATTATTATTGATAGCTATCTATAGCAGAATCCGATCTGTCACTCAATGGACCTTTCCAGTTTATCCATCCATCATATGACGTCATAATCAACTACGTGGCGCGTAGGAAGACGGCATAATCAAGTATATCATGAATGACTCGATTTAGTCCGTCTTAAACACGTATTAGTCCGTGAAGTTGTACGAATTTTATCTCTTCACTATTTAATACACATTCTGTTTAATATTTTAAAACTAATTTGACTGGACACTTTTACTGCCATAGGAAGCAACATCACCCAGGCACATTAGTTACAAAATATAGGCGCTTACATGTATCGTTTTCCAGAAATAGATAGTCAAGGAGTTCATGGATCGATCAATCCCAACACAATCAATCATGAGCTAAAGATGGAAGGAGCATATCTAAAACTGGAACGGTCCATTATCAGATAATCAAATATATCACTTGTTATCTGGCATCATCATTTAAAACCTTAAAGGTCCGTCGCGAAATTGTAAGAATGGTATTCTTTGGTTTATTTTAAATTTAATAAGAATTATATTGAAAATCTTGACACTAAATTCTCTGGGAGTTGTTGCTGCCATAAACAGTAGCACCCCATGCACAGCTTGCATCATAATTATTCAGCAGCCTACATGTACGTGTGCCTTAAAATGTAGATTCTGTAGATACAGCTCCATGTGTTTCAAGAATTCAAGAATGCCTGCAACATGGGTGCATAGCTAGAAATGGAAGTGCTATAGCTAGATATGTATCCCTCTATTATTTACAAATCACGTTTAGATGCTATCCTGATATGTCACAGATGACAGGTGTGGGTGTAGACTGTAGGCCCCGTCTGCGTGATAAACGGCAGTTTTCCACTACACAATTCTATAAATAACGATGAGTATTGTTTGCACATTATCTGGTCCTAGCTGCAATTTGTATTCCAGCTTATCTTAAGCAATTCTTCTTATCTATTCCCATCGTTCAGCAGACAGATTCCTTCCAAGCCCAAACCTGCTCTATGAACCAATATGCAGTGGCATCACGCAGATACATAGCTAGATCTGTGACGGGGAATTTGTTCATTAACATAATCAACGCTTCCCTTATATTCATAGAATTTCTTTTTCTCGGAGAATGAATTGTTCGGAGCTACGGGCATCACTCATACACGTGACTGGCTGTTTGATTATCCCATTAACCCATGACACGTCAGTCTCTCACTTCGAAGACAACGATACAGGAGTTATTTTAAATATTTTGAAAATAGTTCAGCTGTAACATGATGTTGCAATCTTCCCGTCGAAATAGTTTCAATATGTACAACATAATAGTCTCTGCACCATAATAAATTGGTCGTTTTTGGTCTGTCAGAGTTAAAGGGGCTATCAATGTCAACACGAATGGTAGAATGGACAATGTCTGATGGGTATTTGCGTTTAAATTCGGCTCATGATTGATCTGATAATTTCTATGGACAGTCGCTGATAAAGATGGATGTAGATTCTGAAATCAGAGTCTAATTTGGTCAAATAATAAATACCATATCGGATAATAGATGAATCCGATATGCTACTCACGTTCCAGACGTTATAGTCAAATACATCACTTGTTTGCTGACGTTATGATCAATATGGTGTAGCTACGTCACAAAAATCTAAAGGTCCGTCACGAAAGTGTACGAATTCTATATCTTTGACGAATTATAGAAAGGTCATAGGCAGCAAGTGTCCCCAATCAAATTATTTTACGTTGAAAATTAGATTCTAACAGTTCAGGTTTAAAGGTTTCAAATGGATTCCAACAAGCGTATAAATTGGGCGGAGATTACACTATATAGAGTTGTGCAGCGCATAGCTAGACATAGATCCCCTTATTGTGTTATAGCCCCTTCATCACGATATCTGGATGAGAGATGCGCAAGAGTCAGTCAGAGCTTTGCCGACGATTTCCTGAACGTTAGTTTATGGGAAATCTGCCCATTATAGTATTCATGAAGCTCCTAATGATCTCGTTTGCTTCGAGACGTGCTTGTGATTTGTCGGATGGTATCTGGAATATAAAAATGTTTGTTCCCAGGATAGGAATGTCAAACTGGCTGACGTTGTTTGATGCGTATTTACGTTGGAATTCTACACGTGATTGATAAATGGTAATTCCTTCAGTTATCAGCAGTCACCGATAAATCTGTTTGTTGATTCTGAAATTCGACTCTGATAGTAGAGAACTAAAGATCAACGCTAACCAGTTACGCGTCGGGACTGTTCACGAGTTCTGGGAGAAACCTTCAATATGTATTAACTAGTATCGTTCTAACGTGCACAAAGTCGATAGGCAGCTAACCATCCCTTAAATTATCATAGTAGATACTATTAAATGCAGTCGCCTAAAACATGTGTCATAACATGAGTCTGCTAGCAATGTACATATGTCTCTAGTTATAAGATTGACATTTATTCAACAAGGTGCTCGCTCAACCACATGACGCATAATAAGTTAATCACCATCTCCATGCCCAACAACGCTTATTTTGTCCCGACCATGAAGTTGAATTACCTTTATGTCATGTGAATAAGTCCTGTCACGCGTGCTGGCGTGCATTTTAACGGCGAACAGGTAACATCTAGTATTCTTTGCATTCGCAGTATTTGGTGGCATAGACTATTACTATCTTGACTGCGTTGAAGACTCAACTTACTTCCAATTCAGTCCTTCCGGACAAAGGTCTTGCATATTTTTCAAATTAATTTGTCTGGGAACCGGTGCTCATGTTGCAGCAGCAGCAGCTTCCAAATTAATTTCACCACAATTGTTTACTATCGAAAGAAATTATCTTGTGCTGCGCATTAACTTTGAAAGAGTTTATACTCAATACTCATGAGAGAGCTTCTCAGTGCTTCTAATCCTTTCAAATTTCCTCTGGAATGACTTCGCAAACGACACGTGTATAGTGATAATGAATCGTTCCAATTTTAGCTATGCCCCGCCTATCTCTAGCCAAGCATCACCCACACGTTGCTCGTGTTGGGATCAATCGATGCCTGAAAGGCATGACTATCAATTTCAAGAAAGCTATACAGATAAGGTGTTTAATATTTTGAAACTAATTTGACTTTGTGCTGTTTCTGCCAATGACAACAACAGTCAAATTGGTTTCTAAATATTCAGCAGCATATTTCTTCCCTATTTGCGCATGGCGACAGATAGTTTCATAAGCAAATATAACCATTTTGAGAATGCAACAGCGAAAGTCGCGTCACAAGGTAATTTGTGTCCAAGCCTCACCGCCTATTTAAAAAAAACGTGTATATTTTTACCGGTATAATACCGTCGAACTCATGTATTCATTTGTGCCAGATATGTTTTACCATGTGTGTCTTACATTTACGGTGGCCCCTTATACAAATAGCAATCATGGTGTGAATAGCAGGCCAATCTGGGCTACAAATATCGTATTGCAGCAATCTGTGCTGCAGTGATAGATTGCAAACAAAGCAGTATTCGATCAGTCACTTGAATTGGGGTTGTTTGAAGATGACCTGAACGATTGTGCATGTACAAATACTGACAGAACCCGTAAAAATGTTCTACCGAAATATATTGGGATTTCTGCGATACAAGCGTAATTGTGCGTGCGTGCGCGCGCGCGTGCGTGCGTGCCTTCGTGCGTGCGTGTGAATCCGTGTGCAAACATTCATGGGCGCCGGAACCAAATTTGAGGTGCGGGAGCAGGTACCACAAAAAGGGCACAAAGATCTGAAATCAATTTTTCCCTCTCACAGAAGGGTGTTCGGGGTTACCAACCTACCTATCCAAACACCACAAGAAAAAGCATTGAATGATGCAAGCTGACTGCGAATCGATTTTCTGCATTCTGAATTTCCTATGATCCAGATTTAATTGTTAGAGCGATGTTGAGTGAAGTAATGTATTCTTTTGTCCCTTGTACCTACTCTCAATTTACATTATAGTGGGCAATATTCTCCTATGATGCCTGCGTCTAGTCAATTGGGCATTGTGCGTGCGTGTGTGTAAGAGTAAGTGAGCGAGCGAGAGACCAGTGGGCGTGGGTTGGGTGGGGGTGGTTTCGGGTGTGGAGGGTTTGCAATGGCAATAATGTGATTAGACCGTAGTTCCTATTTATATTTGCTTTAAAAATACTTTCCAAGATAAATTGCTCATCCATCGATTGTCTGGCGATCCGGTGGAAGATGAGGTGGACACATAAGCAATCTCCTTCACTCCACTCAGGAGTATAATTGGGTACTAGTGTGAAACGATGGGGAAGTTACAAATAATAGACCACAATATAAACCAGCCTAGATATGGCGTGAAAGGGACCTTGAATCAAAGAACTCAATAGACGCCAATCAAACAAATAACTTCTAAATTGCTCAGCCGGCAGCTGAGTTACTACTGCGCTAAAGGGTAACGCATCTCAAAACGCTCCTAAACTACAATCGCGAAATTATTGAAGCCACGTACCATTGCAAAGATTTTCACTGAGTTATTTGCATATATAAAATACAACATTGTCCCTAGATTTAGTCAGGCAAGTGGTCAATAGAGTTTATTTTAAAATTATAATTAGCTTAACAACATTCTTTAAAAATATAAAAAATAATACATAAATGTTTAGAACATTTGATGAGCTTTCCAATGGTGTATCCCTTTAATAATAATAATATGATCCTCTAATTATACTTCTTCATAGAAATGATTTAAGTGCGTTTTATCTAAAGGTGTTTTCTGAAAACTAGGTTATCCAAGACAGCCGCAAGTCTAATCAACCAATCATTTTGAGCATGTGAAGAACCGTTGATCCGACCCGATGGATCATTCCTGCCCACTTGTTCTTGATGACTGGCTTAAACAAAAAGGTGGACAGATACTGGATGGGCATATGACGGACGGCCGACATAAAATAAGTTAATACCAAATATAGTAACTTCTTTAGGGTGTGTTAAATATTCTGAGAACATTTTAAAACTAATATTATTGGACGCTGCTGTTTCCTGACGTAGTAATGCCATCAAGTCAAATTAGTAACAAACTATTCAACAGCTGGCGTGTATGGAATGAGTGATTTAAATTATAATTTCGCGGCCACTTACATAGCCGGATGGGCATCTGGCCCAGGTTCAGACTAATCAAAGGAGGCCTTCAAATGGCTTATTTTGTTTTTGTGTGAGCGGTGGTATCATCACTTATAGCTAGAAGTAAAACAAAAAAGCTTGACGTGGCTAAACATGTGTATCATGATCGTGCGAATTGATAAGGCGGGTAGGGTTGGTGGGCCGGGCTGCCAATAGTCATACAAAAGGTACAGTATTCAAAAGTCCAAGAGGGTGATATTTATTAATCACAATGCCGGATATGACGTTTATATGCGCATCTAATGTTCGCATTCTTCCGCGTGAGCAACACACCCCCCCCCCCCTAAAGACCACACCCTCCTCCTATTCTGTATCCTCCAAATCTTAGACCCGTTCATCAACTGCCGCCACCAATATCGAGCCCGTATTACGGTTATGTATATATACATTATTTCTACTTTTGCATACAGATTACGCACTACCCATCAATTAAAATGTGATTTTGAGAGTTGTTGCCAATTCTACAATTCCACGAACATCGCCGGGAAAATCCCTTGTTGTCGTGTTACCATGCACATGGCTGCGTCCACCCTCCCATCATCGCACATATATTCTATTCTACGCACTAATGCATTAACGGAGAGTGAGACACTATTATGTCAGATTCGTATCTTACCTTTACTTGCAAAGATGCGTGAAACGTGTTCAGATTTGAAGACGTCAGGGCATCGCAATAATGATAAGGTACAAAACACATCAATAATAAATTAATCAATATGTGACATGTACCTACCACTACATAATTAGCAACCTATAGCGTTATGGGTTGAAAATGGAAACCAGGGCCCAGGGGGCTTCACCATTAAACTTGTGAGTTGAAACTGAAAACCTGGGTACACATAGTATTTCCACGTCGCTATTAGACTTCTGAGTAGAAAGTGATAGCCAGGGTGGAGGAATGATGAGAGGACAATTGCCTACACGTCTCAACCTTTGTGGAGAGAAAGGTTTTTGCATTTTTCTTTGGTGTAGAACCAATTTATGCAAGAAAAAGATATCTCCAGCCTAAAATCACTCCCATACTATGCTATGGGCTGACTGTGAAAACACGTTACAACCAAATTTTAATACAACTGCTCAGTCTGCTCTGAGTATTCAATAAAATCATTTTTAATGTCCTAAACTAAAGTATAACTCAGTGTAATAGAAATGGGTAAAGGTCACACCTGCCCCCACCCCCCAGCTGCCCCCGCTGCCCCCGTGCCCAAAGGGCAACGGGTGCAGTTTCCCCGGCAGCCCCCGTGCCTCCGGCGCCCCTGCAAACATCTGTCCACATATGACTCTGGTACTCTAGCAGCAGCAAAACGGTAGCCAATTATTATGGGACTCGCCCACTTAATCGGTAATAAGTCAAACTTATTTTAACCATCTTTTTAAGAGAGCACCGCTAGTAGCAACGTCGTATGTAAACGGGTACGGTAGGTACTGTGTTATGTGAGTGTATTAAAGTCTACTTTCTGTATTGAGCCATCTGATTAGTAACCTGTGTAAGTCCATCCCCTAATTGTAACATGAATTTCGGAATTGGCAATAATATATCAGTGACTATTTTGCAAATACGAATTTGCCAATCTTCTCTACTTGACGATAACGATGCATCTTGCTAATTAAATACAAATGCCCCACACACACACACACACACACACACACATCTATGACATACTGTATCCTATGAGCTAAGCGGAATTCCATATAGCTCGCTTTTTAAACTTGAGAAATTAGGGCTTATAAGCTACAGGCGGTTTAAATATACGTCGTACTGTTTGGATTTGTTCTGGCACTCAAGCAGCATACGACTTAATGATTAAACACGCCAGCTGTTAGGCAGCCTCTCAGCCAAAATCACAAAAGTTTAAAAGTATGTTTTAAAGTGTCTGAATTGTAGCACTTTTGTGAATTTACATTTTAATACAAATTCCTTAGAATATTTTGAAACTAAATTGACTTGTGGGTTGTTGTTGCCATATGCAACAACAGCTCCCAGGCAAATGCGTTTCAAAACACCCAACATCTTACCTATATAGTTACTTTGAAATTTCGATTCTGGGAATTCTAATTTCAAAGTGTCAAATGAATTAAATCAAAATATAAACGTGGGTGGTGCTTAACTAGGAATGGCCGTGGCACACCGAGAAAGGAATCTCTCGTTCATTGAGGATGTTCATTATAGTATCTTAGAAATAACAACGTGATGCGTAATAGATCCAGAGATAGTATAAATGTGTACAATGACGCTCCTGTGTTGCTTCTCCTGTCATCGACATAAGACGCGGGATTATTGATACCATCATCGCAGTCTGTATGTATTATGTGGAGCCATTGCTTTGTTCACTTACACTAAGGAATCTTCCCTGGCGCCAGTGTCTATTTATTCTTCAAGAATTCTGTCAGGTGTGCAGTCTTCGGCTACTTCCTTATCGCATTCCATCTTAAATCAGGTAAAGTTCTACATGGCTTCATTTGAGCCACGCATAATTCTCATTAAAAGACGTGAAATCGATTTAACTAATATCTACTCTCCATGGCAGCAGCTACCTTCAGTCAATTTGGTGTCTGAACATTTCATTCTCAACAAGTAGTAAATACCATATTGGATACATCATGCATAAATGCATGGCTTTTGTGGCAGGCAGATACACCGCGCGGTATCTATATACTCATTGGGAATTTTATGGCAGCGAATAGGATTACCATTCTGAAATGGCTGCTGGGACATATCGGATGCACTTCCGCTATGATTGGCATTCGGGAAGAATCTAGGGAATTCTTTGAAGTAAGATTTCCTCCAATATCAGTCGACAGACAGACAGTACAATTGAACATAAACCCTACTGCCATTCTCTCCAGCCTTCCACCCCATTAGAAAATTGTCCATGCACAATACAGACACCGCAGAAAAACATATTCTTCGATGACTAGCTTTTCCATATCTCTCTTCACTTGTCAAGATATCTGACATCCTTAACAAGCTAGCATCAGTCATCGCTTACATGATCGTAGTTCGGCTAACGAATCTGGCTTTCCCCGTAATCGTGGAGTAGTTTAACCGCCTGCCTACTACACGCCGATATACGATAATTTCAATGGGTAATAATAACTCTACACCTGCCGAATATGTTAAAACAATTTGAGTGAAAGTTGTTGTTTCAGTCAAATTGTTTTAAAAATATTCAGCATATCCAGACTTAAAACACATGCAAATGCAGTCTGCATAAATTCAACAGGCAGCCAGTTAAGTAACGGTTCTATTGCATTCCAGAGCAAGACTATAGACAAGAACTAGTCCAACGTCTATAGCAAGGAAAGATCACTGTGCATTATATTTACACATTGCGCCAAGCGTGTCGAGCAATATTTGAAAGCAATTTGAGGGTTCTTTTATGATCTGCATTGCCACTGTACAGTGTGTACCGACCATGTACAGCAAGAGAGAGAAGAGAGAGAGAGAGAGAGAGAGATAGAGAGAGATAGAGAGAGAGAGAGAGAGAGAGAGAGGAGAGAGAGCGAGAGAGTGAGAGGAAGGTATGGAGGGAGGGGAGGGAGGAGGGGGGAGGGAGTGAGGGAGGGAGAGAGAGAGCGCGAGGGAGAGGAAGAGGGAGGAAGAGAGAGAGGGAGAGAGAGGGAGGGAAGGAGGTAGAGAGAGAGAGAGAGAGAGAGAGAGAGAGAGAGAGAGAGAGAGAGAGAGGAGCGAGAGAGATAGAGAGATAGAGAGGGAGGGAGGGAGGGAGGGAGGGAGGGAGGGAGGGAGTGAGGGAGGGAGGGAGGGAGATAGTGAGAGAGAGAGAGAGCGAGGGCGAGGAAGAGGGAGGGGGAGAGAGAGGGGGAGGTAGAGATAGAGAGAGAAAGAGAAGATCGAAGGAGAGAAGAGATGGAGAGAGAGAGAGAGAGATCGTGATAGAGAGAGTGGGTGGAGGGAGGGGGAAGGAGGGAAGGCTGAAGTGAGTGAGAGAGAGAGAGAGAGAGAGAGAGAGAGAGAGAGAGAGAGAGAGAGAGAGAGAGAGTAGAAGAGAAAGCATACTCTCATCTGAAGGCCACTTAACACCGATGGCTATATCCAATATAGCCTCTTCAAATAATTCTGCCTGATACAAGAGTAAACATTGCATTGACATGTTGCTTTTATCTTGTCAAGGGTTTGATATGCGTAATGACAAAGATAAGTCAGGTGGAAAATTCACGTAGGCCGACATGATCTTTTATACATAGACAGTGATGTCTAAGCTTCCCGCCATCTCTTCAGGCTAGGATAAAGAGGATGACTAAACAATCTTACTGGAAACATTGGTGGAGAAAACATAATCCCATTGTTGTCCTGCGGGCTAGATAGCATTATATTTATATGCGTTGCCTATCAATTATGCCAGGACAAAAAATCAGCATTGTTGAAGGGCGCGATGTACAATTTTAAAATGTACGCATTCCGATACGACGTGTCTTTGACAGAAACAGAAGTTTAACGATGTCAGCTGATAAAATTGGTAAGAAGGGTTAATGGGATATGTGGATGCTTAAGTACTAGCATCTGGGGGGAACTATTAGATCTGTGTATCGAAAAACCTCTTATGGATAAGCGAAGCAAAGAACGGATATAAAAGAGATATACTATGGGCCATTATTCACTTAGAGGGATTGTAGTCCACGGTCACAATAAATTGGCATTATAATGATTGGTCACGATAGATATCGAAATGAGAGGGGCGTCTGTCTGGATGACATATGAAACTGTATTCTTAAGACTCTCACATCATTTCAAGTCATCAGCAAATCTATCGCAACGCCATTTTTTAAAGTTTTAATCATAGTTCAGAAGACACCACAGCTCCGTATACATTACACTGGCTTAATCAACTTTTAGCTTTGCCTCGCCCATTTCTCCCTAGATCGACGCCACGGGTTGCTCCTGTTAACATCGATCGACCCCTGCACTCCCAGAATGTCAAATATACGGGCAAGCTGTTGAATATTCCGAAAATAATTTGACAGAGTGCTGTTGCTGTTTATGTCAAATTAGTTTCGCAATTCTCAACAGAACATTTATTAAATATTAAATCAATTAAATGCATAGAATTCGTACAACTTGACGCACTATTCCAGATTCATTTTGAAGTATTTTTCTCAATTATGATTGTGTCGTCAGCCTTCGTGTAGCGCAACTGATTATGACATCATATAGTTGATCGACAGATAGCATTCATCAATATGAGTCTCCTATCTACTTTATAAAGCCGGCCTAATAATACGTGTGTATCTATCACTTCACACGCTACAACCAGAATTACGATCAATCTCAACAAGCCATCCTGTATGATTTATCGATCAGGTCAACAAGTGCAGCCGTCATTTATGTTCTCCGTTACTTCATTTTTTCCAAACCCACCTATATCATAGCATTACAGACTATATGAGGGCAAAGAGTTGAACGAAACTGAATACCTGTGGGGAGCAATGAAGCAATTAAGATCGTGTATTAACCTGTGTTTACTTCAAATTGAATCCAGATTGTGTACCCAATGTTAAAGTGTCAAATTGTCTTTGGTATCTGGCCTGATTATGGAAGTATGAAAAAATAGACTGTATAGTGAATATCGATCTTTGACTCATTCTGGACTCTTTCTAATGGCATCGGGTGTGTCTGAACATTTGACTAATGTATTCACAACCCACAGTTTGGCCGAGGTGACTGTTAGCTTTACTCTCCGTCCAAATCGCGCACTGTACGCATCACTTCTCACTATTCGCTTAGCTATTTGTCTCGATAATAGGTTTCTGTGACAAACTACATCTCGTTCTGTCTGGGCTTAAAATGTAATTCATGTATCTAGTAACGTGATACTGTATTAGTCTATAGCGCATACCTTCTCTATTGGGCAGTAACATGATGTCCTCTGCGAAAAATTGAATGACTTTTTGGACAAAATTAGAAGGCGCACGCATGGTTGAAAAAAAAAAGGACGAATGTGACGGATGAGATCAATTAAGCCAGTCTCGTAAACCGTGTTGAATGATGAAGTGGCACGGGTAAATGGACAACTAGCTATTTTTTTAGAACCTTTGCAGTTTAGCTATGCGCTGCCCACCTCTATCTAATCCCAGCCCACACCGCGAGCGTGCTGTGATCGGTCGATCTCTGAACTCCTTGACTATCCATTTACAGAAAACTATACAGATAAGCTATATGGCAGTAACAGCGTCCAGTCAAATTAGTTTCAAAATATTCAACATCATGTGTATTAAATAGTAGAGGCATACAATTCGTACAACGTGTCGGACTATTAAGAGTTAAAGACGGGCAATATAGAATCATTTATGACGGAATGATTATGGCGTCATCATGTACGCCTCTTAGCTGTTTATGACGTCATATGACGGCAGATTGATAGATGGAGTCTCTGCAATGGCGAATTGAGTGATGTTGTGGACTAACACGGTTCAATATGTTTACTTATACACATTTCACAATTGCGCAGCCACTGGTGGTGGAAACATGCCTATATCGGCAAATATGAAAGACACAGCGAATATGATGTTAATTGAGAGAAGCGACTGGTCATAAAACAGGATTTCGTCTTACGGTCAATCGATACAATGTTATCAAAGGCTGATTGTGGGAAAGCCTTTTGCACATTAAAATATTGCTTTATTTAATGATTTATATCAACATTAGGTAACAAGCTATACCAACCCTTTTAGCACATGTTACCGGACTGATACTGCGCCAATACCGGACAAATACGGCCCGTATTGGCCCACAACCATCCCAGTAACCCGCATTATCAGGGAAGGATGTATAGCTTGATAAACATTACAGACACGTTTATCCATCCTTGCTACGTGTCGTCTGACTAGTTTTCGAGAAATAGCATTGTCCAAAGCGACACATCCATAGCAGGCACATCCATAGTAACCAGCTAGTGTCTGGTGGCGGTATAAACACGTTGACAACCTCATTATCTGATATAATAATCGTCTAGATATTGCCGGGACGAGGCTTAGAGAAACGTAGTTAGTGGTAGACAGTGACCCTTTTAGGGCCAAGCCGGAGAGAAATTGTATATGCAAAGTCCTTAAGAAATGGCGATTCTCAGACCAGAAGTTTATACTTTTAGAATTTACCATCGACCATGAGTCGTGTCAGTCATATCACCGGTATATTTTAGTAAATAGTGTTCTCTTGGGCTACTGACGAACATGCACTACGAAGCTTAGTGACGTTTTCTAACCATTATTCACCAGTAAATGGTCGAGGATCCGCTGGGAAAATCCGCAATCCAAATTACTTCTGGATTATTAATGATTATCATGCATGACTCAATCCTATTTGTCAATCTATGCGGTCTGCATTGCGTTGCGCGAATTGTTTAAGTTCTTGCTGGGAAACGCGGCAACAGTGTCGGCGCAATCATAGTCCAGACGAACATAAGTGCATCATCAAGTAATTCAGCAAAATTAAGACGTTACCCTTATATACTGTGCAGTTGGAATATACTCCAGTAATGCATCGTAAATTATAAAATAACACGAAAATTCGATCAAGATAGCAAGAATCCCCTAGGGCCTGGATTCAATATCCCGGCGTCTTGCATAATCTGAGAGGTTGAGAGAGTATTATCGATAGTGAAGCTATAATTTCGGGAAAATATTAGCTCAGCAACCGCAGGAATTGTCAAGATTCTTGGCAATAGCCACTTGAGGGCTTGGTGAAAATAATTGGAATATAATTCCACATATAAGTCAGATTATTGAGTCGCCTTCATTATGCCGGTATGTCCAAGCAGAAAAAACCCAACGCATACTAACATACACTAAGTGTCATTATCTCGTAATATATTCATTTTCTTTTGCTCCAAGAGCCTTCGATGGCAACAATGCCCTTAGGATGCGCTGTTTATGTACTTAACACGTACAACTGCTGACATCACGTTGCCTTTTGTATTATCAATTTCCGTTTCAACTGACCTGATCGCATAACGTATGCATCCACTTTTAGCTAAGCTCTGCCCATCTCTGCCTAAGCTCCGCCCGCGATTTCGTGTGTTGGGATCGATCCAGTCCGAATTCCCAAAATACCAATATCAAGCTAAGTATACAGGTACGCTGTTTGCTTTTTTGGAACTAACTTGACTGGACGCGATTGATGCCATGGGCAGCACTAGCGCCCAATTGAAATTAGTTTCAAAATATTGAACATAATGTTTATTAAATAGTAAGTCCACCAAAGACACATTTCGTACACTTGACGGGGTATTCCAAGTTTATGACAGAGAATTTCTGTCAATTATTATTGTGACGTCAACGGTAATCGATTATGACGTCATAAACTTGAGTGGAAGATATGATTCATGAATTGGCCGTTGACTCAGTATCGTTGATGGTGAAGCCATTTTAGAACTATGTATACATATGGAACACGTTGAAAGTTAACAGCCAAAGAAGGGGAGAATGCTGTCAATGACGCATATTGGAAGTAATACAAGACAGATTTAATAGGCGAATTGGCAAAAATATCGGGAGGAAGACACGGTGCCAAACACATGAATAGAAGTCGATTAGTACCGTAATAATGCAGATTGCTGGGCCGGTACTGGGCCAATATCAGGCATACAGATTCAAGCAAACAACACATTCTTTAGGAGGTAAAGAGTATATTCTTTTAAATATTTTGAAACCAATTTCCCTGTGCAAAGGGTTCCAGTCATATTTGTGTCACCATATGCGCATCTTTCTGTGTGTTTGTCTTGAAATTGAGAAATTGGAATTTCATTTGTGGTATACATAGTTACTTACACTGAAAAAGCACACATTATCTTATGGTAAATGACCTGCATATGCCGCTGGGTACAAAAGTTCAATGCTCTATGTGGTTTTTTCGCAAAGAAGATATGTGTGAACTTGTCAGACAGTGGTGTTAAATACTATGCAATACGCGGTGATTGTGGCACTGAGCTACGCTCAATATCGCATGCATTACGGAGCGTTTGTCAATGGACCATTGCTCTCACGTAAACTGCCAGCATCAGCTCGTCAGAATGACGGATGATCTGGTCCTGATTCCGTATAGGTTATCTGTGTCAATACTATACTTATCACTATCCATTATATACATATTCTATGCGATATTGAATGTGTTAAAATACATTTTATTAGGCATTGCTCCCCTGATCACTTTACTACATTATACTGACAAATTGTATATAGAAAATGGTCAGCGTTGCGCCTCAGAAAAGCCCAGTCCATGCATATATTCTGTATTCAGACGTATACTGGATACCCAACGTTCCCGTTATAATCTGAACAAGGACGACCCCAACACTGTCGCTAGATAATGTGCCCCTTTCTAGACAATATCTCGGGCTTAGAAATTACTGGTTTGTTTGGCCTATATCGAGTGCTTCGTTACTGAGCCCTTTATCTGGTTTTATTGGCAGTGCATTACATCACGTCGGCTAACTTCCACAGTTGTAACGTTACAGTGGTACCCATGTGGGGAGAGGCAAGGGGTAAATGAGTGTGCACACTTTTTATGGATCGACTTTATTGGGAAATTGGTTAAAATATCAGGTTATATGGTAAACAGAACCGCAAACTCAACTGAGTATTGCCATTGGCTGTTGGGTGCGCAACCCATTGCTCTTAGAAGAAAAGTGTAGTTTTGGTGGACATCGCCAGATTTTGTGTTTGTCACTATATTTTGCTGCGCATTCAGTATTTGTTATCTAGTAGTGGTGCGTCACAGCGGCGGTATCGATTTCACGAAAATCAACAATGAGGAATCAGATAAAAGTCCCATTAGCAACTATTGGCAAATATTTCAAAATTACAGTTTATATGATAAATAAAATCTCAAACTCGGTCACCTTTCACATCACTATTATGAACCTCGTTGAAAATTATCAATTTTGCACTCGCTAAAGCTCGTGCAAATTGATAATTTTCAACTCGGTCCGTTATAGTGATATAAGTGACCTCGTTCCAGATTCTCTATATATCGCACTAGTGTAATAAAGGCCCTTGCTATGGCGTACTTCACGAGAAATATGAGAGTGATGGCGTAATACTACCGCTTGTGACGTTAGCTTACTACTGCTAAAATGCTGTAGAATGAAACCTTTTGATTAATTTTAATTGACGGCTTGGAAATTTTAAAACGATCAATTAAAAATAATTCTTGACGTAGGGTAATAGGATGTTGCGTTTGCAACCACAGTTGTTTGAACTCGCTGTGGTGAACCGCTGCAGTGAAAGCAAAATAATATTGTACAGTGACAGAGAAATTGCCTGAATAGGCGTGAACATTCGAAACAATACAATGTGCCATAAATAGAATCTCACACTCTTTGCCATTTCATAACAAATTTATCACCATTGTTTAGTAATATCTCATTTGTAACTCGCGAACGCTTGTTCCAAACGAGATCTTGCTAAACTTGTGTGATACATTTGCTATGAAATGCCAACTCGTGTGAGATCCGATATCTATGCATGGGAATAGATGTTAGTCGTACTTTGTAGCTTTTTATCTACTGTTTATCTTCCAGAACGCCTCAAACTAGTTCTCTTATCTCTCATCGTCTAGCAGCCACATTGCAGCATCCATTCTTCATGGGTCGTGGAACGGTCCTTTCTCCGGGATATGCGCGTATAGGCACATTGTCCCCAATGGCGTGGCTGTGGTCATTGCTAGATGTTCTTAGAAAGGACAGCTATGCGTAATTGGTTCGTTGACCAGGAAAGTCAGCCGAGCGTGAAATTGCTCTCGAGTATTTGCATAGAAATGGGAATACTGATTTATTGGGTAATTTCTTCATTTATCATCTACAGCGGCTGGCAGAGGCGTATGTTGATTCTGAGATGCGAATCTAAATTGATCGCATACTCCAGATGATGTTAGCTAATAAGGAGATATGTGTTAAGACTGTAATTACCCTTTAACAGTCAATTTTGTTCAAGAAAATTTCAATTTTCTCATAGAAAATATCATTTGCAGATCAAGAGAAGACTGTTTTTGAAATGTTATAACTGGAATGATTGGCTCGGTTATCGAGCCAGTCATTACAGTGGTAAATTTTCAAAAATACTCTTCTCTTGGTCTGCAGATGGGCATTTCTCAAAACCACCATGCAAGCCGTTTTGACTTATATGAGTGTCAAACAGTTAACCCGTAAACCGTGCATACGGCAATGGAATGGATGACTGAAATCTGTCAGTCAAATAGATGATGTCATACTGTATTACGCCACATGTAGGTTGACGTCACAATCACTTATGTAACGAAATACGAAGTCCGTCATATAGCTGCATGCCTTATGCAGTTTTGGAAGAAATGCCAAGAATTTGACGGACCGACCGACCAGCAACAGACCGATCGCCTAAAAACCCATCGCTGATAAATGCTGGCATTGGATTACTCCACGTTTAGCTATGCTCCGCTCACCCCCAGTGTTCCATCTGTAGCTAAGCCGGCCCATACATTGCATCTATTATATACTTCGAACACTGAACTCTCATAATCCGATTATCAAGGTAATTATACAGATAAGTTGCTCAACAATTTGAAACTAATTTATGGCAGCAACAGCTCCCAGTCAAATTAGTTTCAAAAGTTTCAACATAATGTTTATTAAATAGTAACTCCATCAAAGGCATGCAATTTGTACGCTTAGCAGACTTGCAGCTTCATGATCGAGTATTCTCTGCCAATTATGATTGCGACGTCAGCTTACACGCGACGTAATTGATTATAACTGCATGTAACTGAGTGACAGATCGGATTCATCGATTCCGGGTATATGTATGTCTGTCCTTACTGATACGTTCTCTAAATACATGTAATTCGCATCACTGCATGGCAATGCGTTTGCGTGAAGCGTGTTCCTATGGTACAGTATTATAGGATTAATGGCAATGTCTCAAACCCTTTTGTGTCAACTTAACTCTTTATTGGTGAAGTTGGTTAAGCACAACCTCTACAGTGATCTTGAGAAATATCCATTTGCAGGCTAAGAGAGGAATATTTTTGAAAATTTACCACAGGAATGAATGGCTCGGTAACCGAGCCAGTCACTCCAGTGGTAAATTTTCGAAAATACTCTCCTTGGTCTGCAATTGGACACTGGCTAAGCAGACATTTGAATGTGCTTGACTATTACAGGTTTGGCGAATGTCCATTTGAAGGATAACATAAATCTATGTTTTGTAAATTTTCATTATAAATTTACCAAAATACTCTGTTTGGCTGAAAACCCCAAAATGTCCTTGAAAAGCAGTGGTAATTAAATGGTTAATTGAAATAAATAGTGTTTTGAACTCTTTAATGGGTTGTTGACACACGAGGCGTTAAGTGATAGCTTACATTCTAGAACGATAGATTATGTTTATAGAATCATATGTAGGAATATAGCATGAATCCGGAGGACCGCCAAGCAGTACCGAAAATAATTCTATCAAATTCACGGGAGAAGATCGTTCGGGTTAACTACGATTTATAAATTAGATGACATTCAACGATTATTGTTAAATTGGGTGATATTTATCAGGGCCCGTTCCCCTGCTGAGCTCTATCCGGACGCATGGCGTTTCTGTTGGGAGGCCATTATCCCTGGAACAACAGCTATGCGACATATATTTAGTCGGCGCATACTATGTGGCGTGCTCGTTCTTAACCCTTTGTTACTCACGCTGGCCAAAAAGACACTTCTGCGGTAGTCTTCAGAATGTCATTTGCATTCGAAATTAAGACTATGTTTTTATTTGCCACTGGAATGACTGGCTCGGTAACTGAGCCAGTCACTACAGTGGTAAATTTTCTAAAATAATCTTCTGTTGGCCTGCAAATGGACACTTTCTTTGAGAAAATTGAAATGATCTTGATCGAAATTGAGGGTTATGGCTTAAATTCGTATGATAATGAGCAAATATTGGTGTGTAACCTATATCCCTGGGAATCAACATAATAAGCGGAGTTCCATATTCACCAATGTTAGTTACTATACGATGCCTTTGTGAGAGCATGTTTGATTATAATGGAAAGGACTTCAGTTGATATAACTGAGATAAGCGGTACAATACAGGGACCCATGTCCAGCTATGCCACGCCCATGTCTAGCTATGCCACGGCCATTTCTACACATTCCACGCCAATTTCTACCTAACCTCTGTCCGATTTGTGCAGTTTGAACCGTGCAATCCTAGCATCTCCGTTTCAATATTGTGAAGCGAATCAGTCTGGACCTATGAGAGCAAAAGTTCCCAGTGAAATTCATTTCAAAATATTCAGCAACATGTTTAGTAAATTGTAAATTGTAGATTCTACATTCATCAAAGACATACAAATCAATTCAGATGGACCATTGCCACTTTTCTGAAGGAACTATGAGTTATTTTCATAGTGGCATTAGTAGTGATATATCTGATTATGGTGCACGGGAGTTGAGTAACTGATCGACTCCCTACATTAAAACTGCGTTAGTTTAAATAGTGTAATATAAGTTCAATGGCAGGGAGGTTTTCTCGACACGGTTGCGTTAGAAATCAATGGGTGAGACTTGATAAAAATGAACTTGATTATACAAGTTTCTCATGAAATAGGGGTACTTAGGCTTAAGAATGTACCTTTCCAGTTTTAGCTATGTCCCGCCCACCTCTAGCTAGCTAAGCTCAACCCGCAAGGCGCCGTGTTGGGATTGATCGATCCCCGAATGCCCTAACTATCAATTTCCTGAAAACTGTACAGGCAAGCTGTGGACTATTTTGCAACTAATTTGATTGCGTACTGTTGCTGCCTATGGCAGCAACTACGCCCAGTGAAATTAGTTGCAAAATAGTCAAAAGATTATTTATTAAATAGTAAAGACATACAATCCGTATAACAACGCATAGTCCGTCTTCAAATATGCGTTTGTGACGTACGTATCCACGTTATTCTTGACGTCATAATGAAGGCATTCATTAGGTCATTCTACACGGTACGTTGTTAATTATGACGTTATATGCCGGATGGATAGAGTGGAAAGCTCTATTGCTAAGCATATTGGATCCTCAAACACTTTCTAGAAATATAGAAGTTGTCTTTCAATGAGCCTTCGAAATCTAACCTTAGTTGGCACAGAACGTAGCACAATGTTAAGAAATGAATATAAAGTCCGTTTTGGGGGGACATCGTGTGAATTTAAAATGTGTTGGAACGTGATTGTGAAAGACAGATTTAATTCGACTGCACATTGATTTTAGAAGCACCTATTTGAAATAAGGTACCATCTTTGTTCAACACGAAAACAGATGTCAGGCAGCTTTATATTGCATGCCACAATTTGTGAAAAGCGGCCCTCACTCTTCTCTTGGCCTGCAAATAGACATTGAATAAGCAGATATTTTGATTTATTAATCACATTTTGTCAGCAAAGGTTTAATTCAACCACGTTCCAATACTTTCTAGTGTTGATATACAGTCATGCTCTAAATAATTTTCCACCGCTATGATCAATTCCCGTCCGTGTCTAATCTTCCACTACGCGACAATTTCTCTCCTTCTTTAGAAATGTACCTAGCATCCCCCTACAAATACAAAGGAACATCATGTATATGTGGTTCCTCTAATTTCCATCCCGCCGGTAGAGTGCAAAGGCAATTACAATTTCGAATTGAAACATCGACGTAATCTGTTTTGTGTCCAACCCATCGTCTCCAACGTGTGAGTTTGAATAATGAGATTTTCATTTGCTGGTTCAATGATATCCCGTATAGAGTCTGATTCTTTCCAAAAATCCGATCCAGAATTACGGTATTACTCCGTTTTGTACAGCGGAATTAAGCTGAACTCGGTAGGAAATTATTTCTATAGAGGGATTTTGCTGCCCCAAGAAGCAAACACTAATTGTATATCAACACTGTTTGATATTCAATTTTAGTTTACAGTATGTTGTTTGTTGGTATTATATTGTATGGCATGCAGCTTATTCGTTCTTCAACCAGTGCTAAGCCGTTGATTATATTAACATGTTTCGCGTGCTTTCTTCCAACCGATGTAGCACTCAACAGCAGTATCACTGATAACATTGTACTAGTCTGCATGCACTATGGGCACTTATCTCTTTGTTCTCCTACACAGAAGAATCCTGAATGGCGCCAGGATGGTTATATACCTCCAGACATTCTGTCAGATGGGATTTCTTCCTTCCTTTCTTTAGACTCATTCTGAATTACTATAATTCTTAGGTTTATAAGAGGTACATGTGAAATTGGCGGTGTACGGGCCTAATTTTACACATGCGAGGTATCGCTGCATATATGGCAACAACTACGTCCAGCCAAACCATGTAAAGCATAATCATCAAAAGAGTAATAACAACGTAAAGAAAATAGTATTTTGCATTTGGTAAATAGATGAGTCTGAAGTTCAAATTAAACACGTCAAATATTAACTGACGTCACAATCGAAATGGCGTATAGCTTCGTCAGAAAAATCGAAACATCTGTCACGAATGTACGGATTGCATGCCTTTGATTGCATGCCATTACAGTGTAATGAACATAGCCAGTAAGCAACGGCCTCAGTCAAATTAGTTTCCAAATATTCGATGATTTACCCCTATAGTTACATGGAAACTTAGCAGGAATTCATGTTTCAAAGGGTCAAATCGTGGTCCCTATTATATGTGAATTGATATTAAGCAGATGCAAAGATAGCTCAGCGTATAGACAACATATATTGTGTTTTTCATGTCAGCCATTTTCCTCGTAATTCTGACGTGTTAGAAGCAACATTATCGATGCATTTTCACTAGGATTGCCATTCTAGTTGTATCTATGAATTCAATGATGTCGATCTGCTCACAATACTAGTCGTATGAGGCTATCATTAAGTTATACACTATTCAATAGATAAGGCAGGCAGTCTAATAAACATGTTAATGGACCTTTCCAGTTTTAGCTATGCCAAGCCCATCTCTAGCTAAGCTCCACCCACACTTCACTGCGTTGGGATCGATCGATCCCCGACTACCCTGACTAACAATTTCCAGACAACTGTACAGGTAAGCTGTTGAATATTTGTAACTAATTTGACTAGGTGCTGTTGCTGCCATAGGCCAGTCACATTAGTTTCAAAATATTCAACAGAATATGTATTAAATAGTAAAGACATACAATTCGTACAACAGCGCATAATCCGTCTTCAAGTATGCGTTCGTGACGTACTTATCTGTGTTATTCATGACGCCAGAATGGCGTCATTGCTGCTTATGATGCCATTCTACACGTCACGTCATTGATTGTGACGGCATACGATGGCTGAATAAAGTAGAAAGGTCCATTGATGACTAAGTAGTAAGCCTGAATTCCCAGAGTTAAAGCAGCGGTTGCCTTGAAGATGGCTTTCTTATTCGGGGTCTATTATATGTAACGTTGTAGAGATAGCCGCAACTACTCAGACAAACACATTAGCAGATGAAACCGCGTGGCTGCTCAATGTATACTGTGGAACAATGATGGAGAACGTTTTCATTGTCTACTTTACCCAACAAGTCATGTCTTTGAAAGAACCTTCTACGAGATTATGGCAGCTGTGTTATAGATTTGTAATGCGTACGTACACATGGCGTAAATGCCAGTTGATTATATCAAATATTGTTTATTATAATTCCTTTGTCTTGAGCAAACATGGCACAGCCATTCTTTAAAGAAAATGTATCCTACTTAAGTTGGATACTGCAATAAGGATGCACTGCTAGATAAAGACTGGTAAGGTGTTAAGTGTTCAACAATGGAGTGGTATTTCGAGTATGTGTTCACCAAAATGTTGAATTGTAATTTCAGTAACAAATTGTAATGCTTCTAACGATAGTGATTCCAAGTTGATGCACACTCAACGGTCAGAAACAATTGTTATTCGGGCCGCTTTCTCAAAATTCTTTAAATAAGCGTGGTCATGCTATGGCAAAAATATATGCACTTTAACAGATGACGGGAAGTGTGTTAAGCATATTTACCATTAATCTGCTTCCCCTAAATTAGTCCAGTAACTGTAGTACTATGGAGAATACAACAAAGTAACAATAAACGTTCAGAATGTGGTCATCTTGAATGGTGCTGATGATGTTAATGGGGCAGTGGCAGTCAATATTCCAATTAGATAATGGTATTGCTGCTAGCGAGAAGATGAGTGATTGGCTAGGTGAAGATAGGTCAATGATGATTCAGATCTTGATTCTATGATACGGCTGCGCATTAAAATAACCGTTTTAGGCCATTAGCCAGGGAACACACAACATAGCATGCGTTTTATATATTTTTTTGCATGCCAAGTTTATTAAATGTATATCTCACACATATGTTTTTATCATTTTTCTTTTTATTCCTCGCTTATGCGTTCACTACATATATTTAATCCAGAGCTCGGAAACACATTGCGCAAAGGCTTTGTTAACTTAACTTTATCAATTTCGTATCTCCATTCTCAACCAATTATTCCAGTTAAATAAGTTTGAATCTTATTCAAAAGAATATTTCTATCGTTGCAACAGATTTGCCATATCTCACATTGTATATATTCAAACCTAATACTGTACTCGTAACAAAAGGCGCTACAATAGAGGGGCCCATTGCTAGCTATCCCCCGCCGATTTGTGGCTAAGCTCCGCCCACGTTTTGCGCGTGTTCTTATCGAGTTGGTCCCTGAATTCCCAGACTCCCAAATGCGAGGTAACTCTACGGGTAAGACGTTGTCTATTTTCAAACTAAGTTGACTGGGTGCTGTTACTACCACGGTCAGGTGGTTCAAATAAAGATTGGATGGGAGTTGATTCATTGGTAACATTAAAACGGCATTGTTTAATTGCCACAATAATCTAACATTGATATGCATGTCCACGAGAGAGAGATATATGGCCAATTTCAGTCTGCTTGTCACGAGCATCTTTGAGTAAAACAATCGACCGTATTTCTGAGGGCGATTATCAAGGTCCTTACAATTATGAGGTCAGTGAACTACACACCAGCTGTCTTCAAAGAAGTTAGATACTTCTATGTCCCGCCCACTTCTATCTAAGTCCCGCTAACTCGTAAAAGCGCCTTGGTATCGATTTGACATTTTGAAGCCAGAATTCACAGAATTTAAATAATAAAATTAAATTACAGATAATCCGTTGAATATTTTTGAAAGTAATGTGCATGGGGGCTGTTGCTGCCTATTGTAGCAACAGCTTCCAGTCAAATTTGTTTTAAAATATTCAACACTATGTATATTAAATTGTAAATTCGTCAAAGATATACACTTCGTGCACTTCGTGATGGACTTTTCGATTTTTGCGATGGAGTGATAGGTAACCAGTATTGTGACGTCAGCTGCAGGTGAGGTAATTGCTAATTACGTCAGATACTTGAGTGACAGATACAGCCCATCCACATGCAGTTTGCCAACGGACAGTAATCGTCCCTCCACAATCCACACAACATCACGTCAATAATCACTCTGAAATGACCCCATTCTACATTTTAGACCAGACAAACAACGTTCATTACCATCCGTTACACAATGGCAACATTCGAACCACGCGTGTCGTTCTAGATTATAAGTAGCCTATCACTACCAGCCACCCTCGTAATTCGTCAATTCAGGAAGCCACGGCGTCTACACCTCGCCATCCTACACTTTTCTCTTCATTAGCAAATTATGCATTCTCACCAAGTCAGTCACAGCCATGTGATATTTGCCATTGTCCTTGTCTAGTGGAACATGACATTCAGAACAATAAACAAATATCGATTCTCCAGCCATCCTGAACTCAATGTAATGGCGTTGGTTAGTTTTGGACATTTGGCCAAAATGTTCCTCTCTATCTATCTGAGTGGGCTGACTTCTGTTTGGCTCTTTGCCCAGTCGCTTTCTTTAGATGGCGTTTCTCACTCAAGCTTCCCCGTGATTGATCTTATGGGTTCCTCCGATAAACTAATATTTAGTATGTCTAGCATTAAAATGTAATACGTGCAATTAGGAACATGATATGATATTAGCCACTATCGCATACATTCAGCGTGATGGTGTGCATTATTGTGGAATATTGAAACAACATATGAACAAGATTCGTTGACCTCTACAGTTCCTCTGGAAATGGCACGGATGAAACTCATTAAACCCGTCTCGAGTTCAGTTGTAATGAGCCAATGAGTCTCTAAGTAATCGCATGGCATAATAGAGTTGTGCATTCCTGTGCTTGCAAGAAGTTTTCCAGAAAAGATTTCACAATGGAACTTTCCAGTTTATCCATCACTCATATGACGTCATAATCAACTACGTGACGTGTAGGATGGCGTGATAATAAATACCGTCATGAATGACGTGGATAAGTTCGGTCGTCACGAATGCTTAATTGATGACTAACTACGCGTTGTTGTACGAATTGTATGTCTTTACTATTTAATAAATATACTATTGAATATTTTGAACCTAATTTAACTGGGCGCTGTTGCTGCATAGGCAGCAACAACACCCACTCAAATTAGGTTCAAAATATTCAACACAATGCTTCCTAAAGCAGACATACCATTCGTACAACTTGGCGGACTATTAAGCGTGTATATGGCCGAAATAATCACGTTTTCATAGCGTAATTGAGTATGGCGTCAGCCTACATGTGACGTAATGGTGCCATATGATAGATTCAGAGACAGAATTCCTCTACTATGCCAAAGGGGCAGTGTTGTAAAGTCTTTGAAAAATTCCTTAGCTTCATGTGTGCTCTTCTACTTGCAAAGAAATGTGTCCTCGGAGCATTTCACAGTAAGAGAGTCCTGGGATTACGTTATATATATTTATTAAAGGCTTCCAAAATCTCCCAATCAATTCTCCAATTAGTCTTCATTTTGCAAATGGTTTTGTTGAACCTTTTGCTGTAAAATTTATTAATACGCCCACCAATACCCATTCTCAAAAGGGCCACCAGTATTCCAACTGCAGATTACAGCATAATATCTCCATTTGCCATATAGAGTGTGGTAATAAAATGGCTCGGTATTACATCGTAAATTATAAAACAACACACCGATTCCATCTCAGAGTTCTCACCCCCAACCCCTGGAGCTAAAATGCAATTTATTCTTGCTTGGCATGATCTGGCCATGTTGGGGATAATTTAAGGTAATCAAAGCGTTATTCCGCGAAATTCGTGTTTGAGCAGTCTCAGAAAATGGCATACAATTCCGTCTAGCTGTATAGGAAGATGAGGAGTGGAATATGCCTTCCAGGGTAGAGGTCCAGACAATAGTATTCCTTTGCAAAGTATTCCATTCTTTCCGCTCATACGTTTATCACAAATGAACATAAAATTAGCACGCACGTGTAAGCAAACAAGCCAGCAAACAATACCCACCCACACACACACACACACACACACACACACCGTCCCGCCCCGCCCCGCCCCGCCCCGCCCCGCCCGCCCCGCCCCGCCCGCCCCGCCCCGCCCCGCCCGCCCCGCCCCGCCCCGCCCCGCCCCGCCCCGCCCCGCCCCGCCCCGCCCCGCCCCGCCCCGCCCCGCCCCGCCCCAAGGGATGACCATAGACTAACGCACACACGCACGGAGGTTTGAATATAAAAGAAACGTGATTTTTTTTTTTATTAAAATTCAATGTTTCTTATGAAATCGTCTTGGTAAGATTGGGATAGGCTATGCAGAATGTGGTAATGGGTAATAACTAGGGACCTGCTAAATTTTTTGAAAACAATTTGACTGAAAGTTGTTGGTGGCTTAGCCACCAACAACTTTCAGCCAAATTGTTTTCAAAATATTCAGCATATCCAGAGTTAAAACCCGTGGAAAATGTAGTCTGTAGAAATTCAGTAGGCAGAGAGTGAATTTAGAAACAGTAGTGCATAGCATAGTGGTAGCAATTGAACTACTAGGTGGGAGCGTTGATCAAGTTTATGCAGTGGATTGCATGGTTTCTACGAACATAGTATTTGTAGAATGGTCGTACAGGGAAATTAAAGAGTTATTTACGGGAACTACTATACAGTTAGTACGCGAATTGGTCAGCAATTCCCATGAGCAACATAACATCGCGGACTGTTGTTTTGTTTATGAAGACTGCTCTGACTGTTATCATTATGAGGCGGTTCTAAGACGGTCATTTGTGTTAATAGCACAATGTCCGGAGTTATTTGCAAATGTGCCTGCGGCAGTGGCTTGTTAACCTTTGCCATACTTATAATGCATGTATTTGTATATGTATATACATATAAATAATGCAGGGTGTGGACTAGCAGAAACACTTCGAACACAGGCGAGCTACTTATTGAATATTTATAAGCAATTTCTTGGGGTAGTTGCTAACTAGACAACACTGTGATTGCGTAAATCGTCTCTAGAAAAATTGTGATGTATGGTTCCATGTGGAATCAAGTGCGCGTTAGATATGCATCGAGTGAAATCAGAAACTCGGGAACTAAGGATGACTGTGAGCTGCAGATGCATCTGGCAGTAACAGCTTTATGGGAAATTGGTTTCAAAATATTCAACAGCATACCTGAAAACCTTTTTTGAAAATGACAATTTCTGGGACTGCTGCGTTGATATGGTTAATGCCTGGCATAATTATGTTCTCCTTCAGCATCAGTGTAAAATTTCAAAATACAGCAAAATCTGTCTTAGGCAATTACATTTAGGAGAACAAACGTGTAATTAGTATGGACGTGTGATATTTTAATATACAATGTATGCAACTGGATATACATTTCGCCGCCAACAGATGGTGAGTTGGTAAGACCCACGTTTGAATGAACGACCATGATGGCTGCATCCAGATATAACTAAGCACCACCTCCCTCCTGCAGGTAATCTGTTGATTATTTTGAAACTAATTGGTCTAGCGCCCAGTCAAATTAGTTTCAAAATATTCAGCAGCAGGTTTATTATATAGTAAAGACACACAAATCGTACAACAACCCTTAGTCCGGCATTAATTACGCGTTCGTGATTAACATAGCCACGCCATTGATGACCTAATTGATTATGACGTCAGCCATACGTCACATATCTGATTGTGACAGTATCGAGAAAGTCATTCCAGTGGTAAATTCACAAATAAATAATCTTCTCTTGACCTGTGCATGGCCATTCCCCAAGGCCACAGCAGATGCCGGGGTTTTTTGGCTGAGTTAGTCACTGAAGGGTTAAAGGGTCTAATTTTACATATATACCACTGCTTTAGGTAGCAACAAAGTACACAAGCACATCAGTTAATCATAACAGGATAACAGCATACTGATACATGCGGGCGATTTCAGCAGTATAATAGTTAACCTCTCTTGTGTCACCGGTGCAATTAACCATTAGGCCTACTTTTCAAGGAAATTGTGAGTTTTGCAGCCAAAAGGAGTATTTTTGTAAATTTATAACGAAATTAGAAAAAAATAGATTTCTGTTATCCTTCAAATGGGCATTCATCAAAAGTGTAATGGTAAAAAATACTCAAGTTTCTGCCTAGCCAGTGACCAATTGGAGAGCAAGAAGATTATTTTTTTTAAATTTACCACTGGAATGACTGAGTCAGTTACCGAGCCAGTCAATCCAGTGGTACATTTTCAGAAATATTCTTCTCTTGGCCTGTAAATGGGCATTTCTCAAAATCACTGCAGATGTTGGGTTTTTTTACCAACGTGACCATTAAAGTGTTAAATTGACACAAGACAGGTTAATATTGCTAGTTCGCTGCTTGAATCGAATCGGATAAATAGCTGTGGAGAAGCCACGTCAGTTTGTTCAAACAAAGGGCCCATGGGCGAGATTCTGTAACAGTGGTCATTTAGAGTGGCCATGTCTAATGGACACACTGATCTGATTTTATTATGGATGTCCATGCGAGAGATACAGGGCAGCCATCAGCCTGGATGCCAGTAAAAACCGTGTGTCTGACAATAGGCCACTCATCTGAAAGCCCATCTCAATGTCGTTAAGACCTTTGAAGTTTTAATGAAAGGAAGCCATCGTGTGTACACCTCACTCCGTACTGTTGTGTTCTAGTTTGAAAACTACGGCATGCATTCTTGCCAGGCCAGTCATAGCCGTATCCGAGCCGTATCCGAGTGATAACGGATGGATCCACGTGTAGCTATTCCCCACCCTTCTCCGGCTATGCTCCGCGCAGGCGTTGCCCATATTGTGATATATGGAACCCTGAACTCACTAAATCTTAATTTCCAGAAAACTATATAGGTAAGTTGTTGGATAGTTTTACAACTAATTTGATGTGTGCTGTTCCTGTCAGCCCTAGTAAATTTTTAAAGGTTTCAAAATATTCAACAACATGTGTATTAAAACGTAAAGCCAAACAATTCATACAACTGGCGGGCTATAGAGGTTCCTGGCTGACTTCGCTATGTTGTTCATTACGTAGTTGATTGTGCCGTTAGCCTAACTGTAACGTCGTAATCGATTACGGAGTCATACACTTGACTTATAGAACAGATTCATCAATTGCCAAACTCAGTGTCTAGTGGAAATTCGAAGAAATTGAAAATTATAGACCCATCTGTTATTATGAGCGCATTATGAGGTCATTGCAATAAGTTCGAATATGTGTCCAAACTCTGTCTCTGTATTTGGTTGACTGGTTTGACTGTTTGTTTGGCTCTCTGCCGTTTTGCTTGATTTAGTTGGTGTTTCTCACAACCCGCTTTGCCACTTTCGATATTATCGGTTCCACTGACAAGCTAATGTTCAAGCTTGTCTGGAAATAGAATACAATACATGTAATTAGGAACGTTATAAAGTAGTGGCTGTTATCGCATAGATTCAGTGGGATATCAAGCAGTTTAGGTATCAGTGGTGGAATATTTAAAGGAGCTATACACGAAATAGGTGCATCGGATCTGTCAGTCTAGTTTATGATGGCATAATGCATTACGTCACGTGAGGCCTGACGCCACAATCAAAATACGTAATGAATGACGTATTTATTTACATTGGGTGACGAATATACAGCTTCTGGTCAACAAAGGAAAGACACGGCAGAAATCAATGAATCTTTCCAAGTTGTCCATCAATCATATGACGTCATGATCAACTACGTGACGTGTAGGATGACGGAATAATCATGATGTGATGAATGATTCGAAATAGTCCGTCTTTAGAACTTAATAGTCCGACAAGTAGTACGAACTGTATGTCTTTAACATTTAATAAATATTCTGTTGAATATGTTGAATCTAGATTGACTGGAAGCTGCTGATGCCATAGGCAGCAACAGTGCCCAGTCAAATTAGTTTCAAAATATGTAACAGCTTACCTGTATAGTTTTCTGGGAATTGATTGTTCAGGGATCGCACGAGCGAGATGTGGGTGGAGCTTAGATATTGATGGGCGGGGCATAGCTAAAACTGGAAAGGTCAGTTAAATCACTCTCCTGTAATGACGGCATTAGTAGATAAACAATAAGTAAATAGATGGGGTGATAGTTAAGCATCAAGTTAATACATATTAGTCCACTTGCATGTTTTTGATAATTTGTGTGGGTATTGAATTATGTAAATCAATGGGCCCCCATTAACCCCAGCAACCCGACGACGAGCATATCCATTTACCATCGAGGTCCAGACAAATTAGTTTGATTAAACTCAGTGTAGTGCTATGGTCGTTTTGAACTTACAAATTGTGACTTAGAGGTGCAGATGGCTGTTTAACATAGTTCTCGTCACTACCAATGTGAGAACGTTAAAATTAATTTTTTTGCAAAAACACTGTCAGATAGGCTATTTCGGAACAGTTGTTTGAAATGATTTATTTTGAAGCGTTGCAACATTATGTATGTACATGTCTTTGAAAGTATCTTCAGACACAGTGTTGACGCATCAGCATGCTTATGCTGGGGGTGTATTATTAATAATAACTAATACGGGCTTAGAGAGGCACTGACGACCTTATTATCTGACTATGCAATGGATGGATCCTGCTTTGGCTATGCCCTACCCATTCCTAGCAAAGCTCCGCCCACACGTTGTTCGTATTGTGATCGATCGAATCCCGAACTCACTAAATCTCTATGTCCAGAAAACTATGCAGGTAAGCTGTTGAATATGTTTGAACTAATTTGATTGGGTGCTGTTGCTGCCTATGGCTTCAACAGTGTCCAGCCAAATTAGTTTCAAAATATTAACATAATGTTTGTTAAAAATTAAAGACATACAATTCGTACAACTTAACGGCCCATTAAGCCCTTAGGGTCGACTTAGATCCGTCATTCATGACGTAATTGATTGTGGCGTCAACCTACATGTGACGTAATTAATTATGATGTCATATTTTTTACTATAAAGGGATCCATTTCTAGCTATAGTCTAGTAGGTTAAGTCGAAAATTGACCAAAATCCTTCAAAATGTGAAACAAGCATGAACAGCGGCTTACATATAGATTTGTGTATGCGCGACCCAATACGAGCAGGACACACATGATCAGGCACATATTTGAGCCGCCATTTTGAATTTCATCATGGCTGCTTTCGAACCTTATTTATATAATACCCTACTTTCTAGGACACATATCTAGATGAATAAGGTGGATTTTTATATGTTTTACTATCCAAAGAAGCTGATGTGATTATTTACGAATACATAGCTTATTTCCTCATATCAATATTCTATATGGCACAAGCAAAAAGCAGGATTTTCAACGAAATTGATATGTTTTTAATTTAATTGGCGGGATCACATATTTCAATTGATCTGTGCACTTGTTGTGTACATATACCACTCTATCTATAGCATGAGCCACGACAAGTGCAAAGTTCAGTGCATGAAAGGGAAGAATTAACGGATTTACAAGGGGGCTTACAAGCGTGTTTTGCAGCCACATTTGATTACTTCTTTGCAAGACTGTGTAGCCTCAGAAAGGGCTGAACAGTAAGGTACCCAGTGTTCATTTGCATCCTTTGTCCATCACCAATCACATGGGTTTGGTAACTGCTGTGGAGCCTCGAGCGCCTGTCCCCGACAGCATCCTCCTTGATATGCAGATCTTCTGATATGCTCAGTAAGCGCAGCCTTAGTTAAGGGTATGTGATCTAGCTGCATTCTCTTTGCAAATGGAAGTGTTCTTGCCTGGTTTACCTGGTTGCACTCACTAGTTCTACCACAGAGTAGAATGACAACACGTTGAAGCTTGTCAATTATATCATTATAGATTGTAACAGGTGGGGCTGACGGGTTGGCAAATGCTTCCGTGATTTCAGGAACTGATGTCCATGTTTCCCAAGCCGTTTTCTCCCCAGTGCTGCTGAATGATGATGCGGTATCACAGCCACCGAAGGCATGGAAGAATGACAATGCCCTAGCCTTCTGCTCCCCAAGTGTGGTTGAAATGGTATGGGCTGGTATCACTTTATAATTTTTCTTCACACCAAAAGCGATCCATAAGTCATCAAGCGGTAGGGAATGAAATGTAGCAATAGCTAAAACAGACACATCTGCGTCAACTGTTCTGATCAAAACTTTGCGGTAGCCATGTTGTGCACAATGTAGTACATGTAACAACATTCTTGTGTTCGCTTCCTCATGATTACATGGTGCAAGATTATGTGCATTGTCACACTCATGAGAAAAAAGAAACTGTATTTTCGAATGCGCTAGTCAACTGTTTTCCTGGAGTAACCCGCTGGGCAACACATTTTGCTAAGAAATTGTGCAGCTTTTTCTTATTTTCATCAACACGAAGGCGACTTTGCCAGTTCTTCGGGATCTGTGTGGATGCGTTAACAACAATTCGAGTTCCTGAACCTCTTTTCAGCCGGGTACATCCTTTCAAACTGTTGTTAAAATACTGATCCCATACCACTTCCAGATGCTTTGAAGATTCAAGAGTCGTCATTGGATATGGAATGAATAGTTTCTCAGCATAGTCACTAAAAGTAGAACAGAATTTGGTGAGCAGCATATTGATGACAACAAAACCATCAAAAATCTTTGCATCAACTTCAGGGTTACTACCACTGGTAGTAGGGATCACTCTTTCAAAACATGCAATAAGGTCTGACTTTGTGCATGCTCTCAGTTGTCGCAGACCTGATAAAGAAGTTGGAGCTGATTGTTTCTCGTGCCTTAAAAATTCATCCAACATATCCATTTCTGGATTGGCACGATATATACATTCTGGAGAACAATTCACAATTATTCTTTAAAGTGATTATTTGATATGAAGTCTTCGATTGTCTTTAGGGAGGTGTCTTCTGGAAAAGAGGCATGCCATTTTTTTTGCGATGATGTCAGAAATGGGGGTTGACTTTCATCAACAAACTTTTCATACTGTGACTGTCCCACTTGGCTGATGCTTTGAAGAGTGGATATTGACTTCTCTCCCATTACCTCTTTGGTGTGCAACACTATCAAATCTTTGGTGTCCTCACTGAAGGGGTCACCATTTTCTTCAATCACAGCCTTGAAATGTTCTACCAACTGAGACCGAATTGAGACACTCTGATCATGGTGTTGTGTTATTATCTTAGTAGGCAGCTGAAATGAATTTTCAAACTTGTGAACAATTCTAGTCACCTCTGGACCAGCTGTGATCCATCGTATCAAGGCAGATGAATTATTTGCTATCCTATTATGCCACCATCACCATCAATCTTCTCATACGTCTGTTCATGGGCCTGGTCTAAAGATATAGCAAAAAAGATATGTGCTGTTTTCTGTACGGCAAAATGTCATCTTATGAAGTCCGCATGAATTGATGTTGCTTGTTGCTGTAGCTGAACCATATCTTTTATATGAGCTGGCACCCATCTGGCATAATTTGTGTGGCTCAATGAGACCATCCATGGTACCATCTTCCCAAGGCCCGGAACATGGACATTAAAATTGCGCTCACACACTGAGCGAATAAACTACATAGCAATTAGTTCAAGTTCCATATATATATATATATATATATATATATATATATATATATATATATATATCATATACAGAGAATTCTAACAAATGTAAAGCTGCTGCTGTTACCTGATGAACATATCTTGATCCAGCCCGTGAGGCCCGTTCAGTATTGCGACAGCCCGACCTGGGGGGGGGGGGGGGGTGGGGGGGTGACATCTGATTCTGTAACAGTAGTTGCCCATCCACTGCAATTTAGGAAGTCACCAAGAGGTTTCGTCAAATTAATTTCTATGTGAGACCACCAATTATCACCAGGAATTTCTTCTCACCAATGATATCTGGCCATGTCCATTGGATCTTCTTGCAATGGAAAACAATGGTTGATCCATAGTGATTACAGGAATTTGACGTAGGTGTAACTTCTGAGTAGCTTTGTCCACGAGCTTCATTGCGTGTAGTATCATTGCTACTGTGTTTGCTGGCTCTACTAATAGAGGCATAAGTGCAATTTGTGAGACAGAGCCAATGTTAGCTAGCTGCATCTTAGCATGGTATGCTACACATGACACAAGGTATCCAGGGTTTATTGTCTCCTTTTTAAGTAAGTGTTCAGCCATGACATCCAATCAGCCATATTCCTCCACTTTAGATGCGGCTAATACAGTAGTCTGTGCTTAAACGTGCCTCTCTGCGAATACTAGACTACTAGTCTTCATATTTAGGTCAGTATTGGTGCTATCTGTCTGGTGCTGTCTGACACGATTGTGCAGAGCAGTTAGGCAACCGAGATTGTGTCTTGCATTTAAAGCAGGCATATCCCCTTCTGAAAGCTTGCCTAGAAGTGGGCTGTCCTGTACTATGTAGGCATAGTCTCGAACACGGTGATCAACTGATAATGCCAATGCACTGCGAAGGTGTTCATTTGTGCCATCTTCATCTTGGAAGAAACAATTTTCTGTCCTTTTCATTGAACTTGCTACAGAATTATTTCTGGTTTTAACTGGACTTTGTTCGGGTTCATCATCTTCTTTGGCTTTTCTTTTCTGAGCACGCAGAAGCTTTTGCTTATCAATTTTATTCCGACAGCTTTTATGCCATGGTGCTATGTTTGTCCGAAGAGTTGTCTTAATACCTTTACCATTGTCCATTCTGGAAATATCCATTTTCATGGGTAAGCAATTGAGATTGTGGAACTGATACATGTTTATATGCAAGAGTATACCTAAAACTTCTTACATGCCCAATGTGGTAATTGTTTCACAATTTGAACGATTTTTATTTAATCTTCTAGACTACTATATCTCCATTTGCTTCGGCTATTTCTAGCTAAATTCCGTCCACTGTTTACGCATGTTGCGATAGATTTGAAACTTTGAAATCTGAATGTTTGAGCCGTTTCAATAAAATGAAGACTATGGTTTAATTCACAAGTGAAATTTACAAAAGATTATTTGCCACAATAGGGACATTTCTCAAGACCCGTGGGTGCCGTTTTGTCAAGCTTGACCATTAAAGGTTTGATGGTTTAGAAAATCTAAATTTTGCTAAGTCAGTGCCAACTTGTAGGCCATGAGATTATTGTTTGAAAACTTACCACTGTAATGTCTGGCTCGGTAACAGAGCCAGTCAATCTAGTGGTACATTCTAAAACCATAGTCTTCTCTTCGCCTGCAAATGGACATTACTCCAGAGCTATGTAGAGATAGAGTTTTGTAGAGTTGGCGATTAAACTGTTAAGTTGAGATAACAGGGGTTAAGCAGTTGAATATTTTAAAACTAATTTGATGGGGAGGGCGGACCGCTGTTATAAAAGCAAGTGCTCGCTAGTAAACGCGTTTCAAAATATTCCACAAACTATTTAATAAATTGTAAATTTATTATGGCGATAGAATTCATAGTCATTAGGAAGGACCTTTCGGTTTTTGTGACAGAGATGTATAACTTTGATTGTGACGTCAGCTAATATGAGGTGTAATTGACTAATGGGGTCAGATACTTAAGTTTTAGATCACGCCCTTCTATTAATAGATGAATCCACAATCTGTCACTCATGTATATGACGTCATAATCAATTCGCCACGTGTAGGCTTACGCCACAGTCACAACTGACAGAAATAATATGTAATAAACTTGTAATAGTAGGGCAAGTCCACGAATTGTATGTATTTAGGGGATTTGGTATTTAATAGCCATTGCATTGAATATTTAGGTACTAATTTGACTGGGGACTGTTGATGTCATATGCCAGCATCTGCACTCAGTCGAATTAGTTTCAAACTATTCAAAAAGCTTACCTGTATAGTTTCCTTGATAGTGTGAGTCTATGAATTCAGTGGGCAACGCATTGGCTGAGATTAGGTAGAAATTGGCGGGGCATAGTTATAAGTGGATTTATCAATTTCTTTTTCAATCACCTCACGTGCCTTTATATCATCATATATCACATTTGCAATCGTGTACACGAGGATGGTGGTGTAAAAGGTGCTAACTACTCCACTGTCTTCAAAGCGACCGCATTGCTTCGGCTACAGGTTCCGGCATAATATGGACATTTGCTATTTACGTCATAATAGCAAGGTAACCCCCGCTTAGATCGTAAATTATAAAATAACACCACACACCCATCAAACATCAATGACTATCTATGATTCATTTCCTTCTTGTCTTGCATATTCTGGCAGTGATAGAGAGAATTTCTGAGAATCATGCTATTATTCTTAGAAACTCTTGTGTGCGCATCACAAAACATGGCAAACAATTCCATCTAGAAAAAAGGAAATTGGAATACGCCATCCAAGGAAAAGAGCATATGTTATTAAGATTTGATAAGGTCGTATATTCATTCTGCTCGAATATATTCACAGATAAGATGGGTTCGATTTATACACAGATTATGGTTCTTTAACTGCAAAAGTGTATTTCTTTATTGGCATACAAACAGTTACAGCGCATGAGTTCAGAAAACACATGTCAGAAAACACTCAATCAAAACCAGTGTTTGGACACATGGACAGCTACGGCGCGCATACATACATTGAATTCAAAGAGAACTGGATAATTTTGCTGCAATACAAGTCACCTTTCCAGAGTATCCATCCATCCATCATATGACGTCATAATCAACTGCGTGAAGTGTAGACTGACATCATAATGAATGCCGCCATGAATGACGTCGATAAGTACGTCACGAACGCATATTTGAAGACGGTCTGTGCGTTGTTGTACAAATTATATGCCTTTACTATTTAATAAACATTCTGTTGAATATTTTGAAACGAATTTTGCAGGGCGCTGTTGCTGCCATAGGCAGCAACATCACCCAGTCAAATTAGTTACAAAATATTCAACAGCATCCCATTATAGTTTTCAGGGAATTGAAAGCTAGGGCATTCGGGGATCGATCAATCCCAACACGTTTCTCCTTCCATCGTCCTTCGAGGGTAGGCTACGAGGATGTGAGCCCTTACATCAGTGATGGCAATGTAATATGGTGTACTGTGCAAATCGCAGACAAACTTGTGCACATTTTTAAACAATGTTGCTGGACGATGTTGCGGTCTACAGACATCAACATCTTCCAACAACTTTGTTGCAAAATGAACACCATGTCAGCTTCAAATTTAATTTTAAACTCTAACAGTTTGAGACCAGAGTGGTAAGGGCCAATTTAATATTTTGAGGATGTATTCGAACGGCGTACACCGTTTACTAAAGGTGTGTTGTTTTATTTAGAAGGTCTTCTCCATAATCTCGCAGCAGAATTGAGAAATTGTGGATGGTACAATTTTGCTGAATAACGTACCTTAAAGGGTGATTACAACTGATCATTAACAGATATGACTATATAGAGCAAAGAAGGCAACAGTGGCCATATTATTAGTATACCTTACTTTGTAATATAGGTAACACATGCAGATGACAGATTGCCGACCTCAGAAAATTAAATTATCATATTTTAAAATACATGAAAACACTCTTATGTGATCACATTTAATGGAGCACCGAATTAATCATTATAATCATCAACAATGCACACAATTTGATCTATGATGTGTATTTTGAAGATAGCAGATAGTCGTGTGTTAACCCCTCGTGTATCAACAGCGCCTAAAAGTGCTCAAAATACTACTTGATATATCAACTAATCATTATGATGGTCAATATTGCTCAAGATATTTTAATTTTAGAAGACTGTTTTTTTAAATAAATTTACCACTGAATGTTTTCGCCGGCATGGCCATTAAAGAGGTAATGCGCGGTAAAACAATTACAGTTTTAACTTAGCCAATGTCTATCTGCAGGCCGAGAGAATGGTATTTTTTTAAAAGTTTACCACTAGAATGACTGGCCCGGCTACCGAGCCAGTCATTCTAGTCGTAAATATTCAAAGATACTCTTCTCTAAGCCTTTCAAATAGCTATGTCTAAAGAACACTTCAAAGTTTATTTTTAGTGAGATTGACCATTAAATGGTTAAGTTGACACAAGAGGGGTTAACACTGATGACCGTATGTCCGCCATTTTCTACCATTATTTAGAACCAGATGATATATTTTATAGCAAAGGAGTTGTATAATGCGACCGCCCTTCTTTACTAGCACCTTTCTGCTGATCATTCATATGTTTGTTATGCACAGATTTTCCTATACCTTCTAACGAATTGCAATACATAGGCCTATGCCAAACTCGTTAATCAAGATCTAAATATCCAATAACGTAATGGATGAATACAGTTTCAGCTTTGCTCCACCCATTTCCAGTTACGCCCTGCACATGTTTTGTCCGTATTGGGATCGATCGAATGTTGAACTCCCCGAATCTCAATTTCCAAAACACTATATAGTTAATCTGTTGAATATGTTTTAACTAATTTATCTGGCTGCTCTTGCTCCATTCACTATAATATTTACTAAATATTAAAGACACAAATTCGTACATCTTGACAGACTATTAAGCGTTTATAACGAAATTAATTACATGTGACGTCTTGTGATTGATCGATAGATTGGCTTCATATATTAAACTAGCAACGTAATTAGATCAGACAAAGTATTTATGAACTGCATTCCAAAAGGCTCGTTTAGTAAGAATTCAAGATAATGAACAGTGATGCTGATTTCGTTTGGTTGCCGGTGTAAATAACACACTCGACAGCAGTAACATTGATTACATTTTACCAGTCCGCGTGTACTATAGGAAATTATCTCTGTTTTCACTGACAATGAATAATCTTGAATGGCTGCTGGGCCGGTATATCATTCCAGGAAGTTTGGTTGTCATGTATACGTTTTACATTCATTACCTTAGAGTATTTCATTTAAAATTACCAAATACCTAGCGCCGTTTGAATTACATATGACACCGGGATAGGTGATTAAATTTGGAAACAATGGAACTGTGAGACAGTGTTGCGTATGGGAGCAACTACATCATCTGTTCCGTTGTCCGTAAAAGTCGCCCAGCAAAGATGGTCCATGTTCGGCCATGCGCTAAGGATACCAGAAGACACGCCAGCATAGAGGGTCTTGTAGTTCGCCTTACTGGGAGCCAGGAAATATAAAGGCAGGAGAGGACGTCATTGCATAAATCTGTTAAGTGTGCTACGTGGTGACCTCAAGAAAACAGGACTCGTTTCACATAAATCAAGAATGGGCGTGAGGAAACTAAAGATTTTGGCTGAGGACCAGACACTGTGGTCAAAAGGACTGATTGCAGATGTAGGATGTGTCTACTACTACAGCCGCAGAATACAGTAACCATGCATACATGATCGTATTACCAATCAAGGGGAGGTTACTGACTGCATTTAGTAAATGTTATTTTGGATTCATCGGAATTACATTGGCAACTATCATAAGTATATGTAGAGTTAGTTCAATACATAGAGTCATATATAAATCTCATTCTTCGCGTCAATGAATATCATTATGATTCTAACTTATCGGAGGTGGCAATCTGGATGCAGTTTCTCTACATTTGTCATTTCAGTCGAATCTACGGAATACAGCTTTTTCCCATATTCAGTCAACAATCGTAAATGTAACGTAAAACAAGCTTATGATTCTATCCAACATTCCGATATGCTATACAATTTTCGATGGAAAGATGAACAGTTTATTAAAATATGTTCTTTGATGACTAGCATATTTATATCTATGTTGGTGCCTTAAGAAATCTAACGAATATAACCAAATCGCAAGCTCGCATCTTTCATCGCTGACATGGTCGTATCTTAGCAATTGAATATGGCTTTCTCAATCAGGTACGTTTGAAAGCAGGATTATTGAATTATCATACCCGCATAGCTACAGGGAATCACAGAAACGTATTAAGGCAAGACGCCTGGTGGCCGTTCTACGTAGACGCAATGGCGGAGAACGGCCTCTTTCTATGACTTCTGAATATGTTACATCTGTGAACACACATCCTAGCATGCGCTTATGGCACTATTTGTGGGGTACACATGGGATAACTGAGCCAATCTGTTGACTATATAATATATTGTATTATATAAATCAAAATTCCATTATAGACTCTTAAATACGGTTACTCTGACTTCTAAGCCTTTGAACCATGTATTTCAAGAACCTCAATTGTAAACCCTCTTGTGTCAACAGCGCCACAAAACGCTCAACATGCTACCTTTATCAACTACACCTTTCATTTTTTAAGATTTTAAATGAAAATTCAACTATTTGCTCAGTGACTGACCATTTTTCTGGCCAATAGAACTGGGTTTTTTTGTAAATTTTCCACCTGAATTTAGGAAAATATGTTTTAAAGAGCTGGTCTTTTGACCGGCCAGACGAGTATAGAATTAATCGTCTAGGATATCAAAATTTGTGCTTAGTCAGTGTCCATGTGCAGGTCAAAAGCACACAGTTTTTTAAGAACTTACCACTGAAATGACTGGCTCTGTAACCGATCCAGTCATTCTAGTGGTACATTTTCAAAAATAGTCTCCTCTTGACCTGCAAATAGACAGACCTCCAGTTACTGCAAAGGCGGTATTACCAGTATAGCGACAAGTTGACACAAGAGGGGTTAATCCTTTCATGGCTAAGCCGGCCAAAACCGGCCTTGGCAGCAGTCTCAAGGAGTGCCCATTTACAGGCCAAGAAGAGACTATGTTTGAAATGTTACCACAGGAACGACTGGCTTGATAAACGAAACAGTCATTTCAGTGGTAAATATTTAAAATCATCTTCCTTTGGCCTGCAAATGGACATTTAATAAACAAACATCTTAATATTCTTGAAAATATTCAGACATTAACCCATGAATGTAACCTGTAGAATATTATGAAGCTAATTTGACAGGAATTTCTTACTATCACCTGCAGATATTCAACAGAATAGTTTTTGATTTGGGAATACATTTTCACTTCGGCATTTCCGGTTCAAAGAGTGAGACAATTATCAGTGATGTCAAATAATGCCATCGTGTACATAAAATGTCAACAATATGTTAATGTTTAAACATAATCAGGGTTTACAGGAAATAGTCTTTTACATACAATGTTTACAAATATTCACGTATTAGATTGATAGGATTTTAGAAAAGTTAAAATTTAAACTTTGATATTAGCAACGACAGTGTGCCTAAAGTTTAAACAATGGCGTAGTCTAGTTCTTGTCATAGAATGGAAACGCATGCACTTCCTGCATGAGTTAATAAATCCGATTACATGGTGTGACGTCTTCTTCTAGAAAAGACAATATGAATAACCTATGCTGATAAGTTAAATGGATCATCATATGTAGATTACATTGATAGATTGATTCATGAAATGATGATAGCATGTCTTGTGATGAAATCGGACATGTTATACATGGGCTATAAAGAGTGGAGGTATGATTCGATCAATAACATTAGAACCCAATCTGTTCATGGCGAGCAATCATATTTAGAATACCCTCTTGAAATAAGTCTATAAAATATAAGAATAACGATTCAAATGTCATCGCTCAGTTATCCGGTTGATGGTGTGATCTAGGGGAAAGCCAGGGCGAGTGAGATGCACCAACGTAAGATACCCCATTGATGTGGACATGCAATGGATTTCTGTCTATAAACATTGCTATTTAATCAGTCATCTTCCTTTAAGTATGTGATTATGTGGAGATGTAATCAATCAGAATGGATATATCTGTATAGTTATTCCTTGCCAGAAAATAAGCTTCAGACATGTAATTGTTATCTACCAAACATTCTGGATATTCTGAAACATGAGACGCGAAGAGACATGGGCAATGGACCGTTCCAGTTTAGCTATAGCCCGCCCATCTATATCTAAGCTCCAGCCACACCACGCTCGGGCTGGGATCGGTTGATCTCTGAACTCCCTGACAATCATGTAAGCTGTTGAATGTTTTGAATCTATGGCAGCAACAACGCTCAGTTAAATTGGTTTCAAAATATGCAACAGCGTGTTTATTAAATATCAAAGATATACAATTCGTACAACGTGCACTATTTAGCGGTAAAGACGTATTATTTCGAATCTGTCATGCCGTCATAATAATGACGTCAGTACACACGTCACTTGGTTGATTATGACGTCATGTGATGGATGGATGCAGTGGAAAGGTGAATTAGGTAAATGGTAGAGTTGAAATATGTCGCTCCTTTCATAGCATAAGATTGCCCAAGCATATAAACATAGCATACTGATGTTTGCTGGCAATTGCAACAGTAAATCGCCAGTGCTCTAGTTGGATGATTGAGTCCACGATGGAGATTTACGTGATGTATTTCTGTATCAAGTAAATGCTTGTCTAGAAACCCATCAGGTTCTTCAAACAAAGAGGCAATTCACCTTTCCAGGTTATCCATCCATTATATGACGTCATAATCAGCTAAGTTACGTGTATGCTGATGTCATAATTATGACGTCATGAATGATTCGAAATAGTCCATCTTTAGTGCGTATTAGTCCAACACGTTGTACGAATTGTATGTCCTTCCTATTTACTAAACATGCTGTTGAATATTTTGAAACTAATTTGACTGGGCACAGCAACAGCAACGAGTCGAATTAGTTTCAAAATATTCAACAGCTTACCTGAATATTTTTCTTGAAATTGATAGTCAGGAAGGTCAGAGATCGATTGATCCGAACACAAGCGTGGTATGGGTGGCGCTTAAATAGTGATGGGATAGTAACAGGATTAAATTGCCTGGATAATCTGACATTGTTGCGAATGACCATGAGAGAGATATATGATATATTTCAGTCTGGATCGCACTAGAAACTGTATGTAACGTAACCGAGAACGTCACCTTAAAGCTTCTCAGTATTTAATCCATCACTGTCTTACCGTCACGGCCGTTCTTATATTAAAATACCAAACCCAGTTCTACTGTCTAACGCGGGTCAACTCCGGCTCCTTATTTCTAGTAATTTAAAGCTGTGTTTAAATACAAACTCAAAACGGCTATTAACATATCTGAAATGACAAAACTAGATTGGTTGGTGATAAACACACCCAACTCAATCAAACTGATTTCAAATATGAACAGCATAATTTGTCCGCCCATAGTGATCGTAATTACCAGCCTTTCGTTATAGGTCAATATCAAAACAGTCATCGGGTTTGAACCTAGCGATGTAATAATACTACGCACTAGTTATTCATGCTCATACACGCTTTGCATCCAACCTGTTTATAACGGCCTATACATCCTGGTACCTTGGAATCCCCAAATGACATAATGTGATGACACTGTAATAAATATTCACCATTGAGAAATTAACGCTTTGATTTCAAACGCACAGTGTTGAGAAACATATGCCAATATTGTCCAAGTACTAAACATCATACAATATCGTACTCAGCGGATTCGAAGGCAGCTAATCCTAGAATCCGATATTTACAACATGCCACGAATCACTACCAATTTCCCAATTATATATATATATATATATATATATATATATATATATATATATATATATATATATATATATATATATATATATATATATATATATATATATATATATATATATAGATCAGCAAATCTCCGTGGCCACACTCCATGTAGAATATCTTAGGAGGTGGCCATTCAAACCATAGGTTTCGTTCTACATTGTAGCAAGATAACAATCCCACCACTCTAGCAGTTCTGCCTTACATGAAGCTATGGATCTACGCATCATCCCTATACCATGCTGTTCTCATTAGCAGGCCATATATTCTGTCGACGTTACCCACGGTCTGGTGATATGTTTTCATATTCCTTATTTAGTGGATCAGGAAATTCAGCCAGAAGAATAACTATCGATCCTGAACGCACTTTAATGGCGTTGGTTGGGTTTGGACATTTCGCCAAAATCTGCTCTATATAGCTCAGTGGATTGACTGTCTGTTTGGCTCTCTGCCGACTCGTTCACTTGTGTGGCGTTTCTAACTATTAGCACTCGCCATCATCGACAGTATGAGCTGCTTCGACAAACTAAAGATCAGCATGTCTGGCATTAAACTGAAATACATGTAATTAGTAACAGTATCCAGTATTAGTGGGCATGGCATACATTCAGTGCGATGTCGGTAAGGATTAGTGTTCTTTATGTAATATTGAACTAAGTGAGCCACGAAGTTTTTAGGAAGTTAAACTGGTTTTGGTCAACAGAGGGAAGTCACATGCGGGATTAATTAAACAAGTCTAGTGGTTAGTTGGCATAACTCAATTGGAAAGTATGTGGGTGTTGAGAAAGAACCGCCAACGTACACACGGTGCATCACAAAGCCGACGAAATGCGACCATCCATTTAGCATTTAATAAATAGTTTCGACTTAAATTATTGCACAAACTGTTCCAGTTAACATAGCTTTCACCATACTCAGTTTACTTCTAAAACCGTTTTTATATAGCGGTGTTGGAATTGTGCGGGCCAAATTATGGTTGCTTCGTGTTGGAATTGTGCGGGCCAAATTATGTTTGCTTCGTATAAGCGCCGGGTTGCATCATCTATGTACATGTTCCCTACAAGTAGCGGATACGTAACATTAATTCCGTCAGATAGTTAGGCAGACAATGCGTTACTATTTTTATTTCAAACGTGTTATTTTAAAGCAATGCAATAGTGTGGCGAGGTAGCCAGCACAAAAACGTTTACCTTAGGAATACGTTCATGTACTACGCGTTCGCTGATTTAGGACTGGGCAGACTGGGCAGTCCATGGGCCTATTATGGGTGTGTGCGGGGGTGGTGCTCCACCAATAAGTAGAATTATACCGTGAAAACAAGATTATAATGCCTAAAGATTAGTGAGCAGTGGGAATTATTGTGATAAAATGATTGTTAGATATCTGTGCACATTTAAAAAAAATTGATGTCAACAGAAACTACGGATGCTATTTATCACTCAGAATACAGGAAATGGGAGGGTATCCCTCTACGGTAGACGGATGGACATTGCATGGCTTCTCAGAGCATCTTTATTTTTAGTTTTCCCTAGACCCCATCGTCTCCGGGCGGGGGCACCAGCACACGCGCGCACGCACGCACTCACTCACAGACTCACGCACAAGGCACGCATGCGCGTACTCACACACACACACGCATGTACGCACACCACATACTATCCAGTAACATCCACAGTACTAAGTCCGGCCCTGCTACTACACAAACCCATCGCCAAATAGTGGGTGGATGAGTCTTTAGCATGATAACAGATAGATAACTATATATGTTGAGAGATGGTGTTATCATATCGTTGACAACGTTGCTCTCTGACGTGAAACTCTGGTCGTCGGTGAAAATGGCATGTGCATGAGATCAATGACATACATGACGCAGCAGTATACATTTGCATATGAATGCGCACGTATTATTATGAGTAATTTATTTCCTAGTCAAGTCGCCCATTTGTCTTCATTTTGAGAATTAAATCGCGGTGCGGAACAGACAGCAAGAAATTCGGGATCGCAGTTTTCATAAGGACCGCAGGGCCTCATCTACTAGTTCACGCAAGAACATTTGATATTTACAGCGCGGTAGCAAAATTGGCCAACATTATATCGTAAATTATAAAACAACACCGTGTTTCCATCAAATCGAACTCACCCTCTCTGAAGTCACGGTTCATGTTGCTCATTTCTCCCATGTTGCGTTAGAGTGAAGGCCAGATATCTAACCTATTACAAATACTTATAAATTTGGAATATTCTTTACAGTCAAGGAAAAGGAGCAGATTGCGCCATGACAGTTTGCGCTACCCGCACATCGTGTGGTCTGTATCAATGCATCGCTGCCTTTTGCGTGAATGTGGGCCTTTAATTCGCAAGTTTTATTTTTTGGATTATCAAGCAAATCAAATCGCTTCACTACCAACATGCTAGAAAACAAATAAACAACGGAACGCGCCCAGACGCACGCGCCCAGGCACGCACACACTCGGCGAGCAAGCGTGCACTCACGTTCGCAATGAATTAAAAAAATGGATGCATAAGTTGTAATACAATTTCATATGTGTCTGTGTAAATCGTCCTCACAGGACGGGCTACAAATACTATTCTATGTATATGATGCAAACGAACCAAATTCACAGTTTGCAAATAGTCATGTTTAATTTAGAAGCAGTACTACATAGCATGCCATCAACATTGCACACATGACTGAGATCTTGTTTCGCATTTATGCAGTGGATTGCGTGATTTCGAAGAACAGGGTATTTGTAGAATGACCGTACAGGGAAATTAACAGGGCTTATTTACTGGTATCACTATAGAGCGCGGTTAGCGCGAAAAGGAGTTAGTTCACAATTCCCATGAGTAGCATAGCTCGCGAAATCGTGTTTTCTTTATGGAGACGTTTGTGAGTGTCATTAGGACGCGTCGGTCTTAAATCATCTCTTGTTTTAATAGCACAATTTACATTGTAAGGTCGACTTGGTAGATATTTGAGCTACTGTAATAGGTGTTAGAGTTGGTGTGCTGGTGGCGTATTTACTCTTGTATTATGCATGGGTTACGTACAAAACGCATGATGAACGCATAGTACGGGCTCGCGACAGCAGCACGTTCGAAATGATTGGTTACAGATGGAATATTTATAGCCAAATTGTTGTAGTCGTCGTTGACTCTGTGTCTTGATAATTTGATCAAGAGACTCAGGGATGTAGATGTATTGTTCCCTGCGGAGTGACGCTGGAGTTAAATATGCAGGGATATCAAAGACCATCCTTGCATAAAAAGAACACTCGTCCAGCAAATGTGTCGTCTGATAATTAAACTACCCATGCCCAAAATATCCAGATCAACCTATTGCGGAATGTTACAACAACAACAACTGTGTGTCAAACATTGAGACAGATCATCTTTGCATAAACTCAAATAAGATGTTGGGATTTCATTCACCATTCAGATAGCATTTGATAGCCGATATTTTTCTTTCCAGAAATTATGTTAAGAAAGGTGACATGTTCCTGCCATAAAACTCTGACAGAGCTACGTATAGGGGTGACTAAAGCCAGTATTAGAGGTTACCAGTGGAAAACTCAAGCATGGCCGTGCCAATGTCTAAGTGAGAGGCGGTCTCATGGCGTGCTGGGTATGGTGGCGGATATGACCGCTTTATGCTCGGAGCAATGGCGCGGTCTGATCTGCCGTCACACAGCTGTAATGATCAAAATACGTCACTCGTTGGCTGACGTCACAATTAAGTGACGTTTGTCAGTCACAAAAGTGTCAAACTGCCTACAGTAAGCATCCGATTTTACAAGTTAACCGTTTCATGGCGAAGCTGGCCTAAAACCGGCCTCTGCAGTGGGTCTCGAGAATGTTCCGTTGCGGGTCAATAGAATTAATTTTACCACTGGAATGACTACAACCGAGCCAGTCATTCCAGTGGATAAATGTTCAAGAAAATATCTTCACCCAACATGCGGTCATGTTATTGACCACATTTAGCCATTAGCGGTGTAATACACATTGGTGTGTATGGGTTCATAGACACGTGCATGCGCGTGTGTGCGTACATGCTTGTGTATGCACGCACATACGACCTAATTCATCAACGAGTGCACGCGTGTGTGTAGGCGTACATATGTGCGTACATTCGTGTTTTGGGTTATTTGGTTGTGAGTTTGTTGCTTGCTTACATGCGTATGTATTGATGTGAGTGTGTGTCAATGTTAATGTCAATGTTAATGTGTATTTATCTACCAGTAACGGTATATATAGTCATATGTCCTAAGTAGTAAATAAAAAGTCAGTTGATATAAGACAGAGAGCATATAACATTTGCCATTTGCCTAGGGTACTGCACGCGCAGGCGTGTACACACGCTCAAACTCATTGGCAAACGCACGCATAAATGCAATAACAAACCCACGCGTAAACCAACGCATGTATTCATGCATTAGCAAATACACCCACACGCAAAGGTGTGCATCGACACGGGCGGATAGACAAGGGTGGTTACAATATTTTTTTGCGAATTTTCATGGTGAGATTAATTACATACGGGTTCTAAAACATTCATTCCAATTCCAATTGTATTCTGTTGCGATAACATGGGACACAACGTAGTCAACAGCTTGCCTGTATAGGTTTTCTGGAAATTGAGACTCAGAGAGCGCATAGATCGATCGGTCCCAACATGGTGAAAGCGAAGGTGGCCCGGTAAAATGCTTTATCAAAGTGGTGGTGGAGGTGGACACCGTGGTTACTTAGTGGTCCGTTTTTTAACCAAGCTTGTGTCAACCGCGACTCTAAGCGCTCAAGATATTACTTATATCAATTAGTCGTTTTAATGGTCACCATTTTTCAAGTAATTTTAATTTTAGAAGACTTTTTTCTAAATTTACCACTGGAATTTTGACCGGCTTGACCATCAAAATGGTAAAGTTAAAGGAAACTTAAGTCTTTGGTTAGCCAGTCTCCATTAGAAGGCCAAGAGAAGAATATTTTTTGAAATGTTACCACCGAAATGACAGGCTGTTACCGAGCCAGTCATTCCAGTGGTAAATATTCAAAAATACTCTTCCCTTGGCCTGCAAATAGGCATGCCTCAAGACTACTACATAACTTTAGTTGGTTTTAATGGCCCTTTCCCTTTTTAGCTATGCCCCGCCCATTATTAGCTAAGCTCCACCTACACCTCACCGTTTTGGGATTGATCGATCCCCAAATGGCATAGCTATCAATTTCCTGAAAACTATACAGGGAAGCTGTTGAATATTTTGCAACTAATTTGACTGGATGCTGTTGCTGCCTATGGCAACAGAATATGTATTAAATAGTAATATAAGCAAACAATGTGTACAACAACGCATAGACCGTCTTCAAATATGCGTTGGTGATGTACTTCTCGACGTCATTCATGACGTCATTCATTATGGATGTCATTGTACAAATCACGCAATTCATTATGGCGTCATATGATGGGTGGGTACTCTGGAAAGATGAGTTAGAGGGTTCGTGGTTTGAAGGATTAAGTTGACACAAGAGGGGCGAATTAAACAAGAGTATTACAAATGGCAGCCGATCATATTAACGTAATCTTCTCCGCATTATCTCGCGTTGTACGGAAACACCGCCGGTCTAAACATTTCGGATGTAACTTTCTTCATGCCACAATATTAGCATTACTTTGAGAATGGTGAGGATACGCGATATTGTGGCATCGTGTGGCATGCGTTACACGACGTGCATTCAGTCCAGGCAAACTACGTATTTCTGTGTCTACCGAACGCATAATAACACGGATAATGAAACTAGGAATGCTAAGGCGCCAACTAACATAAGCACGCGTATCACGTGATACTATTATTAATACGGGGAACAGGATACGAATAACGAATGTGCAAGTTAACCATCATTGCATCCAATATTGAGCCTAATTTGAGAGGAAAAGTCTGCTGACATATGTTTGTACCAATGGCAGCAATATCTTCTAGTCGAATAAGGGTATAATTAGTCACCAACTTACGTGCATGGTTGGTTTGCGATTAAAATTATGTGAACGCAATAAAAGATTTCAAACATGTCGATCTGTAGTTAATTGGAAGAATCCATATTATCATTGATTGCGGAATATGGAATAAACAAAGAGTGTTAATCATTGTCCTGGTTCTGTCTGACATTGCAGGTTACTGGGCCTGTCATAGACCAATACCGGGCACAATATGGCCCGGTATTGGCCCAGGACTGACCCAGTAACACACGCTATCGGGGTGTGTTCCGGATACAAAATCAGATACAAAAGAGGGCACAATTGCGTATCGTATAGCCCGTAGGGGCAGTATCATGGTGGCAATACGTGAGTACAGCCGCGCATACAAAACCATGGCTTTCTGAAAGTCAAGAAGCTGTGGTGTCTACACACGACCACCATTTCGTTCTCACCAAGATGGCAGCCTTTACAGACGATATCATTCACCGTTATGCCATATTTTCCATCTGGCATTGTTAATGGATGCAGAAATATTGCAATATTTACCGGTAATTGCTGGTCTCTTGTAATCAAGAACGTCCCGGTGCAATTGATTAATGGCTTCCTGTAATCAAGAACATCCGGGTGCATGTGATTACTGGCCACCTGTAATTTCGTCGAGAGCGGCAATAGTGTTTGAGAATGTTAGCCTGTCGAATGCACATACATTTTGTAATTTATGAACGGTTGTTCCTGTTAGTGATTCCTCACGAAATATCGTGCGTTGTGCAAAGAAATGTTAGATTAATGTCGGTCTTATAAAATTACATTAGATAATTACGTCGACTACACTCGATGTTACCTATTTTCACGATATAGGGTGTAGCTTAAGACCGTGTAGTAAATAGAAGAATTGAGAATATTGGTGCAATTGTCAGCGCACTGCTATTCATAAGCAACTACCCCGTATGTGTATTAGTGAGGAACTACGTTGCTATCGTTGCCCGTCTCCATCATGTTATAGAAATGTGTAACAGTGCAAAGAAACGGCTAACGTAGAATCAACCACGCGACGCGTAAGATGACGTCATATTCAATTACGGCATAGATGGCGTAGCTATGTTCGTCGCGAACCGTTAATTGGTGACGGACTAAGCGTTGTTGTACGTATACTATAACTTTGCTATTTAATACACACGCCGTTGAAAAATTTAAAACTAATTTGACAGTCCGCTGCTGATGCCGTAGGCAGCCACAGCACCCAGTCAAATTAGTTTCAATATATTCAACAACTTACCTGTATAGTTTTTTGGAAATTGGGATTTAGAGAGTGCAAGGATCGATCGATCCCATCACGGGCATAGCTAAAACTGGATTCCGCAGTTACCTTGGACGCACATAGGATACATAGAGCACGTGGTAGTTATACAGTTTAGCATTACACAGCTCAAAGACATAATTATGTTGGACTAGTCTGTTAGATACATGCTTGACTGTATTTCTAGGGTTGTCTTTGTAGGGTTGTATTTCTATGGCTGTATATCATCAATCGGAGAAATGGAGAAGATGATCTACATGACTGTATTGTCTCGCAGTAGGAAAGAGAACACAGGTATCCGTTGTATTAACCCTTTATCCCACGAATTCGTTCAAGAAAATTTGAATTTTTTAAATAGAAAATCTCCAGTTGCAGACCAAGAGAAGACTATGTTTTACATTTACCACAGGAATGACTGGCTCGGTTATCGAGCCAGTCATTCCAGTCGTACATTTTCTAAAATAGTCTTCTCCTGGTCTGCAAATGGACATTTCTTAAGACCACTGCAGCGTCCCTTTTGGCTGATATGACGGTTAATGGTTTAAGAGGTGGGCTAACTTAGATTATTAGTGATTCAAAATTAAAGCGCGATTGTCAAGGCAATTCATCATTAATCTCATGGCATGTGTAGGGTTGTATTTGTAGGGTTGTATTTCTATGGCTGTATTTGTATGGCTGTATTTGTAAGGCTGTGCGTTTAGGATTGTATATGTAGCACTGTATGTATAGGGCTGTATTTGTAGGGCTGTATTTGTCGGGCTGTATTTGTTTGGCTGTATTTGTAAGGCTGTGCGTTTAGGATTGTATATGTAGCACTGTATGTGTAGGGCTGTATTTGTAGGGCTGTATTTGTAGGGCAAATGAGTAAATGCGTGCGGTTTTATAGCAACAGTGGGATGCATTTCTAACTATGGCTAAAGTCCGCCAACGTGCCCCGCGTGCTGGTATTGATTTGTATATGCTGAATTCAGAATTTACAAAATCTCCTTTTAGCAATGTGATAGATATTACAGATAATATGTTGAATATTTTTAAACGGATTTGTCATTTGGCTATTGCTGCACATGGCAGCAACAGTTCCCAGTCAAATTTGATTCAAAATATTCAACAGAACGTTTATTAAATAATAATTCAATCAACGACATAATTCGTTAAGGACTACGCGAGAGCACGTACGCACACACCGCAGCACTCGCGTACGTCGACAATCCCTCGGGAGCTCACGCGTTCACAAGCGCAATATGCTTTCAGCAAAAATGGGATAATTACGTTGTAACAAAATTGCTTATTTATATTTTATGCCCATACGAGGATAAGCTATGTAAAGGATAAGGCGATATATAATTGAAGTAACCAAAACCACGTTAGATTTTATTGCAAAAAGGCATTTCAGCCATGTAGAAGCAATATTGCATAACGTGCTGCTATTTGGATGATAGTTAAGTTCGATGACATGTACGGTGAGATAGATGAAACTAGAATTTGAATAAATACTGTAGGGAAATCAAGGTGATTAATTTCTTGGGATAATTTTACAGAGATGGTAACTGTCAATTCCAATGAGTAACATATAGCTGGAAAAGAAGCTATGTCTTCGATCATGGTTTCACATCAGATGTATGAATTACAGAGTTTTCCCCTCAAAACAAGTCCATGCAATAGGTAGAAAGAAGTAAATATGACTGCTTCTAATGTGCATTCCATGTCAATAAACCAGACATTGATAACTTATTGCGTTGCTTTGTTCAGTATTTCAAAGACAATAGTATAATTCAATACATTTATTCCAGAGATGTATGTCCATCTATTAACACTGAAGGTTGTATCTCCGCCACTTTCTACCATTATTTAGAACCAGATGATATATTTTATAGCAGAGGAGTTGTATAATGCGACCGCCTTTCTTTACTGGCACCTTTCTGCTGATCATTCCTGTGTCTGTTATGCACAGATTTTCCTATGCGTTCTAAGGAATTGCAATATATAGGCCTGTGTCAAAGTCAAGATCAAGATCTAAATATCGAATAACGTAATGGATGAATACAGCTTTAGCTTTGTACCACCCGTTCCGAAATAATCTCCGCTCACGTGTTGTCCAGTGTTGGGATCGATCGAATGTTGAACTCCCAGAATCTCAATTTCCAGAACATTATATAGTTATTCTGTTGAATATAAATTTAATAACTCAAACCTGCTTATTATGGACATTTGTCTTACCGCGTAATGACCCGCCATCGCGTCCACCTATGGCAGAGGAATGGAGGAGTCCAGTGTATCCATCAATCATATGACGTCGTAATAAACTTGACGTGTATGCCCAGGTCATAATCAATTACGTCATGAACGACGTAGCTAAGTTAGTAACGAACGCTTAATTGACGATGGACTACGCGTTCTTGTACGAAGTATATGTCTTTACTATTTAATAAACATTATGCTGAATATTTTGAAACTAATTTAACTAGGCCCCCAGTCAAATTAGTTTCAACATATTCACCGACTAACCTGTACAGTTTCCTGGAAATTAAGGGTCAGAGAATGCAGTGATCGATCGATCCCAACATGGGCAAAGTGTGGATTCCTCCATTAGACTACGTGGCCATCTGCGTACAGCGGTTTCGTGTTCGTGGCGCATAAATTGTCGGCTATGCATATTGTATAACAAAATTAAGATGTGTACTTTAAAAACAATTTGACTGAAAATCCTTTTTTTGATAAATGAGTGACAGTATTGATATTTCGATTTCCAGATTCTAAGATTCTGGAAAATCGGCATTAAACATAGTTATATCATGTTAAGTATAAGGTAAAGAACATGGCGTTCTAAGCGAATTACTTGATAAAAGGCACATTTTCTAATGCATCGTATGTGTAAACAATCTTCTAAAATGGCCTTCTATTATTCAGAACAAAACATTTTTCCAAATAACGTCATTTAAATTTGATCTTAAAATAGAATAATCAGCATCTTAGTTTGTTTAACTTTGCGTTTTATATGCAGCATTTATCAGGATGTGATAACAAGAGTTATATTTGAAGGGAGAACATTAATACTGAGCTCTCCTACTCGCAATGAACCTTTCCGGATTTCGTTAGCTCCACTCACACCCCCTCCTATCAACTTCCAAAAAAACTACACAGGTAAGCTGTTGAATATTTTGAATCTAATTTGTCTGGGCGCTGTTGCTGCCTAAGGCAAAATAATCAACAGCAGGTTTATTAAATAGCAAAGAATTGCAGACGTACAATTCATAGAACGTGTCGGACTATTTGAGATTTGATGACGGTCTATATGGAACCATTTGTGGCGTAATGACTGTGGCGTCATCATGCAAGCGCTGAGCTGATTATGACGTCATACGAGGTCAGATGATGGGCGGATACTCTGGAAAGGTGAATTCCAATGTAACGATGCAGGTGAGCTGTTGTATTCTTTGAAATAAAAGCAGCAGCAGCTCCCAGCCTATTTAGTTTCAAAGGAATGTCCATCTCTATCTAAGATCCACCCGCATTTCGCCATTGCTGGGATCGGTCGATCCCTGATCTCCCTGACTATCAATTTCCACAAAACTATATGTGTAAGCTGTTGGATATTTTGGAATTACTTTGAATTAGCTTCAAAATATTCAACAGCATGTTTATTAAATAGTAAAAAAGAATTACAATTCGTACAACAACGCTTAGTCCATCATCAAATAAAGCGTTCGTGATGAACTTAACTACGTCATTCATGACGTCATTGGTTATGACGTCATCCTGCATGGCACGTAGTTTATTATGGTGTCATATGATTAATGGATACATTCGAAGGGTCAATTATCGAACATGGCCTTTCGGGTTTAAAAGAGTGAGACGTATATTCTGTATAGTTGATATATCTTCATAAGAGATAATGTGGATGACACGAGGCGCGCGTTATGTTGATAAAAGACTTCTTCTCATACCCATTCATCCATTACAATGTTAGACAAAGTCATGCGAACATATACTAGGTCTTCGTTTCAAAGACACACCTTATTCAGAAATTCTAGAACAACACCGTCCTCCATATCCTTAGTCCGAAATGTAAATAGAACCCGCGCAAGATTGTCCGCGGTAACGAGATTTAGTGATTCCCTGCGGCTATTTTTTGCTCTGGAATTCAATTACATTGTTACTTAAAATCCTGTCCGATTCCCGCTTTGACTCTTGAAAATGCAGTGTTTCAAATGAAAAACAGTTACACATGGAACAATTTGAATATTTTGAAATTAATTTGACTGGAACTTATTGCTGGAATAAGCAGCAACAGCTCCCAGTAAAAGTAGCGTTTAGCATATTCAGCAGCTACATTCTGTATATCCTAAGATTCTACGTTTCCAGAATGTAAGTGTTTAAAGATTAAGAAAGCCGGCTTCTTTTGTCGGAGATACGATCGTGTAAGCGATGAATGATGTTGGCTTGTTAAAGATGTCAGAAAACTGACAGACGAAGAGCGAAATGGAAACACAACTCATCAAAGAGATAGTTTCTCTAGATTATCAGCAGCTTAGTGGAAGCGAGAGGGAGAGTGGTCATTGGAGAGGATTTGGCGCATAATAAATATTGTATATTATTGAAACATTGATAACCACTTAAATGTCATCAGTAAAAGCAGATTAGTGCAAGGCCCTTTAACCCTTTCATGGCTAACTTTGGTCAAGAAAAGCAGACTATTTCCTTATTGAATACCCTTTTCAGGCCCAGAGAAAACTTTTTTTGGAAATTTGCCACTGGAATGACTGGCTCAATTATCGAGCCAGTCATTTCACTGGCACATTTTCAAAAATAGTCTTCTCTTGGCCTGCAATTGACATTTCTGAAGAGAACTACAGAGGCCGATTTGGGCCGCCTTCGTCAAGAAAGGGTTAAATCCGAAATGTCGAATCCGAAAACTCATTAGAAATGTAATAAATGTTCTGATGAGCATTTTGAAATTAATTTGACTGGGTGCTGTATATGCATATGGCAGAAATAGGTTCATGTCAAAGTAATTTCAAAATATTCAACAGATTACCAGTATCGTTACCTTGAATTTAAGATTCTGTGAGATCAGAATTTAAAGTGTTGATATAAGCCAACTGCCTTAGAAAATGTCTTCTGGAGTCACGTACTGGTGTGTCTTAGATCAAACTTAGCTGTCTGTAATACAGATGCTTTACCGTAGTATACTGTTTAGCGGGTGCCAGCTTTTGGTAGATGAATCAGTGAATTGAGGAATCTTGTTTATCCCTCAATCATCTGACATCATAAACTACAACGTGACCTGTAGTCTGATGTTATAATCAATTACGTCATATATGACTCAATTTAATCTTTCTAAAACGGTTAATAGTCCGTCAGCTTGAACGAATTTTATGTCTTTACTATTTAAAAACATGCTATAGGCAGCAAAAGCTCCCAGTCAAATTAGTTTCAAAATATTCAACAGCCTACCTGTATACGTCTCCGGAAATAGAGATTCGGTGAGCGCATGGATCCATTGATGCCTACGCGGGAAAGGCGTTGGTGGAGCTTAACTAGAAATCCATGGGGCTTAGCTAAAGCTGGATTCAATCATTCATAACCTGCCAATAATTTGAGAACGGTAAATCGCAGTTGCTTCCAGAGAATCCAATGTGGGTATAGATAACCTGATCGGTGTAGTAAATCTGCGTGTTTAGCTAGCAGTACTTTGTGGTAGATGTAGATGTGTGGCACTAATGTTAGCAGTCATAAAAGGCAGTGCCTTTAAATAACACATTTTTGTCAAGATCGCCTCAAAGGCCTCAACATGCTACCCATACTGTTCATTATATCATATAATGGGCTTGAATTTTCAAGAGAATTTTCATTGTTGCAGACCAAGCGACGGCTATGAGCGATTCCATTCTAACGATTTAATTTTGAAGGCAGTAATTTACAGAGAGGTAGCCATTGGAATAGTACACAACTGTTCGTTTTCAAATGGATGAGGCTTAGGGAACAACAATGGCAAAGAATGCTCAAACTATAATAGACCTTGCTAGAAACGTATTACACAGCGACGAAAATAGCGTGTTATCAATGTAAACCATGACACCATTTTCAAAGAAGTAGAGACGTATGAATACTCTTAATTCAAGAGATATATGTGAGCTGCATATGATTGCTCAGAATCTAGTGTCAATTGTATAGTTTGAACGCATCCAGAAAAGCAATTAAATCAAAATAGATGGTGCTGGAAATCTGGAGACTTGAGCAAGTATATTCTGGGCTAATGAATAGACACAGCCTTGCGCTTAGTCCTATTCGCATGTCTAACATTAAGTAGCATGGTAATTCCGGATCAGATTATGGCAGGAATTAGGATCCATCGGTGTCAGAATTACACCCGCGAATGAAAAACTCATTATTCAAACGCTCCGTGTCCTGAGCGATAAATAGGACAAAAACAGATTACGCTGATATTTCAATTCGAGATTGGAATTGCTGTTGTCATCAATCTGATGAAAATAGAGAGGACGACATACATCCACAAACGATCTGCGTATTTGTATGAAAAGTCGTGGCCTCGTGGGTATATATCTGAAGATTCGTTCAAGAAAATCTAAATTTTCTCAATAGATAATGCCCATATTACAGACCAAGAGAAGACACTTTTTTGAAAATTTACCACTGGAATGACTGGCTCTGTAAATGTCCATTTCTCAAGACCACTGCAGAGGCCGTTTTGGCTGATATGGGGGTTACAGTGTTAAGAGGAGGATAGCTTAGATTATGACAGTGATTCAAAATTAAAGAACATTGGCGATTGTCAACGCAATTCATCATTAAACTCATGGTGGTATGGATACAGATACAATGCTCTAGCTCATTGAAACAATGGACCTTTCCAAGTGTATCCATACATCATATGACGCCATAATCAACTACATGACGTGTAAGTTGACGTCATAATCATGACGTCCTGGATGATTCGAAATAGTCCACCTTAATAGTCCGACAATTTGTACGAATTGTATGTCTCTACCATTTAATAAACATTATGTTGAATATTTTGAAACAAATTTGGCTGGACACTCTTGCTGCCATAGGCAGCAACAGCGCTGAGTTGAATTAGTTCAACATATTTAACAGCTTACCTGTATAGTTTTCTGAAAATTGATAGTCAGGGATATCAGAGATCGATCGATGCCAACACGAGCGATGTGCGGGTGGAGCTTAGATAAATATGAGCGGGGCATAGCTAAAACTGGAAAGGCTCATTGCCCTAGAAACAATAGAGAGGTTTATTTCTAGCTAAGCTCGGCCCATATGTACGTGTGTTGGAACCGATTTGAGATGTTTAAACCCGAAAACCGAGAATTTAACTTTCAGGTAAGATGTTGAATAGTTTGAAACTAATTTGACTGAAGGCTGTTGCTGCCATTGGCCAGATTAATGTCAAACTATGAAGTAGAAAGTTTATTAAATTATACATTCATCAAATACATACAATTCGTAAACTACTGAAGTTTAGATTTCAATGACCTATCTACCCGCCCTTATTATTACAACGGCATATACCATGTGCCGTGGTTGATTAAGACATCATATATTTGAGTGACAAGTCAGATCACTCACTATTTCAATGGTACATTGATGAAGTTCGTCGCCATTGGGCATAGGATTGTCAGTGATCAGAAGATGTATCCCTTTATTGCAGATGATACGTCTCAATCGAATGACCCCTCAATTCCCGGAATCCCAATATCAATATCAGGTAAGATGTTGAAATTTTTTAAACTAAATTGACTGGGTGCAGTTGCTATCTATCGGAGCAACATCGCCCAGTCAAATTAGATTCAACATTTTCAACTGACAGTTTATTATGATATTGACGTCAGCGTACATTCTATTCAATGTATTATGACGTCAGATAATTCAGTGACCGATCGGATTTATCACGTGCAAGCTGATGGTGACAGAAAAATGTAATCGAACCATATGTAATTCCATTTACTGGCAGGATTAGGAAGAGCCTCTAGTTTAGCACTTTCAACACAACAACATGACGTGATGGCTAGCTATCCAATTACTGTGTTGAATATATTTAGATGGCATGATGCTGTTGCTTGTATACCGATCCGTTATACCGGAATGCTCACAAATATATGCGCATATATAGCACATAGCAAATGGTCTGGCAATTACGAAGAGGAATTTATAAGCAAATTATTATGGGTGGTCGATGTTAATTATTCGCCTCTGTAATTAGATAGGGATGTACTAGAATTAGGATATACTGCGCCCTGTGGACAGACGTTGGTGATAGGTATTCATGGAGAGGGCTCATGAGATCACTAACCAAAGAGAGCGTAGCGTGAACCATTTCCAGCATAAGAACCATTGGCATTCAATGAGGTATATCAAATTACAATGTATCCATTTTGAAAGCAGAGTTGATGCAGGCCGTTAATGTCTAGGATTTTACATGGGAATGTAAATTATTTTTATTCAAACACCAGAAATAACGGACCTTTCCAGTTTAGTATCATCATATGACGTCATAATCAACTACGTGGCATATAAGATGACGTCAAAATCGATAACGGCATGAATTGTGCGATTTAGTCCATCTTAAACGCTTACTAGTCCGCCGCGTAGTGTGAATTATATGTCTTTGCCATTTAATAAACAGTTTTAAAACTATTTTGAAACTAATTTGACTGTGCGCTGTTGCTGCCATAGGCAGCAACAACACCCAGTCAAAATACTTTCAAAATACTCAACCGCTTGCTTGTATACCATTCGGAAATTGATAGTCAGTGAGCTCCAGGAATAGATCGATCCCATCACGAGTGAAGTGTGGGCAGATATTAGCGAAAGATGGGCAGGGCATGGCTAAAACTGGAATGGTCCATAAATCTTTGCTCTCAGCAAAAATCGGGAATCCAATATGAATTATCGAGTGATATTTCGTCCTCCAGAATCTAAGCCAAAGTAGCATATGGCTGCAATAAATCTCGTAAATGGCTCCAAACACTGGAGACAAGAGCTGGTGATCAAGCCGAATTGCTCCCTCATGGCAACACCAATGTGTAAATGAAAGGAAGAGAAATAGTCTGATGCGTATTGTGTTTGCAAGATATCTCGTCGATAGACAACACTTTTCCTACACAACACCGACGCCACACAGATACATGCACTAGCTATCCATGCCTAAGTTACTACTACAACTACTACTACTACTACTACTACTACCACCACTACTACTACTACTACTACTACTACTACAACTGCTACTACTGCTGCTGCCACTGCTACTGCTACTGCAACTGCGACTGCGGCCGTTACTGCTACTACTACTACTACTACTACTACTACTACTACTACTACTACTACTACTACTACTGCTACTACTACTGTTGCTGCTGCTGCTGCTGCTTCTGCTGCTGCTGCTGCTGCTGCTGCTACCACTACTACTACCACAACAACAACAACAACAACAACAACTACTACTACTACTACTACTACTACTACTACTACTACTACCTGATATTATTAATACAATCACCAACATCTTCCTCAAAATAAGTCAGAATACCGGATAAATCATTTTTCTCCATACGTAATACATCTTGTTCGCATTAGTTTCCACACAAGTGCGAAGATATCCTGAATGTACAACTGATGTGGAATATTTATCCCCAAGCGCATCATCACCAAAATCCTTATCCGACAACCACTTATTTTTTCAGCTTGAATTATTACACTCTCTTTCGTATATGAATTGGTGAGCAAATTAAAACCGATGTTGCTTTAACCTGTTGCTGTATATTAGAGCAACAACTTTAAATACGGTCGTTTCTAAGCCGACCTGAATCATTCTCGTATGGAATCAATTAATACCCTAATGTTCGCAAACAGCAGTTTAGTGGGCGCATGAGTGCAATTCACCTTTCCATTTTATCCATCCATCATATGACGTCACAATCAACTACGTGACGTGCAGGATGGCGCCATAATCATGACGATTCAGTCCGTCTTTAACGCGTAGTATCCCGACACGTTGTACGAATTCTATGGCTTGACCATTTAATACATATTATGTTGAATATTTTAGCAGCTTATACGTGTATAGTTTTCTTGAAATTAATAGTTAGGGAGTTCAGGGATCGATCGATCCCAAGACTAGCTATGTGTGGGTGGAGCTTAGCTAATGACGGGTGGGGCATAGCTAACACTGGAAAGAATAATTGATTCAACATGTGACGTATTTCTTCTCTTATTTATAAATTTCCAGATAGTTGATGTTAGTATTATATAACTAATACCAGAGAACAAATGATGGTTTGATATTATGTGCATACTATATTTTTTTGGTTATTGTATTATTAAATTAAGTCTGTAAAATAACAAACTGAATCGATTCTGGCTCGCGATGTCGTACACCAAGTCCCCATATAGATACATTGACAATAGGGTACAGAATGACTCGTGTATCTACGATCCACATGATCGGCTATAGCGTGACTCTATTTGTATCTAGGGTCTACTGGCTAATCTGAAGATGTGCATGGGTGTTTGAGGAAGAATTATGTTCCCTTATTATAACGATGAAATGCATCTTTAAGTAAGAAGTGCCATTTCGATATAGGCATTATGTGTGGTAACTATCAACGCTCGTATCTAATATAGGGATCAATATCCTGCTATACCACACCCATTTCATTCTAAGCTCCGTACAGATTTAAATCCAGAGGAACCTTGTCAGGGCTAAGCCGGTCACTATAGGCATCTGCAATAATCTTGAGGAATGGCCAACAGAAACCCATTTTTAAATCTTTTTTACCATCAGTAACCGAGCCAGCCATTGCAGTGGTTAGTTTTCAAAACTAATCTTCTCTTTGCCTGCAAAAAGGGCATTCACTAAGGAAATATTTGAATTTTCCTGACCAAATGTGGTCTTTAAAGATTTAAAACTTTAAGTCACGAATTCACAGTATTTCAATTTCAAGATGCGTATACAGGTGAGCCGTTGAATATTTTGAAACCAATTTGACTGGGGGTTGTTGTCTGTGGCAGCAGCTGCTCCCAGTTAAATTAGTTTCAGAATTGTCAACAGAATGTGTGTTAGAGTCTAAATTCGCAGAAGACATACAATGGGCTTTTCCAGTTTATACATCTATCACATGACGTCATAATCAACTACGTGACGTGTATGATGATGGCATACTCAATAACTGCATGAATGACTTGATTTAGTTCGTCTTATACGCGTGCGACACGTTTTACGAATTGTATGTCTTTACTATTTAATAATCATTCTGTCGAATATTTTGAAAGTGGTTTCACCCGGCGCTGTTGCTGCCATAGGCAGACACTGCACCCAGTCAAATGAGTTTCAAAATATTCAACAGCTTACCTCTATATTTTTCTGGAAATTTATAGTCCTGGCGAGGTGCCGGTGGAGCTTAGCTGGAGATGGGCAGGACATAGCTAAAAGTGGAAAGATCCATTCAGATGCGGGTTTTGTTATCACATCAAATCCTTGATTTGCAGACCGCACCTCTCCATTAGCGCCCGTCAGCATTGAATACATCTTTACTCAACAAACATCATGGCGAACTACACATTCTATGAGGTTATTATCAAAATGCGCGTGTGTCTAATGACTCATATAGCGTATATAGTCTGGGAGTGTCTGGGCTACTCTAACAATTTTCCATGCCTCAGAATCATAACTGAATTGGCATTTTGAAAATGCCACAACCGAGAGACGTTTTCGGTATGCTTTTAATGGCGGCGTGGTCGCCTATTTGCATTGTTTAAATGAATATGCAATATGAAAGAGTATATGAAAGGGAAAGTGATATGGTTATGTTAAATCAAACAGTTTGTTAATACCTTACTGTATTTACAATCAATTAGCTGTAGCGTTGTTGCTTGTTTTGATGTATGGTTCTAGAAACCGTTGCCTTAATTACCATTCCCAAGATATACAATGCAAGTGGGTGTTGCGCCTTGGTAGTTTACTCGCTCTCTATTGCATATAAGACTTGAAACATCTGCTGATATACAAAGCGGATTTACAGACACTGTTCAAAATTAGCTAGCCCAACAGAGAATAACTCCTGTACATATACCGAAAGTTATCTATATATCATTTGAAGTACACATTAACCTTCCCACGTAATCTATCAGACAAAATGTGACAGATAGCAATGAGGGGGGCGCCACTTGAAAATAACGAAAACAAATAGCGTAGTTAAGGGTGCAACAGCATCAGATACCTTTCATATTAATGCGTGTTACTGGGCCACTACTGGGCCAATACCCGGCCGAATTGGCCAGGTCTAGGACTAGTGCTGGCCCAGTAACCTGACTTATCAGAGCTGTGGTGTAACTGTAGTAGGAGATGCCATATAATTATGTGTGCTACATTACGTCATATAGCAGACAATGTGGCGGCCTGCATAATAGACCTTTCCAGTCTTAGCTATGCCCCGGCCATCCCTAGTTAAGCTCCACCCATACCTCGCTCGTGGTGGGATTTAATCGTTCCTCGAACGCCTGGACTATGAATTTCCACTAAAACTATACCGGTAAGCTGTTAAATATTCAACAGCATATATATTAAATAGTAAACCCATACATTTCGTACAACAACGCTTAGTCCATTGACAATTATGCGTTCATGGCGCACTTATCTACGGCATTCGTGACGTCGTTGCTAATGACGTCACCCTACTGTCACGTAGTTGATTATGCTGTCATATGACGTCAGCTGATAGATGGATAAACTGGAAACTAAAAGGTGCCTTGTTGAGGGGGCAACGCGTAGTTTAACCTGTTGACTCTTGCTCCTGCTTATTGGTGCCAAAACTGTTTCTCTGTATAGCTGATTAGCTCCCTTTTGATGAGCTATTTAAATCACGAGACATAATGGCTCAAAGAACAATATAATGGAGACAATGGTATGCAAGCATTTGTAGCTTCAGTTTTGACTTATGTTTTGATTACAGTCAGCATACGTATCGATTTTATGTTAGGTTCATTGATGTCACAAAATCACCCACCCTCCCACGACGACGACCACGATGATGATGATGATGATGATACTCGTCTTTAATTGTTCTAGATTACGTTTTGAGTTCTGACATCTATTGTATCTACCCCTAAAACGTTATTCTAAACATTTAATGGGTTGTCATAGAAGAGTATTTGTTGATTATTCATTCATATTACAACGGATGCTTGATTATCAAATTGGATATATGGAATACACTACCTAAGCCGTCCTACAATTCCACTTAATGGTTTAAAGCCTTTTAACCCCGTAGCCAATTTGTGGCGAAGCGGGAAACCACGATCCCTGCAGTGTGCTGGAAGAATGTCCATTTACAGGCGATAACAAGTACCATTCTTGAATGTTTACCACGGGAATGACTGGCTCCATAAGGGAGCCAGTCATTCAAGTTGTACATTTTCAAATATAGCACTCGCTTGGCCTACAAATGAACAGTCAATAAGCAAATATGTATTTTCTAGACCAGATGTAGCCTCAGATGAAGCGTTAGTCTTCAATGTGAGACACGGGAATTGCAATGTTAAAGGGCTGAATACGCCTTCACAAAACAGGAAACTTTACCGTTGAAATATATAGACAATCTCAAGTGGATACATCTGCACCTGCTTTGTGTGATGTTTCGCCCTGGCAGACAGTGGGGACTGATTCTTTATTGCACTCAAAATGGCAAATGCTTATGGATATATGAGAGCGAACAAAATATGAATAATTATATCTACCAGAAACGTGGTAAAGTAATGTAAAAATCCAGTTTTAGCTATGCCAAGTCCAACTTTAGCTAAGTTCCACCCGCACTTTGCCCGTGTCGGGATCATTCGATGCCGATACTCTCCGAATCGCAATTTCCGAGAAAATATATAGGCAAGATGTTTAATATTTTGAAAGTAATTTGACTGGGTGCTGTTCTGCCTATAGCAGTAACAGCGCCAAGTCAAATTAGTTTCAAAATATTCAACGGCATGTTTATTAAATAGTAGAGCCATACAATTCTTACAACGTGTCGGGCTATTAAGAGTGAAAGATGAGCCTACTAGAATCATTTATTACGTAATGATTAATACGTCATAATACACACCGTTTAGCTGATTATGCCGCCATATATCGGCACATCATCGATGAATACTCTGGAAAGGTGAATTTAGTGGCGGAGATCATGATTGTGACGTCAGCTAAAAGTTAGGTTGTTTTTTTAGAACGTCCGATATCTGAGTGACAGATCGCATTGCTCCATTGCATTAACCAGCTACGTCGATACATCGATCACCGATAAATATTACCAAATGTTCTTTAATGACTTTCACACATTAATGGATAGAGTTATTCTCCTGCTTGGGTTTCGTGATAACGTTTTACGGCATGGTCTGATTCGTACGGGATGACCAAAGAAGAGGATGGACTGATTGCACCTGCAGAATGTTTTCAAAACACTACATCCGCCGAACGCGGTATATTATCATCATCATTATCATCATCATCATCATCATCATCGTCATCATCATCGTCGTCGTCGTCGTCTTCGTTCCTCTGTTAGCCCGGAAAACATAGATTTTTCTTTGGACCTAAATTCTTCTTCTCAATTCGTCCATTAATAATATCAGCAGACCTTTCTCACGATATTTTAAGGGTTATTGATTCTGGGACGCGCGGCATGTGTACATCATTCACTATACCTGTAAGCATGGGCCGGTTTTCTACATGTATCAAAACAAAAGGTGAAGCGCACACACAATCTTTGAAAAAAAACACGTTTTGTTTGCTCGCTTGAAAGTACATTGTGAGTATCTCTACAAATCGGAAATTTATGGAAATGTCACGTTTAGAACATTTTTATTCACGTATAAGTGAATGCATGAACCATAGCAACTGAGCATGCCTTTAACCTTTAATGATTGAAATGTACAGCATCCCAATTTCAAACCAACTAGACAGAAAATGTATTGGATCTTTGGAAATGAATTATACAGGAACGTGCGGCTGGCATAGTTCAAAGTACGCATATTCTGCATGTGTTCAGCGCCAATCTGTAGTCAGCATGCTGCGTATTAATATGCATCGTTCACCGTCCATAACTTATATAATTAGACACAGAGGTTTCGGAGTGCATCCAGCACAGGTTGGGAAAATGCTGTGAAACCGTTAGCAAGGTGGCAAGGGCTGTAGTGGTGATGTTAGTAGTAGTAGTAGTAGTAGTAGTAGTAGTAGTAGTAGTAGTAGTAGTAGTAGTAGTAGTAGTAGTAGTAGTAGTAGTAGTAGTAGTAGTAGTAGTAGTAGTAGTAGTAGTAGTCAATATTGTCAACGCACTGGCTCAGAATCTTCAATAATTGAAAAAATTCAAAAATTTAAGATATTTTGGTTTATCTTACTGCCTGAGATTTGTCATTTTGTTTGAGGAAAGCCATATGGCATTAATGTTAACCCTTTACTGGTTAAATTTGTTCAGTAAAATTCAAATATGCGCTTACTTATTTAATGTACATTTGCAGGCACAGACAAGGTCATTCCCGAGAATATACCACTGTGGTAAATTTTCAAAAATACTCAAACCCCGCCGGCAAATCGACATTGCCCAAGATCACTAAATTGACCGTTTTTGGCTGACCATCATGCAAGGGTTAATGTTGAATGATTGAGATGGATATTATGGATAGCTATTTGAGTTTTGCTTTTACCAAGATGTCACGTAGATTCGGATTTTTCTTGAACGCAATTATTGGACGCTTGTTAAAGGGTTGTTTCAGTTTCTCCTGTAGGTTTTGATACTCATCTTTCAAAATTTTGGAAATTTCAACGTTTTTCCGATTATAGGTCAGAATGAATGGAATTTTGTCACGTTGATCAGATAAGCCTGGGTCCGAGTTTATTCCCCTTGGCCACTGTGTTTCGAGTTCTTTAATCCAAAACGATTCTCGAAGTTTTCTTTGTTTATCAGTTTCTTCTGCCGTATCTGAAAGGGGTGGCTGTTCAATCGGCATAATTTCAAAGAGTAGTATATTGGGCAATACTGAGCTTTGGTATCGAAGGATATGACGCTGCGAAAGATCATTTATACATAGTACTGATGTATGTGAAATTTGGTAACAGCACCGTGAATCCAATTGTCTACGTCCTCTCTATGAAATCAATTCGCGATGATTTTATTGAGCTGTTTTGCTTCATTATGCTATGAAGGTAGTAGTAGTAGTAGTAGTAGTAGTAGTAGTAGTAGTAGTAGTAGTAGTAGTAGTAGTAGTAGTAGTAGTAGTAGTAGTAGTAGTAGTAGTAGTAGTAGTAGTAGTAGTAGTAGTAACAACGTTTAGAATCAAATGACTATGATGCGGATTATGGGTTTTATACAGAAATGGGCTATAGTTTAAAATAGATAGGTATGGTATTTGCAGCACGAATTGCCTAGTTTCCGTCTCAAATACTTTACAATGTATTAAATGGCGTACACAAAGTGGCAATCTTCTTCCCCTGACATTAGTATTCATATTATTGATCTAATATCTATCTCTAGGTTCAAAGCCGAGCCATTAAGAGCTGGGGTTTATTTATGGTATCGCCCGATATTTATGAGTATTGCAGTTTTCCTATGCAATTCAAATATAGTCTAGTCACTTCGTGTGACCACCTGAGTTTTGGTTATAAATTATGGTGGTTCTTTATGGCAGGTGGTCGGAAGACCACCTGTCTTAGAGGGTCACTATATTTTGGCTCCAAAAGAAATATACTACGGTCAGAGATTTGCGTTACTACACCACCTGTTTATTGTGACTGATTGCACGTGTTCTACGAGGTGCTTGATTAGACGTTTGCGTTTCTATTCTTGGTAAATATTGTTAGTAGACTAGACTTGACGCACAGTGAGTAAGTAAAAATACTACAATGCCACCTCATTAACCCTAGCGGCGAAATTGTTGAAACGAATAGTGCCAACAGCTGGGTGCAAATAATGTTATATTACGACACAACGTCTATTTATATGCGTACATATGTGTTTATCCGTGTGGATTTACGCGCGTGCGTATGTGCGTGTGCCGTGCGACATATGCAATGTGTCGGGTGCGTGCGTGAGTGCGTACATGTGTATGTGTGTGTGTGCTTATATATGCGCCTGTGCGTCTGTGAGCCCGACCACGCGCGTGCAAGCGCGAACTCGCGCGCGCGTATGTGAATGCATGCTTGCACGCGTATCCATGTGGGTATGCGCGCGCAACAGACATTGGCCATTATCGCAGTGTTTTGTTTAGTTATATACTTATTTACACAAATTGGGAAGCTTTCGCGAACACGGAAAAGAGTCTGCTAGAGTATTATTTTTCACTGCCATCCACTACAGACAAATTAAATGTCCTCGATTATATTACATAAGCAGCACTTATTTTGTAAATTGCCTGCTGATTATGTTATAAAAATGTAATTAGCCGAAAGTCGAATTGGGTTCAAAATATCTAAAAGTTCCACATTTCTGCAAGCCATAAAGACAGCGCGAAAGATTTCAGAGAGTACACGGTTAATCAAGCAATATATATTCTACCTACAAGCGCTGTGGGCAAATAGTGGATTATTAGTCGAATGCAGTTAAACCTGTCTATAACGAAAACCTATGGACCAAATAAGTGTGGTTCTTTAAGACGGGTGGTCCTAAAACCACCCGTCTTAAAGAATCACTATCATTTGACCACAGAAAAAAATAAATTAACATAACAAATAAGTTGTATTATGCAACAACCTGTGTTTCGGTACCACTTTTCATAACACATACAGCGCCCGTTATAGACGGGTTGACCAATAATCGGAATCCTCTCAGCGTTTGAGGAAACATGGATACGCGATGTTGTCTAGCGGCCACCGTGCTATTTATAATCACCCAGATTCGCGTCACTCCGAGTTATCTTCGGAAAGCTCTTTGGATATTTATACATACATCGTGTTTATCTTATAACAAGCATATTGTAAGCGGCCCATGCCAGCTGAGTCTAACCTCTCTTATTTCTGCTCTCGCTAGATTGGTAACGTTGATATGATGGAGAGGGGGAACGGACGAGGTGTCGAAAGTATATCGAAATGTGTTGAGAACTACCGGCGGGCTTATTTTGATGGGGGTAGATTTGACTTTCGCGTACATCATGTTATTTTTACTATCGATTGCCTTGATTCGTATTATATTAGTGTTTTATGGGGGATGTTGCACTAACAAGCTGGGTACCACGGTATCAGCCGTAGAATTGAATAATATGTCTATGGCTAGTTACGGTAAATCTCAGAAATAACTTACAAGGTGTCCAAGACAAAATTAAGCGTTGAATATCTTTAACATAGCATAATGCATTGGAAGAAATTGTTGCCTAAGACAGCAATGTCTTCCAATCCAATTATGTTCACAATATTCAACTGCATATTTCTTATTAATTTACATCTTTCTGTCTTTCTTTTTGAAAACATTTTAGCTTCCTTCTGAAGTGTACTGTAGGCATAGTATTTAGTCGGATGTATCCATTTTCACAATAGCTATGAATAGTGGATATTAGCAATTATTTTCTGAACAGTTATTTTGGGTATTGCAACTACAGACGTTTATACAAATGTGCAAATGCAATGAACGATTTCCTTGCGCGAATCTACCATTATTAGTTTCATCATTTTGAAAATTAATGGTGGTACTGTTGCATTTTAAATCAGCTGGCCATATAAGGATGCATTTCTAGCCATGCCCCGCCTATTTCTAGCTATACCGCGCCAATTTCTAGCTATGCCCCCCCCCCCCCAATTTCTAGCTATGCCCCGCCAATTTCTAGCTATGCTGACCCTGTATAGCTATGTCCCGCACATTGCTAGCTATGTCCCGCCCATTTCTATCTAAGCCCCGCCAATGCTTTGGGCGTTTTCTGATCGATTTATATACTTTGAATCCTTAATTCTCAGAATCCCAATTTAAAGGTAACTATACAGGTAACCTATTAAATATTCTGAAACTAATTTGACTGGGTGCGGTTGCTGCCTATGGCAGCAACAGCACCCAATCAAATTAGTTTCCAAATATTCAACATAATGTGTTTTAAATAGTAAAGCCTTACAATTCGTACACTTCAAGTCGGGCTATGGAATGTTCATGGCGAACGTAGATGCATTAGCCTACGCAGTTTGATTGTGACGTCATCATACATGTGACGTACTTAGTATACGTATGCACTTAAAGGGATATTCCACTGGGGGATTTTATGCATCTGACGTAAAGTACTAATTTTCCGCATTAGTTTGAGACCAAGACCACAATTTTATGCCAACAAATAAAAAAGATATCCTCAATTTAAATTGCTAAAGCAACCAGTAGATAGAGGCGCCATTTTGGACAAGCAGCTGACGTCACTGACACACCTACTCAGTCCGCCCGATCGAGGATAGGCGTAACCAGGGGAGGTAAATCTTGCATCTCGTGGATAATTAGCGTACTGGCTAAACAACTGACACTTTGCCACAGTGTTTGGAGGAAATTAAAGTGCAATTAGTGTCCCGATGATCGCGCCAGTCATTGTAGTGCTAAATTGTCAAAAATTGTTTTCCTATGGGCAATTTCAATTTTTAAAAAACATTGAAGGGTTATGCCAGGAGCGTGTTTGCGATCAACCAGCTACAACAAATTCTTGAAAAATATGTTAGTTGAATAAATGTTGAATGTAATTTCTCTGAAAGCTGTTGCTATTGCAACTTCTGCTTCCAGTCAAATTCCAGTTTCAAAATATTCAACAGGCAGTAAATATGGGTCAACAGTTAAAAATTTGGGATCAATTAGTTAACCCTTTCAAGGACAGAAAAGCAGAAAGCTTAAAATTTACCCTGCATAGGCCTATTGTGTGAAACTAATTAGTGTGGAAGCTACTGCAACATAATTCCAGGAAAATTTTATTCAGAATATTCAACACTCTGCATAGTTATTTTAATATTGGGAGTAAACGTTGTAAATGATTAATAACGCTGGATTTCAATAGTGTGAACGCACTAAATTACTAATTATGTCTAGCGTACACTTGCCATTATTTACTAGCTGTCACCTACTATCGTCTATGAAGTAAGCCGCTAAGCGGTTGCCTATAATTGACCGACCGGGCAATCAGCGACATCGTTTCATTTTGGTTTGCAAATCCCGTTTTACAATTGATGCAAGCAAATACGACGTTAATTGTCGAGTTTGATTCTGTTATATTAAAATTAAGTACCGCGCCTTTTGTTTTGAAATGCATGACACATTATTTTTAAATTATACAAACTATATGCTCTAAACTTGTGTCTTCCAAATTTAAATGTGGAAGATATCCATCCAGTGCCGATGTTATGAAGCCAGTGCCGATGTTATGAAGCCATCTTTCAGTTAGCCACTTTTCATGCGGATGCTTCTGTGGATCGGTATCTGAAAATGTGAATTTCCGTACCCTTTCCATGATCGTTTCTATTACTGCAAGCCCATGCTTGACATGCGGACATGATGCGATTTAACCATTTCACGCCAGCACTGGCCTCTGCAATCATCAAGTTGAGGACGCAAGTGAAAAGAAGGCTATTTTGAGAATTTACAACTAAAACGACTGTCTCAGTAACCGAACCAACCATTCCAGTGGTCAATTTCAAAAATAGTCTTCGCTTGGCCTGCAAATGGCCATTCAATAAGGAAATATTATGATTTTCCTGATAGAATTTGATCATTAAATGGTTAATTAATATTCGGCCGTCATAACGCGAAGTAAACAGGTAAATCTAAAAGCGCTGGCGATAGTTTGCTGGTGTGTCGTTGACGTCATAATCTCACGGTTTCTCGCTCCCGTTGCGAGAAAATGGATGCGCCCAGGAGTCACGTTTTCGAGCGTTTTGGGCATATTCATTTTATTATTTCTCGGCAATGGAACAGTGTATTTTATATATTTTTGCGGCAACTATTTCGGATTATAGTATATTTTTAGTTGACTTATTCCCGATTTTCACTGGAATTTCCCTTTAAGCGACAGCTTGGATTCATCCAGTGACTAGGTACTACATATTTGAAACATACACAGACTGGCCAACTTTGTATTAAATAGAATTACTGGAATTATTTTGAAGCAATCCATGATGCCATACAACACAGATTACTTGGCCGGTATTGTGATAATACCGGGCCCGTTAACACGCCTTATAAGAGGATCGCTGCATTGCATTTGCGATACTAAGAGATCTGTGGTACTAACGCGATGAACCATGTAATATTCTCTCTGCGATTCAGAATCGTAATCCCGGTTTCTCTGAATAATAGATTACGCTAAACTCTTCTTGGAAGATGTCTCTATAATTCCATTGGCTAAATGTTTGGGCATAAACAATTGGCCAATGGAATTAGATAAGAACTGGGCAGATGACGACTTGGAGCGTGTATAGTTTCTCACTCGTGGTTAGTACTTTAGGCTAACTGAAGTTAATGGCAATCGCGTGTCGGTACATTGATCATCCAGGCACAAGGACTCGTGTCAATGATGCCTATGTATATTCATGATTGTCTGAAACATTTCCTGATTTTAGAGCAGATGAGAGGTACGAACCGTGTCCTTAAATCTTTTATGACGAATTCGGCCAAAGACTGCCTCCGCTGTGATGTTGAGGAATGTCCATGTGCAGCCTAATAGATTTTTTTTTTAATTTCCACTGGAATGACTGTCTCGATAATCGAGCCCGTCATCTCAGTGGTATATTTTCAAAAATAATTATCTTTTGGCGAGTAAACGGACCTTAAATAGCAAAAAAATGTGATATTCTTGAGTAAATTTAGTCGTTAAAGAGTTATATCCATATACTGCTGAGTCTACTCTTACATGTGTCTATTCTACCATGATCACTGATATGGTATTCGGTTGAGCATCGCACCGTGGAAAGGTGTTGCTATCCGAAATGGCAGCGTGATTAAACAAGACCATTTTTAACACGCGCACAAAGCAATTATTCCTACCACGCTTGCTTGGAAATTCTTGACATCTGATGCCAGGATGGATAGACATACTATGTCCAGCTTACTTATTTATTCATGTCTTCTGATAAAGCTTTCATTTGCTATCCGCTTCGCTTTACTGCACTTTATCCAGTGATTGGCAATATGAACACCATTTGGTGTATTATCGGTGTTTCGCCGAGGCAAGCAACGCCCACGATGTGGTTCGAATAGTTCATACAGTGGGTACAGATGCCGGCATAGGTTATGAAGATGTACTTGCAGACCAGTATTGTAGCACCAACTGTATTACCCATTTGGCACTCATATCAGCCAAAAGCGACTTCTGCAGTGGTCTTGAGAAATGTTCATTTGCAGACCAAGAGAAGACTATTTTTGAAAATTTACCAGTCGAATGACTGGCGCGATAACCGAGCCAGTCATTTCAGTGGTAAATTTTCAAAAATAGTTTTCTCTTGGTTTACAAATGGACATTTTCTATGAGAAAATTCAAATTTTCTTGAACATATTCGAGGGTTAAATGGTTAATACACAAATGTACATATATTTCACAAAACCCTCAATCCATTTCTTTAGCCTACTTATCAAATCGATTCTTTAAAAGACATATTGATCGGTCGATCGGTAGATCAATTCCTCCATTCGTTCTGCCGTTCAGTCATTCGGTGGATCAGTCGCTCACTCGGTAGATCGGTCGGTCGGATTCTCTGTCGTTCGTTCATTCATTCGTCCATTCGTGTGTTCATTCGTGTGATCGGTTTGTTGGTTAGGCCGGTCGGTCGATCGGTCAGTCGGTCGATCGATCAATTGATCGAGATCTATGAAGCAAGCAACAAGCGAGTAAGTAAGCCAGCAGGTAAGCACGGAATCACACAAGCAATCAAGCAAGCAAGCTAGCAAGCAAGCAATGGCGATTCTCAACGTCATAGCATCAAGTGAAAACCTGATATAATGAACGCTCTATGCGTGATCAAAGATACAAATTTTAGATAGAAACACATTTTTATTAATAGACCACGTGTCTGGTTTAGCAACGACTTCTCGATGCTGCAGTGTCGTCGCGTCGTGGCAAATTGACGCCATGCATTACATTATATTAAGCATGTATAATAGAATTACAGAGCAAATGGGCTAACCCATTATAGTCTGTTAAACACTTACCCAGCGACACGTGAGCGTACTAACTTGGTGTTATCTTATTAAAATATTCATATGCTATATCCTGGGAAAGGTTTCGTTAACACGCCAGGCTAGATACACAACAGCTAGAAAGTGTAATAGCTGCGGATGGCGACGGAGAAGACGGCTATCTCGGCTCAATTTGAAAACCGAGGTATTGTCGGTGCAAACACTTGTCAGGACACCTTGGAATAAATTACTAACATGCCAACTCATCTGGAGTATTGCAAATACAATCGAACGTTAACTAAAGTAGCGCGTCCTTTTACGCTAATTGTAATCTGTTAACCCCTCTCGTGTCAACTTAACCCTTTAATGGTCAAATTGGTAAAACACGACACATGCAGTGATCTTGAGAAATGCCCATTTGCAAACTAAGAGAAAATATTTTTGAAAATTTACCACTGGAATTACTGGCTCGGTAACCGAGTCAGTAATTCCAGTGGTAAATTTTCAAAAATACCCTTCTTGGTCTGCAATTGGACACTTGCTAAGCAGAAATTTGAATTTTTTTATGCTGCGAATGTCAATTTGAAGGATAACAGGAATAAATATTTTGAAAATGTTCGTTATAAATTTACAAAAATACTATTTGTGGCTTCAAAAATCAAAATTTCGTTGAAAAGTATTGGCAATTAAATGGCCTCTTTTCAAATTTTCACCAATGACCAGCACAACGTTGCAAATTTGCAATAAATAGTAGTGTAACACAACACGCGCATTACGGTAATATGTAAATCCATTACCACCGCAATACTCCCAATACTATCTGCAGTTTTGTAGCTAAATTTTTATAGTTCTATTCAAGATGAGGTAATTCCCATGGCAGCGATAAATGGGATTATGCAACGAATTGCTGCCGTGTGGCCGGGGCGACCACCTTCTGTGTAAATCCAATGGATGAATCCAATCTGCTACTCAAGTATTGATGTCGTAATCAATTACCTCACATATATAGGTTGACATCATTACGAATTGTGTGTGTTTAATGGAATTACTATTTAATAAACATTTTATTGAATATTTTAAAACTAATTTGACTGGGGTACTGTTGCTGCCATGATCACGTGGCAAAGTTATCTCAAGTGGTTTTCAGGATAGACTCGTTGACCAATATTTGTGTGCACCTATGGAGAATTGCATTTTATGCATCAATAATATGACGTCATAATCAACTACGTGGTGTGTATGATGGCGTAACAATCAATTACGTTATGACTAAGTCCGTCTCGAACGCTTAACTGATGATGGACTAAGCGTAAATGTACGAATTATATGTCTTTACTATTTGAAAAACATAAACCATAGGCAGCAAAAGCACACTGACAAATTAGTTTCAAAATATTCAACCGCTTTCCTGTGCAGTTTTATCGAAATTGGTAGTGAAGGGGTTCAGGGATCGATCGATCCTAACACAAGTGAAGTGTGGGTGACGCTTAGCTAGAGATGGACGGGGCATAGCTAAAACTGGATTCCTCTATTGCTGACATTGTGTAATCCGTAAGCCCTCAAATTCGTTCAAGAAAATGTCCATTTGTAGACCAAGCTAAGAGTATTTCTTGAAAATCAGCTCTGGAATTACTGGCTCGGCTATCTAGCCAGTCATTCCATCGGTACATTTTCAAAAATAGTCTTCTCTTCGTCTGCAAATGAACATTTCTCAAGACCACTGCAGAAGCCGTATTAGATGGTATGAGCGTTAAAGGTATATCATCAAATCAATAGTAAAAGCTAAGAAGTAGGTAACACACTATGGGATTGTCCGCCAGCAACGACATTTAGAACACTCAAAGTTGGCATCTATGGAGACCAGATTGTCTAAGTCATCTACGCTGGCACCTGGTGCGGGCTTTTTTATTTCAATCTAATACGGTTGTCGAAATGAAAGTGCGCATTATATCCCAAGAAAACTTAATTCTTGTACTTTATACATCTAAATCTAATAAAGTAGTCTGGAATTTGACGTTAAATATCTTAACATGTCTTATCTGATGTAGCGTATATATTGCTATATGGCGCAAAGAGACAGTTATTTTCCTAGTTACATCTATTACTTCGTCTACATTAATGGAGTGTGACATCTCATGGGCATACTTCATCATACATGAAACTGAATGACTCCTCGTATTCAAACTGTATTTCCTGTTAATATGATCTGTTTTCCCTGACGGCAGTATTGGAATCTTTGACTCGTGATCAGATCACATCGCGATGTCATGTGTTGTTTTGCCAATGGCAATGTCATTTGGAAAAGCTTGGCGTGTGACGGTATTGTGTTTTGCCGTAGTGAAGTGCCGTTTGAAGGCCACGCGATTTCTAACTCTAGTTGTACCATTTTCTTCAGATTTCTAAGGCCGTTTTCTGACTAGAGATTTAATTCCGAATACGCCATACTAAGGTATGGCGTTAATCAGGGTTAACTCTTTAGCTCACTAAAGGCCTTACACGGCCTTAGTTGCCCTTATAATCGAGAGATCCGACATGCCGCTCAAATATATGACGTCATATTCAATTACGTCACGTGTAAGTTGACGTTATAATCGAAATGCATAACGAATGACGCATTTAGCTCCGTCATGAACGTGAAAAAGTCTGGCATCTGTACGAATCGCACGTCTTTGATGAATTTACTATGTGATAAGCATGTTGCTGATTATTTTGATACGAATTTTGGCAGCCACAGCGCCCAGTCAAATTAGTAACAGCTTACGTCAATAGTTACCCTGAAATTGGGATTCTGGGAATTCCGGATTCAAAGTATATAAACCGATACCAACACTTGCAAAAGGTGGGCGAACCTTAGCTAGAAATTGGTGGGCGTATCTAGAATGGGCATGCATCCTGGAAATTCAGTCATTACTCCATTTCTTGGTAAGTAGCATTTATCGAAGGGAATGGTATGATGGTAACTGGTACAGTTAAGATCGAACTAGAACGATAACGTCACGCTAAATGTGATATTTCGAAATGGGGCAATTAGAAAGTCACGCGTAAGTTTGAATTGAACACGCGCAATGCATCATACTGACAGAGCTTTTTCTGGATTTGCATGATTTTTAGGCATTTTTACTCCAAAATATGATCCGGATTTAAATTATTGCTCGGATCATGAGCACAATCTTTGTGCTAGAAATGTAGGCACATCGGATTACTAATTTTCGAGATATATATCCATAGATCCGGAATTTGATATCCGACTCAGGTTGCATGCTTATGGACATGACCTCACATAAGCTGTTTATGAGGTCATTATATGATGGTCGTATGTATTATAGCGCATGTCGCTGATTGACAACGGTGGAACTATCACTGAGCCTTTCCAGTTTATCAATGACGAGTAGGATGACGCCATAATCAATTACAGCATGAATGGCTCGTTTAGTCCGTCTTAAAACGCGTAATAGTCTGACACGCTGCACAAATTGTAGGTCTTAACTACTTAATAAACATTCTGTCGAATATTTTGAAACTAATTTGACTGGGCGTTGTTGCTTGCATAGGTTAGATTCAAAATAGTCAACAGCTTACCTGCATACTTTCTGGAAATTGAAAGTCAGGGAACTCAGGGTTCGATCGATCCCAACGCGAGAGAAGTGGGGTGACGCTTAGCTAGAACTGGGCGGGACATAGCCAAAACTGGAAAGGGCCATTGCATTGAAGTCCACAATATACTATTTCGGGTTAGTTCTGACACTGCCATGGAAATGTCATATGGCGCATTGCAGTTAAATCCATTTTTATTATATTTGGTTTGTTAATTAAAGCGCCATAGATTGATAATAAACTGGCCAAGTTTGGTTTTAGACAAGCTACACAATGCTACAGCTGAGTACACAACCTTCGGTGTGGGTGTGGGGGCAGCATATGTCCATGGGTATCTAAGCTCCGCCCATGCTATACATGTGTAGGAATCTCTTTAAATTCCCATAATTTAACTATTTAAATACCAACAAAGATAACGCAGCTTACTGGGCCGATGCTGGGCCGATACTTTCAGTATCAGCCCGGTATCGGCCCAGCATCGGCTCAGTAAGCTGCGTTATCAGGGAATGTACCTACATCGGCGTAGAATGTCGTTCACAATAGTCAACACAATGATAAAATCAAGAACTACAAATGAGACGGACAATTACAACCTACGTGTCGGAATTATCATATTATTCTGATTTAGACTTCAACTACCAAGTGATGTACTGGCTTTACAGTTTCAGCTATGCCCGGCCCATCTCTAGCTAAGCTCCACCTACACCTCGCTCATGCTGGAATCGATCGATCCCTGACCTCCCTGACTATCAATTTCAAGAAAAATATACCGGTAAGCCGTTAAATATATTTTTTAACTAATGTGACTGGGCTCAGTCAAATTAGTTTCAAAATAATCAAAATAATGTTTATTAAATTGCAAAGACATACTAATCGTACAACGTGTCTGTCTATTTTGCGTTAACGACGGCCTAAGTCGCGTCATTCATGACGTAGTGATTATGGCCTCATCCGACACGTCACATAGTTGATTATGGCGTCTTCCTACACGTCACGTAGTTGATTATGCCGTCATCCTACACGTCACATAGTTGATTATGGCGTCATCCAACACGTCACATAGTTAATTATGACGTCATCCTACACGTCACATAGTTGATTATGGCGTCATCCAACACGTCACATAGTTAATTATGACGTCATCATACACGTGACATGGTTGATTATGGCTTCATCCTACACGTCCCGTAGTTGATTATGGCGTCATCCTACACGTCCCATAGTTGATTATGGCGTCATCATACACGTCACATGGTTGATTATGGCTTCATGCTACACGTCCCATAGTTGATTATGGCGTCAGATGATGGATGGATACACAGGAAAAGTCCATTAAAACGTGTTGCAATGAGTTTATTTATCTTGTATGTATTGAGTAGACAGTGAACAGTGAATTTGATTCATTCTGCGTCTAGGCTTAACTGTTCGCCATCTGTTGCACGTCTGCGAAAAGCAGCACATCATATGGCGAGTTAATCAGCTATCAGACATGCTCGTTAATAATATACCAAACCACCCTATGAAATATGCATTGACACACATCGAAGCAAACCTAGGAATGCGTTCATAATAATCAGCAGATTACGTGTATCGAGCTACTCGCTCGCTCTCTCTCTCTCTCTCTCTCTCTCTCTCTCTCTCTCTCTCTCTCTCTCCCTCTCTCTCTCTCTCTCACTGGCGATTTCTGTCCACCTTGCTTTCGCTCAAATACATACACCTTAGTGGATGTCGAATATAAATCGGTGACACACAAGACACCAACTTGCTAGTAACAACTCAGTTGAGTCTCCCAACAAGTTGGTGTCATCAAAGAGTCGGCTGGAAAATACGGCACTGCTCTATTTTCAACGCCCTGCCCTCGGCCCAACCCCCACCCCAGCCATAATATGTCAGCCAACAATTTGCTGTGTTGTGTTGCTAATGAGGGGCTGTCCGGTGTGTCACTGCCTGAAGATTCGTATATGTTCTATTTTAAGATATTTTAAGATATTGCACATTAGAAAGTCTGACGCAAGGAGCCAAGAATAAAACCAGCCATATCCCCCAGCCTCGTTAGGCACATTATATGAAGCCTATATTAAAACCAATACATAATGATAATCCATAATAACGGTAAGATACACACAGTTGTTGCTCAGTTTATTTAGTATTACCATTCTTCCTGTATTTTGAAACCAAAAGCAAGTGGTCGTTTTGTGTGTTCTCACACACAAACGATGCATCGTGTTATTTCTCAATTTGAGTTTTCGAGATTTTAACGACCAGCGTTACTACGTCCTAGCTGTTAGTAAAACATAGATATCAATGGTGGAAGTTAAGGAGTAAGATTGACAATTCCGTGTTAAGACGCTATAAGACGTACATTGCGTTGGACGATGCTGCAGATGGTGTGGTTGTGAGTGCTGAGTGGTGAGACCGTATGCTGATTTTGGAATAGTATTGTTGTTGCTGTTGTTGTTGGTGGTGGTGCTGGTGGGGGTTGTGGTGGGTTGTTGGTGGTTCTGCTGCTGCTGCTGCTGCTTCTGCTGCTGCTACTGCTGCTGTTGTTGTTGTTGTTGTTGTTGTTGTTGTTGTTGTTGTTGTTGTTGTTATTATTGTTATTGTTATTGTTATTGTTGTTGTTGGTGTTGTTGTTGTTGTTGTTGTTGTTTTGCTAGCAGATTTCTGAATCCAGAACAGATCGGTTTAGAGGTTTCATTGCCACTGACAACGTACCATGATAACGCTGGTTACTGGGCCGATATACTGCGACCATACCGGTCCGTATTTGCCACTGACAACGTACCATGATAACGCTGGTTACTGAGCCGATAGACTGGGACCATACCGGCCCGTATTAGCCATGTATTTGTTCAGTAGCGGCCCGGAACAAGCGCTACCAGGGTAAAATGTTTTACTGATTCTTCTTCCTCTAAGATATGCATAAAACATTTCATAACAACCATATATAAACGCGCCTGAAGCAAGTGTAAGAACACATAAAACGAAACTTGAATGCATTAATATTGCATATATCTGGTAGTGTCATTGTAAACCGCTTGCCATTGACCTATTATGTACAGAGTGATATAAGATAGACACAAAAGCTTGCATATATAATGCTAGTTTCAGATCCCATAATCAAGTTATACGATCATGTGGTTATTAAGGTGTTAAAGGCATTGTCGCCGTATCATTGGCTGTAGACAGCTACAGTGACAAGAACTGAACAGTTATGTCTGGATGCGGCCTAATGATTAGGCAACAATAAAGCAATTATAAAATAGATGTATTAAATTTTAATTACATTGATTGGTCATTTTAACGTTGAGTTCTCAGATTCAATTGGTCTAATTTAATTTCGCGCGCTATGCGGTGGTCATTTTGCAAAATATATTGAAGAGTAAGGTATACGACTGCTCGATATTTCGACAAATGTCGATTTGTTTATAACTCGCGATATTTTGACATGTAAACTTTAACAACTGGGAAAATCGTGAACAATTAACGACAACATGTTGGATATTTTAAAACAACATTGACTGGAAGCTGTTGCTGATATATGCAGCAATAACTTTTAGACAAATTAATTTCAAAACAGCTTGACGCACATTTCCATTGACACAATCCCATAAAACATCTGTGTGTGTGTAAATTGTTTCTGAACTACTCATGCAAATACGAAACCAAGAGCTATAGTTTGATATATTTCGATTTATATACACAATATATCGTGATATTGTCTATGGCAATATGATACTAGAGGGATCCATTGCTAGCTACAGTCCGCCTATTTCTAGCTAGGCTCAGCCCACTTCGTAGGCATATTGAAATCAGTTTGAAGAATCTGTAAAACCTGATTTCCCAAATTCTAAATTTCAAGCTAACAAGTAAGCTGTTGAATACTTTGAAACTAATTGTGCTGGGGGTTGGTGCTGCCTATTGCTGCAACATCTCCCAGTCAAATTAGTTTCAGAATGTTTCAACTGAACTGTAATTAAATTGTAAATTCATCAAATATATACAATTCGTACACTAGACTACTAACAGACTGTTCGATGTTCATGACGGAGCTAGATCCGTTATTATGATTGCGACGAGCTAGACACGTTATTATGAGTGTGACGTCAGCGGACGTGTGACGTAATTGATTATGGCGCCAAATACTTGAGCTGCACGTTGGATCCCTCCATTTCTTAGTTTCAGGAATGTGTCTGACGCGGTATAATAGTACACCTATCTGTGACTTACCTTGGACTGGAACGTAGAGGTTTAAAGTTAAGCAATCTTCGGTTTGCTCTTTAATAAATGGCGCAATCCTCTTCAGATGTTCCACCCGCGCGTCGGGCAACGTTTTCCTTAACTCGCGCTCGTCCAATGATCTCTGGGGACAAACCCGCCTATGCTTCAGGGCCACCCTCACATTCTTCCATTTCTCCATGGGGCTTGTTGGGGGCATAAATCTTAAGCTCCCGCTTAGCAATGATGCGTATTGTAAACCCAGGTATGCCTCAACTGGCCTTAGGTATTGATTTGGGAATTCCACAAGCACGCCTCGGATTTGTCCAAAGCGGGTGGTAACCACCCTTTCACTCATTTGTCGCAGGTATACTCTACCTTCAGATAAACCACACGTTCCTAGGAAAACCACTGCTGCAAGAATTATGGCTCCATGCATGATATAAGCGCTACATTTAAATCTCACACATATATCAGTTCTTGCTGTAATCCTAAACTTTCCAGTCGAATTACTATAGATGCGATTGCGGTAACCTTCTCCGTTAAACTTTAATTCTTTTGGACTCACCATTTTTCGAGTTGCTTCGCCCAAACGAATGTGTCTAATGTTTTGCAAACTAGACATATTTCGTTTAGTAAAACCTAATTTGAACTTAACACTCACTGCGTTTACGTTACATGTAAGATTATATTAATCCAAGCTAACGCCACAACTGTGATTCCTCTACCGATATCATAAGATGGCGATAGTCCATTCTTCTTGAATCAATTCTTTCACAGGCCCAGTAAATACACACATTATTAGGAGTATTACTCCCGGAAAGGTATTCCTCGCTGTGTGCTATTTTCTCGAACACAAGGTGACTGACTCTTGCTTTTTTATTTCTTTAGTCGAACTGCTCTTCTTTCGTCGCCCGGAACGTTATTTGCCTTCTTCGTTCTACGATCAATTCACTCGCCGAGGATATCAGCGTACTGTTTTGTTCTGCTTGTCCTCGGTGCTTGCGATGGTGCTGGTCTGGCTAGTTCCTCGGTCGTCACTCTATCGCATCAAAGTTTCGCTGTGATGTAGAATTGTTCATGCTGCTTTCGCCTCTTATTGGCATCTTGGACTCCTAGCGGGTGTTGGTTGGGTCAATAACACGAACACACACCGGGTTTATCTCCTTTTCTTAATAAGCAATTTCATTCTGGATTCATAAAAACATGATACCACTGGTTCTATTGGAGGCGCACTGAATATGTATAAAGATCAATATAACTGAATATCTATTTCAGCAACGGTGTTCAGCATAACTGACTAATATATTTTTATTATCAGAGTTGTAATTGTTATGTGCGATAACATGAATCATTCACGACTGTATATAGAGTTGACTCGGTCGATAATTACACATTTAGCTTATCCGCAGTGTGATATGTGATTACTATCACTTGCCACGAAGTTATAGAGATATCGGAAATCGATTTGCCGATCTTATAAATGATATAAGGCTGCTAATCCTGCGATACCGAACCACATGCACTACTATCCAACAATGAAGCCGCAAGGTAAACAACAACATAAGCTAAGACAGCAATGATAGCATTAGCCATCAAAGAAGAAGCAGACGAACTGAACACAACTAGTGAAACTCGTGATGCTTAGTGAAGAAGTATCGTCTGTAACGCTAGCATAGCAGACGATTTTATTTCGGTGAAATTGTAGTAGTACGCAGAGCGGGAGCTAATGGTAACCAGGAGTCACCATCAGCAGCCGATCTCAAACTCACTCTCGTCTGCTCGGCACGAGCGGCACTAGCAGCTCTGAGAGTGCTAACTGTCAGGTTTAACGCCGTCTGATGCTAGCGGACGGCCGCGTGCCAGGAATCGGCCTGCGCATGAGCGCCGCTGACTGCTAAAACACGAGCTATGGCGACGAAATCGAATGCTTGTGTTTGATTACATTACCGAAGATATAACATTGAAAGGCAGCGGTAGCATGGGTAGTAGAAACCAGTACTGTTCGTTCAGCGAGATGGGGGTACGGTACAAGACAAAAAGCGGCAAGCCGTTGTGGCATCTGGAAACACGGCCACGACGTGAACGACTGATTGGAGTTGAATCTGTGAATAAGACCGCCTGTCTTGTGTGTTCAAGAGATGTTATAAAGGATACGTAAATTAAGGACTAGCCGTATAAATTTATCCAAACTAGCATTTTCTCCAGGAGCTATGTATGTACTAAAATGGAATCTTCCTTGAATCATCACTTATTGACCCTCACAGAGCTGGCTGGATAAGGAAGCTTTGGTCACAAATACAAACAAAGCTGTCTACAGCGACACTCTTGAGCAACAAGAAGCAATGAGTGAATCCGATCTGGCGTTCAGATATATGACGTCATAATCAATTGTAGGCTGACGTCACAGTCATAATTGACAGAGAATAATACTCCGTCGTGAAGCTGGAATATTCCGTCAAGTGTACGAACTGTATGTCTTTAATGGATTTACCATTTAATAAACATTCTGTTGAATATTTTGAACTAATTTATCTGGGCGCTGTTGCTGCCTATAGCAACACCAACATCAAGACAAATTAGTTTCAAAATATTCAACAGCTAACCTGAATCTTTATCTTAATACGGCCATGTCTTAAGAACCGCCATCTTCTGGCACCAGAACAAGAGCAGTCTCTCTCTCTCTCTCTCGAGGTTTGATTATATTTCCAATTTTCCGATCTCCCGGTTTTGTCTCATTGTTATTCAGCGAAACAATTCCTCTTTTGTCGGCGGGACGGCATGTAAACAAGCGTCCCAGAGATGAACTCGAGAGCTAATCGTGCGCAATCTACCACTCGCTTCATTTATTCCGTGTTCCATCTCAGCAGATCGCCATTAATCTAAGACAAATCCTGGACATTTTGTTTTCTTTCGCTTTCTCCATATTTTGCCACATTCTCAAACATACTTGGCATCCAGTTGACGGATTCTGTAAAAAAAAGAAAAGGAATTTATGTTTTTGTTAATATCTCTGATTCGGAATATGCCATGAATGTAAACTGTTAGGTTTGTGTACTTTGATTGATAGTTTCGTTTAGACTTGATAGGTTCGTTCTAACACGTTGTCTGTAAATAGGCATTTCTCGTAGACATCTATATACGTCTCAGTTGGTTACAATTTTATGTCCTGTCTATCGCTGGGGATGAGAAAAAGTAAATTTAGTGTATGTCTTTATTTTGAAAAGAATTGTATTGCGGAAGACTTCTTGGACAGCACTGTCACTCGCAAAATGAACACCAGTTCTTGTAGAGAAAGTAATTCTAATTGACTAAATGTAATGAATTTAGCAGTAAACGCGTGGTCACATGCCACGACACATTTGACACCCATTTCCAGTTATCCTCATTAACTGCCTTATTTGTCTACAACAATATTTGTCTTGGTCAGAATCAATGGGTTCGACTGTAGTCTCCACGAAACTCATCTTCCGGTCATATACAGAAGATGATTTCGGAATATTTTGAGAATAAAGTGACAAAAACGCGGTACTACGTGCACCTTATGACGTCGGCTCGTTTCGATTGGATCGGATACGGCACTGCTACACATTTCTGTCCATAATCACATATATGCATTTTAAAGATTTTAGGACCAAGGAGTTGTTTGGTTAGCAACATCTTATTATCATAAGGTGTTCAAATTGAAGAACAATCTTCACGCCACGTAATCCTTAATTGACCTTTTAATGACTAAATTTAATAAAGAAAATCAAAATTTGTGCTTATTGAATGTCCATTTGCAGGTCAAGAGAACACTATTTTTGTGAGAATTTACCACCGGCATTCCAGTGTTAAACTCTCAAAAATTAGTCTTGGGCTGCAAATTGGCATTCATCAAGGCCACTATCGAGGTCAGATTTGGCTGTCTTAGGCACGAGAGGGTTACATTTATCAGGAGAGCGGTGGTTTGTGAGAGTACGTGGATATATATATTAGATACAGGAGTCGTATTACACGTATTGCCATTTGTCCGAATCTGACACACACCCGCCGTGTTCGAAGACGTTGGCATTTGACCCGTAGATTCTTGAAATCTAGTGCTCTTCACACACGTTTGTTAAAGATTGCTTCATTAGAACTGCGACTCTTCGTGGTGTGTACACGTATATTCAGCAAAGTACACACGCTGGGACAGAGTCACACTCAGTGGAGAGACTATGGAGAGATTACGGTAGCTAGCATCGATATATATATATATATATATATATATATATATATATATATATATATATATATATATATATATATATATATATATATATATATATATCGGTCCAATTATTACAGGCCGTAGTTACCACATACGATATAAGTTTCATTACTTTTTTCTATTTTCAGGTAGGCAAAACACTTATTTTCATTTTCAATACTACTTTTACCAATTTCGAAAAGTAAAACCTTTTTAATGTTTTGGCTGAAATTTGCCGCTACCCGGTTATCAGGAAAAGCGGAATATAACCTGATCTTGATTTACAGCTATAAATTAAGTTCTGTGTTTGTATCAGACCCGGTTATGGCATTATAGTCGGTGACAAAATCATCGGATAATGGGTTTTCGAGGGTGTAAGCACATTTTCGCCGATTTAATGTAAGAGTAGGAATTTTATCAACAAATTTTCTCAATTTCGTAACTAGCAAACATTCCCTGAAATAAAACATGCATAAAAATAAAAATAAACCCTAAAATAAACTTACTGCGTATAAATATCCATACCTGGTGTACAGACGAAATCTCAGTATTGCGTGTTGCGTATCATGTGCTTTCGAGGGTGATGTAATTGAGTAATTTCAACTCTAGTCAGGCGGTGAATTCAAGTCATTTTTATGATTTGAAGAAAGGAGATTTTGTAACCGACTATAATGCCATAACCGGGTCTGATACAAACACAGAACTTAATGTATAGCTGTAAATCAAGATCAGGTTATATTCCGCTTTTCCTGATAACCGGGTAGCGGCAAATTTCAGCCAAAACATTAAAAAAGTTTTACTTTTCGAAATTGGTAAAAGTAGTATTGAAAATGAAAATAAGTGTTTTGCCTACCTGAAAATAGAAAAAAGTAATGAAACTTATATTGTATGTGGTAACTACGGCCTGTTTGAATCGCCATTGCGGGTAGAGAAAAATCAATCTTGATCTGAAAATTACATAAGCACCCCATGCCAGTTCCACGCCACGGGAGAACTAAGTTTTTCTTTGGCAACGGATCTGCCTTGCTACTCAAGCTAGCAACTGGCAGGTGTCATTGGACGCAAAAACTGGATTGATTTGTATCATTTCCTTACAAGTTATCGATACTTTTATAATGGGTAAAAAAGTAATTGTGAAAATACATGTTTTTCACTACACTGATATCAAGATGCATAAACTGATCACTTGTTCGACGCGCATCTTTTTAAAATGTACACTTGTGGTATAAAACTACTGTATCTATTTAACGACACGTGATTTCTTGATATCACCTACGCGATGAGCACGTGAGACCGTCAAACGTATGTACACTCGAAATCACATGGCCCTCGAAAACACCTTACTGGACGATATATATATATATATATATACTTAATCAGCGTGTCACTAAGAGGCATCCATAGAATGGAATGGAGTCAAGCATGCACGATAGAATATCTGACAGTTTGGTGTGGGTGGGGAGCATGCATACGGCGGTCGTGTTTGAGGCAGGTGGTTGTTAGACCACCTTTCTTACTGGACTATCATCTTACAACCACGTCATTTTATGCGTGGTCCGTCCACCTATTTATTGTGGCCACTTTTTGGTGCATAGAACAGTTTAAACTGTAGGCCCCTATATTCATGCCGGATTAAGGGGCCACCATTAAAACCTCAAAGAGATATGTCACTGAACGCATAATTCACCTTTCCAGTGTATCCATCGATCATCTGACGTCATACGACATCGAAATTACCTAGGTGACGTGTATAATGACGTCATAATCAGTACGTCACGAATGATTCGATAGTGTCCATCTTTATGGCTTAATAGTCCGACACGATGTAGGAATTGTATGTCGTTGCCATTTAACAAACATTCTGTTGAATATTTTGAAACTTGCCTTAGGCAGCAACAGCACCCAGTCAAATTAGTTTCAAAATATTCTACAAGTTTCCCTGTATAGTTTTCTGGAAAATGATAGAATGGGAGGGGAAGAACTAAAATTGGAAATGTCCAATGTTTTCCTGATAGAACTGAATTCTTGTGCGAATTGAGTTGTGGCCCATCTGTCTTAAATAACACGATAACTTGGGTCCAAATGTCAAGTGGTCGCTAGAGCACGATTTACGCGGCACAGAGCGCGGACAGAAGACATTACTCTAAGTAATCAGGAATGGGTGACGTTTGTCAAAAGATATATGTCCTTGTGCACAATCAGAGTAGACGAGGAATCGATTGTGCCATATTTTATTTCTCCTTATCCAAGTCCATCTTCTACCCTTTGTTCTCTTACAAAACCTCCGACTGCTATCGCCAATAACGCCACCACCACCACCAATACCACCACCATCACCACCATAACCACTACCACCGCTCCCACCACCACAACCACCGCTGCCGCCACCACCACTATCCAACAATAAAGCTATGCTGTATATGTTTCCTCATGGACGTCACTGGTTATGATTAGAACTGTTGGCCGTTCACTGGTATTCAGATGCTGAGCGTTTTCTGATATTTATAGGCAGTTGACGTGACTTCAGTGCTTCGAGACCGTTTCTTCAATATCAGCGTTGTCAGAAACGAGATATGTTGAATATTTTAAGAATAATTGGACCGATTATTATTGATAACATTGGCTTCACATTTTTTTTCAATCACTTTATTTTCCTAATATTCTGCGAAATGGTACATAATTTGTTACCTCTCTTGGGAAATTATCAAGTTACCTGGAGTCGCGACCGTTTGTGTCTCTATCGGGACTACGAATGACTTGCGGTTAGAACACATGAAATTGATATGAACTATGGGTAACTTAATATCAATGTAGAAAGTCGTCATTAAATGCATCTTGTCACTTAACCTATTAAGCCTAAAATTTGCTCCAGTACATTTCAAATTTATCAGAGAAATTATAGATTTTCAGAGATTATTTTTGAAAATGTATCACTGGAATGACTCTCTCGATTATCGAGCCAGTCATTCCAGTGGGACATTTTCAGAAATCGGCTGCACTTGGTCTGCAAACGGGCATATCTCATGGCCATGCAGAAGCAGTTTTGGTCGTAAAAGCTTAATATAAATCGTTTGCCATGTGACATGTTCTTTAACGGGCCATGCCAGGGTGGTTGTGAAAGAGAGGTGGCCCTAAAACCACTAATCTTGAAGAACCATCAGCGAATTGATACTGAAATATTTGTATTTCAGTAACAAAGTGATATATCTCAACTAAATTAATTCTGAACCAAACTTTCCATACACTACACCGCGAACGAGGAATTGTGCCAACCACCATCTATCGATGTCGTTCTGGTGCAAACTATGCACACATGTGCATGCCTGTTATGTATCGTTGGCATTTGGAATTCAGGCTAACATAAGCAAAGACCCTTATTTATGCACATGTAATTACTCTTGGAAACGGTGCCGCATTTATCATAACTTGTTGTGCATGCCATGATAAGCTGTTACCTTACATTCATGGTTTAAACATGCGCGGGGTGTGCCCATGTTGTCTTTGTGATTCGGATTCACGAGAGCGTCTGTATATTTAACCATTTAGCCTCTCTTGTGTCAACTTAACCCTTTAATGGTCTATCCGGCAAAAATGGCCTCCGCAATGGTTTTGTTCAATGGCCATTTGGGGACCAAGAGAATACATTTTTTTTTCAGTCATTCCTGTGGTAAATTTAAAAAGAAATATTTTTAGCTTTTGGCATGCAAATGAACCGCGACGAAGCATAAATTCTGATTTTCGTTGCTTTTAAATATTTATTGGGCGTGCCAATGTATGTTGAACACAAGGTATCACCACCCACTCGAATAGCAGCAACAGTGCATAGAAAACTGTGTTTCAAGATATTGAGCAGAATGTTTATTAAGCAGAACATCCATCAAAGACATGCAGTTCGTACACTTACCGGACTTCTCCAGCTTCATGGCGGAATATTGTCTGTCAATTATGGTTTTGACGGTAACATGCATGTGACATAATTCATATACTTGAGCGACAGATTGGATTCATCCATTCGTTGTAATTCTGATGTTATAAGCTTGCCCGTGCATCACTATCTTTTGTTGCGCATTGTTCTAACTACTAGTAGCAAAGTGTTACACCCATAACAGAGATAATGCCAAATGGTAAGAAAATAACAAGAGCTGACGTAAAGACTCCAAATAATAGAATATGTGATAAATAGCATCTGAAACTCGTTGACATTTTGTGACAAATGTATCCCAGTAACTTTGTAAGATCTCGCAAGATCTCAATAAAGCCAGTTCCAAATGAGATTTTTGTAAACTCGTGTGATACATTTGATACCCCATAGCTACTTGTTCGGTGTGGTCCATATTTTGTCCCATTATAATCAGCATGTATTGAATCATTGTCGAGTCCACAAAGTTGTTTTGAATACGAATTGGAACTGCATACTTGGTACAGACGCGCATGGCTCTAGACAACGATGTTACAATTTCTTCACACAGAAGGTGCTTCTCTGAATGAACCTTTCCAGTTTTAACCACATCCCGCCATCTCTATCTACGTTCCACCCACACCTCGTTGGTGTTGGGATCGATCGATCTCTGAACTTCCTGACTATCGATTTCCAGAAAACCATGCAGGTAAGCTGTTGAATATTTTGAAACTAATTTGACTGGGTTCTATTGCTTCCTATGGCAGCATTAGCGCCAAGGCAAATTAGCTTCAAAATATTCAACAGGATATGTATTAAATAGTCAAGTCCGTCTTCAATTATGCATTCGTGACGTACTTATCTACGCCATTCATGGCGTCATAATGACGTCATTGATCGTGATGCCATTCTACACGTCACGTAGTTAATTATGACTACATATGATGGGTGGATACAGTGGAAGGGCCATTGGTAGAGGAGCCAACGAGACACGGGCTTATATTTGTCCACAACTAGGTAATGACATTGCGAAATAGACACAGGAACATCAGTAGAAATAACACTACAGTAATGCCAGTATACTGTGGTCTCAGAGGTTCTGATTTGAAATTCTTGCGTGGCCGCTCACGGCTGCGCTTATATTCTGGTTGTGTCTAGAAATGCGTATAGGCGCGCCCATTTTGCGCAAGCGATTGTGGTCTCCAACAGCTAACTAGAAAGATAGATAGACCGCGCCTCTATTTTTAGATTGGAACCATAGATTTAGGATATATATTGGCTAGATCGCTCATACGCATACGCTCACTATGGGGGAATGGGATAGATGTCTCGACCGCCGGATCTTCACTGACTGACTGACATCTGACGCAGACACTCAGCTATGTATATAGCCTCCTAAAGTCAGTACATTTTTTTTTTGTTAGTTGGAATAGAAATTCTGCATGCAAAATACGGAACTACAAAACTACGGTAAAAATAAATAGGGGAAATACGGTAATACGGAGAGGCGGTAAGAATTACAGAAATGCGTGGAAAACCTAACGCATACATCGCTGAAATTCCTAACATTTATGTACATCTAATAACTATATGATAACTTCTATTCATTTTGGAACATGCTGCCGTATAAATAATCTAAACAAATCTTTCTTGTACTGACCGTGAAACAACTAGGCCTAGCCTTTGAAATCAGCAAGATAATTGTTAAAGAGAGGGTTTTTTTATCGCTCACCTTCCGCCCAACCTGATACCGTTTGGTATAGAAGACCTAAAAAATAAATGAACACGTTTTCAAAACAAGGTAGACTTTCTGTGTTTTTCTTTGCAAATATAGTGACTAATTACATCCATGAGGTGTACTGTAAAACCGCCGACTCGATGGTATAGAAATCTAAAGAATAAATTAACGTGTTCGCAAACCAACACAGCATTTCTGTTTATGTTTTGTAAGTATATTAGCTTATTTATGAGCTGTTTAACGTAGCCTAAGCAGTCGAATCACTTGTAATAAGTGAGCACATATTTTAGCAAGCGCCGTGCCATTATAATCAATTTGTCCCCAACCCCCCCCCCACCTACCCCCCACCCCCACTCACCCACCGGTAGTGTGACGCCGCAGTCAAAATACGTAATGACAGGCGTAGCTATGTCCAACAGGAACATTGAAAAGTCCTTCCGCTGTATGAATTGAAAAGCTTTACTATTTTTTAAGCAGCAGCACCCAGTCAAATTGGCTCCAAAATATGCAACAGCTCACCTCCATAGTTACCGTGAAAAGAGAATTCTGGGAAATCATGGTTCAACCTATGTATATAAATCATAACGACTACGACGGACGTGCGTGTAGGCCTATCATCTCTTTCCTTGGCCGCTCAGTGCTACGCATTCACTTGGTTGTGTCTAGAATGGACCTTTCCACATTATCCATTTCCACATCAACTACGTGGCGTGTAGAATGACATCATAATCAATGCCGACATTATGACGGCATGAATGACTTAGGCAAATACGTCACGGACGCATAATGGACCTTTCCAGTTTCAGCTAGGCCGCGACCACCTCTAGCTAAGCTCCACCCACACCTCGCTCATGTTGGGATCGATTGATCCCTGAAATACCTGACTATCGATTTCCAGAAAAATATACAGGTAAGCTGTTAAATATTTTGAAACTAATTTGACTGTGTGCTGTTGCTGCTTACGGAAGCAACAGCGCCCAGTCAAATTAGGTTCAAAATATTAAACAGCATGTTTATTAAATAGCAGACATACAATTCTTACAACGTGTTGGCCAAATAGATTCATTTATGATGTAATGATTATGATGTCAGCATGCACGTCACGTAGTTGCCAATGACGTCATATGACGTCATATAATCGAAGGATAAGATTGGAAACGTCCATTGAATATATTCGAAATCTACGATTCCAATCCAAATAAAGGCGAGCCAATTAATCAATCAATCAATCAATCAATCAATCAACTACTGCCAGCGTCGCGATGGAGACCGAGTGAGGGCATAGAATACACCATACGTTGTGCATCCAAAAGATAGTCTGTTGCTGATGCTATGCAGAATTACCGGATGACGGTTCGATCATCGACCGGATATATTGTCTAGATTTCTCGTGCGCATGAAACGCATACCCTCGCTATTGGGCCTAGTTGTACCTACCGCTGGTGGCCTGGGCTAATAGCTGACTGTACATTTGCATCAGAAATAAAATGGTATTGTGATCTGTCCAACTGTACCCGCGTACATCTCTTAATTTCCACTTCAACACTCGGCCCGATCAAACTGGCCAAAATGGATTCTGTGATAATCTTAAGAAACTACCATTTACATCTAACAGGTACACATTTTTGAAAATTTACCACTGGAATGACTGGCTCGATAACTGAGCCGATCATTGCAATGGCAAAGTGCCAAAAACAATAGTCTCTTGGGCTGCAAATGGGCATAGGATATCTATGATAATGGATGGATCTGATATGTCACCCAGGCACATGACGTCAGATTTATTTACATCATATGTAGGATGACGTCACAATCAAATTATGTGATGAATGATGTAAATAGCGTCATCCGGAACATTGAATAGGCCATCAAGTGTACGGAGTTTATGTCTTTATGATTTAATCCCCTGGATTTAATCATCCAATCAATCAATCAATCAATCAATCAATCAATCGATCAAGCAATCAATCAATCAATCAATCAATCAAGCAAGCAATCAATCAATCAAGCAAGCAAGCAAGCAATCAATCAATCAATCAACTACTGCCATTGTCGCGATGGAGACCGAGTGAGGGCATAGCATACACCATACGGTGTGCATCCAAAAGATAGTCTGTTGCTGATGCTATGCAGAATTACCGGATGACGGTTCGATTCCCGACCGGGGATATGATGATCATCAAAGTAAATTAAAGGGGTCCACTCAGTAGGCGGAGTTAGCACATAAATTGAAGTCATCGCGTTTCCAGTGCGTTAAAAAACTAAGTATAACCATACCTACCTACCAACCAAGCAAGCAAACAAGCAATATCTATTGAGAAATCCAACATATTGAAGATTTTGGATGCCTTATCTAACTTCCAGATGCACTACTAAGATTCCTACTTAATCGATTCGTTATTCTCTTACGTTTTGAGTAAAGCTGGTAAGAATAGTTGCTGCGACAACTACTTTACTCAAGGCGCAAAAGATGGATATTGGCTCGCCTTGTACGTAGATGATTTGTACAATATTTGTATTTAATATCCGGGCCTGATCTGACTGAATCTCAGAAGTTGCAGTTTCGTCACGGTGGTCTTCCGTGATGTCCAGAATAAACACGACAAACTAGTGCCTTGAATTGTCAAGGGGATGACTTTAATCTTACACTAACTGTACATAAGAATACATGCCTTTTGCTGGCATAAAATAATAATCTATTCTATATTAAAAGAAATATACTTAATTATTTAACTATCTTATTTTCAACCAACAATCCTACTCTATACCAATTTACCGACCTACACTATAAATTCGCACAGAGCTTTTAGCGACTACTCGTATGATCAGATTGTATCGAACCTCCTCTATCCAACTCAAACTCCTCCTTTTATACTCTTTCAGTTTCTATTCTACCATCATTCAGCACTGTCTAATAACAGACCTCACGTAATGGTTTCGCATCTCATCTTATCTCCCTCTGATTATGACGTCACTCTACACAAGTAAGAATGGCCATCATTCGGCAATGTCTAATAATAGACCCTTACATAATGGTTTCGCATCCCATCTTATCTCCCTCTGATTATGACGTCATAACTGGTTCTCACCGGTTCTGCCTTTGATGCGATCTGCCAGTCTCTATCAACAATTATCCATTTCTGATAAATAGCCTACCATGAATGACTGATACATTATTGATATACAATTGTGTTCCTAACAGGATGTTATGCTATTGACTCTCATCCGTCCATATCCTCTTCCTTGCTTTTAGGCCTATGCCTGTCATTTAGGAAGATTAAATAGCACTGGAGCTATATGAGCTCATCACCAGCTGGTGTTGTTGTGCTTCTATCGCGACCTTAAGGTCAGTTAGTCCGTTGTTATTCTCATATTATACTTAACGCTTTTCATCGATTCCCATCGCGTTTTTCTTGCTTATTATTTTGTAAACTACTGTTCGTATCTACTGTTGAATAATACCCAATGATTGCTGATCCCATGGCAACCACTTTCAACCTTACTTTATTCATCTACTGACAGATACCATCAAACCAGCACCGTTGACTCTTCTCCTATTCATTATATTTCCAGTCTTAATAGTATACTAGTTTCTCTACCAGTTTCGCATAGGCACACTCAGTGCCCTCAGTCACTCCGTGCAAACACTACTATATGATATGATGTTATCCTTTCCTTAGCCCTGCTGGTATTTTCAAAAGATACTAATTTCTTCTAAGGTCTTACTTATAAATATAAGATGTCCATCGGGTCATGACTCCCACTAGACAATCCCATATCCACAATATGGACATACAGACAATATTCAACATTCTGTTGAATATTTTGATACTAATTTGACTGGGCATGGTACGAATTGTATGACCTTACTATTTAATCAACATTCTGTTGAAAATTTGGAACTAATTTTCCTGGGTGTTGTATGTCTTTACCATTATCAATTGCTTCCTATAAAAGCTCCACAGGCATCATAGTCAAAATGCTTATACCTAGTGAATGAAGACTCTAGCTTCATCGTGAATATTGAATCGTCCGTCAAGTGTACACATTTTACGTTTTTACTTTTCAATCAACATTCTGTTGAATTTTTAAAAATTAATATGACCAGGCACTGTTACGGCCATAGGTAGCAAAAGCACGCAGTCATATTAGTTTCAGGATATTCAACATGTTACCTTAAGAGTGGGATTCTGGGAAGTCGTGAATCAAAGTATATAAATTGATTCCAACACGCCAAATGAATGGACAGAGCTTGGCTAGAAATGGCTCCCACCCTTGAAATTATCATGGACAAATCTGATCATTAAACGACCAATACCACTTAGTAATGTGTGGTCCACCCAACATGGACCACTTGTAATAAGTGACCACATATTTTAGCAAGAGCATTCAGATAGTTATCTTTGCCCTGCCGGATGCATGTAGACCCAATCACAATGCACCGATTCTCCTTTGGAAAGAGGATATAAGTTATCCAACCTGTCACGCAAGTGTTGACGTCATAATCCATTATGTCGCATGTAGGCTGACGTCACAGTCAACATACGTAACGAAAAGCGTAGCTATGGCTATTAGAAACGTTGAAAAGTCCGTAAGCTGTGCGAGGTGTATGGCTTTACTATTTAATAAACATTATGTTGACTATTTTGAAACTAATTTAACTGTGATAATGCCATAAGCAGCGACAGCTTCTACTCAAATTAGTTTTAAAATATTCAACACATCACCTCTATAGTCACCTTGGAAATGGGATTCTGGGTAGTCCTGGTTGAAAGTATATAAATCACAATCACTACAGTAAGCATGAGCAATGTCAAAGTGCATGCCATGAGGGGACAGTTTTTGATAATTTACCACTGGAATGACTGTCTCGAGATTCCAGATCTGCAAAACAGTCTTGTCTTGACCTGCAAATGGACATTCCATATATAAATATTTCAACATTCTTCACCAAATTTAGACAGTAAAGGTTTAATATATTATTACGGCAATACCATGTACTGTGTCTGTTTCATTTTTCCCTTATGTATTATAGCATAAAACACTAGGCTGAACATTCGAGTGTATACATTTCTATTGCTATGTCTCGTAGGGCGGTGGGACAAAGATTTTAATGTCGTGGACTCGTTTTATTAGTCACTATGTGTGTGGTAAATCTTAACAGTAAAACATGTATAATAATATTGAAGAGCGTGACAAACTAGACAAAATTCGCAAAAAAAAAAATTTCATTAATAATTTATTGTCCTTAATCCTTCACTGGGAAAAGATCCATGCATGCAAATATATAGCACTATGTATAGAAAACTTATGTTACGAATTTTCAGTCAAAACGGCTGTCAATAACAGTGTAGCAGGTGGTTAGATGCATAAATAAACAGAAATGGTATGTGTGTGCTAAGTTAGTAATGCCTGCAATGTGTTCAGCCCAAGAATGCCACCCATATGGCTAGATAGGTATCTGAATATGCCAATGAAGTAGTGAGTTTATAAAATGTGTACCATGATGTGATTTAATTCATTGTACACGATTTCTGCCGAAAATTGGCTGGAATTTTTGACAATTCAATCTTCTCTGCCCTATTATCTGTAGGTTATGCTCGGCGCCAAATTTTTACCCACATAAACTTGAGTTTAAAAAGTATAATTTACCCTAAATTACTTTCACATGTAAACAATATGATATCATATCATTGCTAGCTATATTCATAATTAAAACAAATTATACAATGAAATAATTCCACACTGAAAATTGGCATAACTTTTGGCAGATCAGTGATTTTCAGTACTATACTGTCTGCAGTAAGTTCGGCCCATATTCGGTTCGAAATTCATACATATGGTCAGATCGGTATATGAATACACTAATGAAGTATCCAGCTTTAAAATGTCTACCATAAAGTAATTTCGTAGTACACAATTCCATGGCAAATAGTTTCACAAGTTTTGTCAGATCCATGGTTTTGGGTAGCCTACTGTCTGTAATAAGTTTGTCCCAAAAATGTCAAATAGATATATAAATATGCTAATAAAATATCGATTAAAAAGCCCACCGTAAAGTAATTTTATGATACGCAACTTAGTAGAGACCAAAAGTTGTCAGATGCCAATAATTTACGTACCGATATCTATGTCCTCTGTTTGTAACCAGTTTTCGAACATCTAGCCATGCAGAACTCAATATGTGTTATTGTGTACTATTGCTGTACGGAATATTGCACGGTTCTACCATCAAATAATATCATAATTACCAAGTATGTCCATGTAGTTACTAATTCACAATATGTCCACATTGAAAGATAGTTGGTTCACAGTAGCCACAATCGGATAGATGTCGATATGTCCTGGCCTATCGCTTGTAATAGGCCCGGCTCCAGAATTTCACCCATATGTTTATATATATTTTAATGCGCTAATAAAGTATAGCGATTTAACAAATTCTTCTATGGAGTAATTTCGAAATACACAATTTAGTCACAACTTACAATTTTCAAATGCTAATAATGTACTATATATTCAGTATCAGAAACTCTGTACTCGGTTTGTAACCAGGCTTTTGAACATAATACCATCTAGAATTCACTAGATATTGATTCTATCCACAAATATTTCTTGCAATAATATGACAATTTTTCTATATATTCTATAATTTAGCTCCAGATAGAATCTGAATTATCAAACAAAACACTTCAGAAGTTACGCATATCGTCAACAAGATGGGTGGAAAGATGGGTGGACTGCTCCCAAATATAATCTGCTTCATCCTATAGCCCATAGCTAATCCTATCCAAGGCCGATACCATTACAACCATCTTAAAGATATGACACTACCAGAAAACTATCATTATTTCAATCACAACCACCATCATAACTACATGGGGCAGGTAAGAAACTGTAAATGATAGTAAGAACCTATGTAATATTGAATGTTAATATAACTAGACAAACACATTTCTCTCTATCCTGTAAATATATTGTCAATTTAGCACATGTCTAATGGCTATAGCTTTATAGTACAGTGACCTTAACGTTAAGGGCATGTCTTCCTATATTAGATAGTGCCTGTGCCCGTTTTACATGTATCATTTATTTTTTGTCCTATGCTGGGGTCCAAGGTCTAGATATAGTCACTGTCTTTGGTGGACAACCTGTTGTGCTATTGCAAATTGTATATTATATATAAAAATTAATCTGAAGCTCAACTTGAATTATAATAATCTCCGGCAACGCTATTTGCCATTGATGCCTTGCATCAATATGTGTACTTGTAGACATGATGATTCGATTCTAGTCAGTATTTATCACAGCCAAGTGCTGGAGAAACTTATCTCAAATGAAAATTTTACATTTTAGACAAGTCAGGTGATATTGGAAATGAATCATTGGTAGTTATTTAAAACGGATTCTTTTCAGACCAAGTTCCTTCCATTTTATCATTTTATGTTCTAAATTCCATGTGTTATCCAGAAGAATCTGCATAGGATAAAAAAAATGAAAGACGAAAACAGAATTTCACGAAGTACTTGACTAAATTGATGAGTGCGAACTACGGGGCGCGACCGGCCGGAAAATTGTGTGACGTATCTGCTAGGAATATAAAGCTAAGACTGGTATGTCGATTTCTAGTTGTTAATTGTCTGACATGCGGCACGCAACGGGTGCAACTATATTGTTCCGCCAATGTTCCAGGAATCGCAACACAGTACAGGCAACCCTTCCTATAATGTCCACTCGTCATCGGCTCCGAATCATGGTGGTTCGTTACAACTGATGGTCGCGTGACCGCCCGTCTTACGGAACCATAATCATCTGACCAAAAGTGGTATTTGCCATATCAAATACATCCAATCAACTCAGCAAATATATTCAGTGAAACTTCTTTACCATCCATGCAGTATCCGTTAAAGATGGAGACTGAGGTTTTATAAATGTGAACACGCTTCGTTATGCTTCAGATGTTTCATAATTGAAACAAGCGGCTGTTGAATAAGTTATGCACCGGCTTTTATAGCTTGATCGATAGCGGAATGGATTGCTGATTAACCCTACAATGACTAAATTTGGCCAAGAAAATAGAAATATTCCCTTAACGGAAGAGGTTATTTTGAAAATTTTACCACTGGAATGACTGGCTCGGTTATCGAGCCAGTCATTCCAGAGGCAAATTTGCAAAAATAGTCTTCCCCTGGTCTGCAAATGGACATTCCTCAAGATCACTGCAGAGCTGTGGGCGGCTGTGTCATGAAAGAGTTAACACATTCTTATAGTATGGGTGTCAAACGCAACTGTGTTGCCGAAGCAGGGATTTTGCTCTGTATAATTTCTTTCAGCGGTTTCTGAATCTTTCAGTGATATTATGCATTATTAATGCAGTTGACGAATTTGAGAAATCGGCAATGGCCGCCATGGCAACTCTCACTTATGAGTAAATGCTAAAAGACAGCTTCATCCCCACGAATAATTATACTATATGCCTTCGACTCGTTTTTGTTTTTTCGTGAAAATGTAATACTTCCATTTCTAGAAATTTAAGATGGCCGCCGATCTTACTTTGGGCAACTGATAACAATTTGACCTTTTTGTTTTTTCGTTGACTATGTAAATCAACGTTGAATACAGTCATATCTATTTTGGACAATGAACTCAATGATATATCGGCAAATAGCTGAGGTGATCTCTTATATGGAAATCTAACAGTCATCAATATAAGCTAGGTGTCACGAACAGCACGGGGTCTTATTCAGTTGTAAATTTGACAGCCAACACTACGTGCTTTATGATTTGCATTGAACTATTTATTTATCATCGTCGTCGTCCTCCACCTCCTCCTCCTCCTCCTCCTCCTCCTCCTCCTCCTCCTCAACATCATCATCATTATCATCATCATCCTCATCATCATCATTATCATCATCATCATCATCATCATCATCATCATCATCATCATCATCGCCATCACCACCATTATCATAATCATCATCGTCATCTTCTTCTTCTTCTTCTTCTCCTTCTTCACCAACATCAGTCACCTCAACCACCAGCAACACCACCACCACCACCACCACCAAAAACCATCACCATCACGGCCCCCGATAAACCACCACCATCACCAAAACCATGACCATCACGCCCCCACGCCAATATACTTCCACCATCACCACCACCACCACCATCACAATCACGCCCCCACCCCTATAAGCCCCCCCCCACACACACACACACACACACACACGCACACGCACGCACGCACGCACGCACGCACGCACGCACGCACGCACGCACGCACGCACGCACGCACGCACGCACGCGCACACACACGACTACATCCGTTATCATCATCATCATCATCATCATCATCATCATCATCATCATCATCATTCTCACCAGCATCTTCCCTGCCATACTTTATATTAAACAACTGTCAAATCCGCTGCATTTGCGGAAAGTTAAGCATCCTTACGGGGATCATTAGAGAGCCAGCAAACTACAGCGTCCGCGTAAAATAAAACCCCTTGTTCAATGATTGTTGTCGGTGCTGCGGCTGCTGTTGCTGCTGCTATCTTTATACATTGCTCAATGATTGTTGTCGGTGCTGCGGCTGCTGTTGCTGCTGCTATCTTTATACATTGCTCAATGATTGTTGTCGGTGCTGCGGCTGCTGTTGCTGCTGCTATCTTTATACATTGCTCAATGATTGTTGTCGGTGCTGCGGCTGCTGTTGCTGCTGCTATCTTTATACATTTAACAACCAAAAAAATTTAGAAATTGTAGCCCATCGCCCGCCCGTTTTGTCTGGCATTGAAAAAATCTTTCTCGGATTCTGCACGTTTTTTCAGATTTGCTGGATGTTTTCGATCGCGACCAATATTGTCGAATCCTAGTGTACAGCTATACCTATTGACCGAACTAGATATATCATTCACTATTCATTTTGATTGTGACACCAGTCTACATATGAAATAATTGATTATGACGTCATATACGTGAGTGAATGATTGGATCCGACTATTGCTTTTGTAATGGCAATGAATATGGTATGTGAATGCATGTATATCTTGTGCGTGTATTTATGCGGTCCTGTATGTCCATGTATACGGGGTCGGTGTATGTACGTGATGAATACCGCTGGGTAGATTCAGTTTTCCTTACAACGAAGCTATATCAACAAGAAAGGCACAAATCTGAAAATCGTGCCAATATCACTGAAAGGACAAGAACTAATTTTCCAGAAAAAATGCCAAAAAAGGGACACATATTTGGTACAATATGACTGCGGGTGTGTCTGGGCCCGTGCGGTGATGGACGAGTTTTTGACGAGAAACGGCGTGACAAAATGCGGACGGATATTGATGCGAATTGATTAGTGTTCCGGGTTCCGGAGGGTGCTTGATTAGTCCTGGTTTTATTAACAGCAGGCCACAAAACTGAACGATACACGAACCAATATAACGCTAAATTTCTGGTTTATTAAATGGACTGCTTTTAGTTCTGCCGAGTTTCACCAGTAACCAACGTTCCTTTATAAGCAATGTCTCTGGAACGTGTTGCTGACTACGACAGCAACATCTTTCAATAAAAAAACTAACAGCAGCCTTCTTATTCAAAACCATACATAAGTCTCTCCTTAAACGCATAAGAGTGAAACTCAACCACCAACGTACTCGTATTCTCAGAAGATCAGAACGTGTCGTTATTTCCAAAGCGACATGCGCGATAAACGCGGCCAGGGAGTTCCAAGATGACCACCGCGTGAGCTTGATGTCCATCACGCGTGGTCAAGCGACACGCCACAAGACATAGTCACAATTTTATTAACATTTATGATGCCCGCTAGATTAGAATGTTATTAGATATGTACGGTGATTAAAGATCGAACGAATAACGGCCTGGTCCCTGAGTGCAATCAATATGTCCACTGTTCCATGTAGCTTATTATCGTCTGTGTCGTCTGTATTTTCATCGTGTTTATCGATTTCGCCATGTCTGTCGGTCATTCATACCAGAGTGTGATAAAAGAGCACGTAAACTCTGTGTATTTGTGCCCTCTACATACCAGATAATAACACCGCTAAGCGTATTTAAACATGTCATATTTCAATGGAGCAATACAGTTCATCTATCAATCATATGCCGTCATAAATCAACTATATGACGTGTAGAAAGACGGCATAATCAATTACGTCATGCATGACTCGATTTAGTCAGTCGTAAACGCGTACTAGTCCGTGAGGTTGTACGGATTGTATGTCTGTACTATTTAATACACATGATGTTGAATATTTTGAAACTAATCAAATTAGTTTCAAAATAGTCAACAGCTTACCTGTATAGTTTTCTAGAAATTGTGATTCAGAGAATGCAGTGATCCATCGATCCCAAAAAGGATAATGTGTGGGTGGAGCTTAGCTAGAGATGGGCGGGGCATAGATAAAACTGCATTCCTGCGTTAATCACTGTCACCGTCACTCCCTGATTCACCACCACATTCGTTGCTTCTATGATAAACAATAGGAGCATATATCCACAGCTATCCGATTTTTAACAATGTGCAAAAATCGTGATTTTTAAAACTCTAATATCCCAATTACTCAACTGATTTGCATATTTACGAGCTTTGGGAGGTCATTTATCATTATATTTTATTTAGCTACGATCTCATGTTCATTTATCTTTTCAGTTCCTCGCGACGTGTTTTTGTGATATTTAAACAAATGGACGCTCTGCCAGTTATCAGTTGTCATAGTAACAACATTTCGCGCGGTAAAAGAACATTTTGCTTTAGATCTGTCAGATGGCGTCGATTATTCACCTTCATTCCTTTATTAGCACTTTACAGCCACCTTTTCAGTCACAGCAATATGCATTTGCCATCTTTTTTTAACAGTTGACCTATGGTGACCTATTGGGCCTTTTCAGTGTTAGCTATTCCCCGCCCATCTCTAGCTAAGCTCAATACCTGGCTCGTGTTTGGATCGATTGAGCACCGACCGCCCTGCCTATAATTTTCCGGAAAATTATATAGATATGCTGTTGAATATTTTGAAACTAATTCGCCCAGTCGAATTAATTTCAAAATATTCGACATAATTTTTATTAAATTTGAAAGACATACAATTCGTACACGGTGTCGGACCATTAAGCGTTTAAAACGGAATAAATCCAGTCATTCATGATGTAATTGATTATAACGTCATTCTACACGTCACGTAGTTGATCATGACGTCATACGATGGCTGGATAAACTGGAAAGGTACATTATTCACCTCACTCTCAGAGATAGGAAATAGTGGATGACGATAGGAGATGGGCGGAGCATAGCTAAAAGTGGTGCCCTCCATTCCACAGGGGGGTCATCTATCTAGACGATACAGATTATGGACCAGCTAGCGGCCGTTGCTCTTTCCATGCTACAGATACAACGCATATTCAGCTTCAAGTGAGAGCTATGCCAATCCACGTGATAGGTTGCCATTTCTAGCATGAGGAAGCGAGATGGACCTCAACCATCTATGGATATGTTGCTGGAGTAAACCTCTCAGACGAGAGCTACCTTTCTTACATCTGCTTTGATCACAATGCACGCTTCATAGAGAAGTGGCCCCTCCTTTCGCCATCGTCTCCCTTGCTGTTCGCGCTCGCCGTTGTCGCCGCCGTCGTCATCGTCATCATCTGGATGTATCTGGTCCGGGACGTCTACAGGAAAACTAAGCTGAAATCGCACGCCATGAAGAGTCGTGGTCACGGAGTAGACATCCGTACAAGACAAACCTGGCTGGAAATGGACGAACATCTTAGGAGATGTTCCAAATAACACTGAATTGTTTACATACTTACGAATGAAGGTAAATCCGCTATTGCCATATACGACAAGCGTCTATTCTCGACAGATTGTGAGGATGTAGAATAATCATCTGCATTCGATGTCATTCGACCACGCTGTGGGCAAGAAATCTCATCTGGCTCTCTCTCAGCCTGTTTGGCATGTCTTCAACAGGTTGTCTCGTACAGGTAGCGCGTTATTTAGGAGTGATATCTGATATGAGCAAATTGATGAGGTCTTTCGTTCTGCTTTACGTTCACATATCAACATATCAACATAGACGCCTATCGATGAAACTCGTTAACAGATGTTTATCGTGACAAATGAAAACGTGAGTAGATTGCTTTCTAAATACCAGATTACCCATGTAATGATGCATTCATTCGCAGTACGCTTGTGCGAATGATGGCAGAAAATATAATATATCGACATTTCACATAATATATCTGTTCCATGATCAGCTGGCTAATCATTTTACAACTTGCCCCGACGTTGGCATTCACAATACTCGAAAGGAACCGTGTCATAATCACATGTCTTCTGCCAAAGAGGCAATACTCCGTTTATATTTGACACCTTTGTGATCATGTGTGCTACCGAGCATGGGTGCGAGCCAGCATGGGTATGTGCATGCCAGCGTGCGTGCGTCTGTGCGCGCGAGCGCGTGCACATGTGCCCGCGCGAGTGTGAGTGCGTGAGTGGGTAAGTATGTGCGTGCTTGTTTATGTGAGTGTATGAATGCGTGCGTGTGTGCGTGCGTGTGTGCGTGTGCACGCGTGCATGCATACAACACATAGGTGGCGCTATGTTCAACGAATCATCATCAGGCTTAGGTGAGAGGCTGCGCTTGGGCTCCTGAAGAGAAATTGTATCTTTTTGTTGTCAAAAGATCAAATGTCAAGGCCATCGAAGATGTCAAAAGGTCCCACGGAATAGTTCAGAAGGGATCCTGACGAAACATGGTTGACTGATTGCCCATGGAATCGATATGAACGAAATTGATGCTGAGTGGAATTCTCACCAATGGTTGCTTCGTGTTTATTTTCAACGCTGTTTAGCTGTATGCTGTTGTCATGCTCTTTACACACGCGCATGCAAAGCTAATGACACTATCGTAGCATAAATGAAACCTTAGGCGTGACGTACACCTAATATGACTCGATATGTTCAGGGCCGGATTACTCACTATGCTACTTAGGCTACAGCCTATGGTCTCGCGTGTAAATGGTGGGGTGGGGGTCGGGGATGGTGCTCGCGCTTTAAACCGAAAAAACATGTTAAGGGGTTTTATATAAGCTAGGTAACGCAACGAAAGGACACACTCGGTACCATCTACACTACATTAACATAGTCGTCATGGTGAATGCCCATATTGCAGTCCAAGAGCAGAATATTTTGGAAAATGTACCACTGTAATGACTGGCTCAGTAACCAGTCGTAAATTTCCAAAAAATAATATTCTCTTCGCCTGCAAATGGAGATTGGCTATGCAAAGACGTGAACTTTTTGTCCCTTTAATACCACTTTGGTGGTCGAAATAATTCTACAATGGTGCTGCGGAATGCCCATTTGCAGGACGGCAGAAAACTATTTTCGAAAATTTCACTGGTAAATTTGCAAAGACTGGTCTTCAAAAAACATAATTCTCTTGACCAATTAATAATTAATAATAGTATGCGAATTAGGCTTCAGATAACATCTCACAGTATCTAGCTTTCAAAATCGAACACTTAAGGTCTCCAGGCTAGGGTCTCGCACCAGCTTACGCCGGCACTGGATATATCGAGCTGTCAATGTGTCAAATAGTTGTTAATCTGCCAAATCTTTGATATTGTTGATGAAGCACCACAAGTCGCATCTATAACGCATATATGATTCTTATTTAACCAACAGAAGTCCCAGAATATCAATGGAGGAATTACATTTTAGCCATGCCACGCTAAACCTAGAAAGTTCTTGCATTGTAAGATTACTTCGTATTTGGATTTTTGGGTTCAAAGAGTTATTCATTGAGCATTCGCTTTTAGTTCCCGATATTGATGTGGCTAGGTGCAACAGCGCCCCAGGCGCGGTGCCGAGTGAAGTAAATAAACTGATTAATCAGAATGGGTTACCACGTGTCTAACTGCAACTCTATGCAGCACTAACGATCCCTGTAATTAGCGTCATTGTGTAGCTCGACTCGGTATAGCGTTCGCTCGAATCGATAGGCAATTCAGCGATTATAAAATCATCACGCTAATGGTTTATATTGGAAGGCCCTGTTGCAAAGTGTCATTTTCTTGATGCCCATTGAATGTAAGTTGTACTGAAACTGTATGCGCATGTCAATGGCATCACGCTCTCCACAGCAGGTGGTTGGGGTATATAGTAATCGCTGTGTGCGTGCGTGCGCGCGTGCGCGCTTGCTCGCGCGCGTGTCGGATTTTTTGTCTGCACCAGCCTTTCAAAGGTTTTTTCACATTTAGTCACCAACCTTGTTGTATTGACGCTTTATAGTCCAAAGGTATTGGACGTAGGTCAGCGTGACCTATTTTTCCAGATTCATAGACTGGCATAGTGAATTCTAGTCCAGGCTAGAGTTTTAATAATGCTTTTAAAACAATAAACAACCTTGGTGTATGGATACATCATATCCTAATATTGTGTGTCATATATCCGCAGTATGTTAGCATGCCCTGCGTTTCACTATTCGTGTAGCCCTATATATGTATGGCAAACTTAATGGACCTTTCCAGAGTAATGACGTCATATGGCGTCATAATCAGTTAAGCGGCGTGTAGGATGACGTCATAATCATTACTTCATAAATGATTCTATACGGCCCGTCTTTAACCCTTAATACACCGACACGTTGTACAAATTGTATGTCTCTATTACTTAATAAACATACTGTTGAATAGTTTGAAACTAATTTGACTGGGCGGTGATGCTGCCATAGCACCCAGTAACATTAGTTTCAAAACATCCAACAGCTTACTCGTATAGTTTTCTGGAAATTGATGGTCAGGGAGTTCACGATCGGGGTATGGGCGGAGCTTAGCTAGAGATAGGCAAGGCATAGCTAAAAAATGTAACGGCCCATTGCAGTATGTACGCAGCAGACTTTTCACTGTTCAATGATCACACCATAAATTGTTTTCCAGATACTTAATATTTCCAGTTTATCCAGCCATCATCTGACGTAATATTACGCTATAATCAACTAAGTGACGTGTAGGATGACGTCATAATTTATTATGACATGGCAAGCTTGATATTGAAATACACGCCATATTAGCACACCATTTACAAGCGGGCGCGCCGAAAACAAATTTGCACATGGGCCAAGCACCATTTACAAACACAAATGGGCGGGCCGATAACAAATTTACATATGGGGCTTGTGCTGTTTACAAAAGTGTGTGCCGATAACAAATTAGCATATGGGTTGATGCCGTTTACAAACGGGCGCGCCGATAACAAACTTTTATATGGGCCTGCACCGTTTACAAATGGGTCAAATTGGTTATTGGCGCGTTACTTGCACGCGTACCCGTTTATGCGCTAGCGGTGTTAACATATATATCATTCGCACGCATTATATTTTTCGTGGCGTTGCAAATGAATTCCTGCTCATTTTCTCTTAAAGGGATGCTAATCTCATCTCAAATGTTACATTGCACCGATAGGTTAGATTTTATATATTCCATATCATTCACATCCTGTCACATTCCCGTATCTGGATCAGAATTATTTGACGTGTAATATCGCGTAAATGATGAACAGTAATCGCCGCCTTTTTATCACCTCCAGCGATAGTGTGTGATGTCATGTCAGTGGAAATGCATTACATTCTTTGTTATGTAAATCACGACAGCCGCGATACTAGGCTGGAGAAATGTAGCAACATTTAGCGGCTAAAGCCTGAATATCTCGCGTTGTCGGCACGATAATAAGCAAAGGTGCAAGGGGTGGGTTATGTGTGGCAAATTGTATCGCCTGGATGGTTAGTATAAACACCTTAATGGGCATATGTTCCTTCATCTACTTGTCATAAAAACTCAAATCCACAACTTGTACACCAAAACACGTATCTCTTCACATACGTATACGGTCTTCGATTCCAAAGGAACCATAGAGTGAAATTATTGAATATTTAAAATAATAAGTTGACAGGTAGCTGTTGCTGACATAGTCAGCAAAAGACTCCATTACGATTAGTTGCAATATAGTAGACGGAATATGTCTTACGATGTAATTAACTCCTATTGTATCGCATTAACTATCTAATGGTCAAGTTGATCAAAAACGGCCTCTGCAATGATCTTGAGAGATTTTCATTTGCAAGCTAAGAGAAGAATATTTTTGAAAATTTACAACTGGAATGACTGGCTCGGTAACCGTGCCAGTTATTCCAGTGGTAAAATTTCAAAAATACTCTTCTTGGCCTGCAATTGGACACAGAAAGCAGAAATTAGAATTTTCTTAACCATTACACTTTTGATGAATGACCATTTGAAGGATAACATAAATCTATTTCTTCCTATATTTTCGTTATAAATGTACTAAAAAAACTCTTTTTAGCTGCAAAATCTAAATTTGCTTGAAGAGTATTGGCGATTAAATGATTAATTGAAATAAATAGTATTTTGAGCGTTTAAATGCGCAGTTGGCACAAGATTGGTTAAGTTGTTCTGACTAGTTTGTTGCGCTGAGGTGTTAAGCAACTTAAACTCTTTAATTGAAATTGCGTTTGTTTCCCCCCCCCCCCCCCTCGAATGGGTCGCTAGGCTAACGCGATGGCGCGTACTCTCACAACGTTATCCGTCGTTCTATATCAGCTATTTGTCCAAATTCCATTCGCCTAAAATGCACGAGTAAATACAGAAGATGTTTCGCCTGGAAGAAAGCCAACTTTTGTGTTCACAAAGGCCCAATAAATCCATTAATTCAGTAGGGAGAAACTATCACGTCACACAAGTCATTAGCCGTCCATAGTGGGCACGCAATTGTAAGATATACAACCGAGACCTGAGCTCCGCATCCTGGGGTTTATTCCGCAGAAGTAATTAAATAGAACGAGCAGGCCTGATCTCTACTTCAGGAACGTATAGCTTAGGATTTGAACGTATTTCAAATTGTATTTAAAGGGATGCTAATCTGATCTTAGATGTTGTATTGCACTGATAGATTATGGTTTATAGATTCCAGATCATTCATACCATGTCACATTCCCTTATCTTGATCACAATTAAATGTATCTGTTTTGTAATACCGAATAAATGTCTAGCAGTGATCGGCGCTATTTTGTCTTCCCAAGCGGCAATGTGTCAAGCCTTACATTCTTTAGTATGTAAGTCATCTTGTTGAATATTTGCAAACTAATTTGACTGGACGTTGATGCTGCTTATCGCAGCAACAACTTCCGGTCTAATTAGTCTCTAAATAATGTACAGTTTACCCGTATGATTGCTTTTATACCACATCTATAGACGGCACCCATTCGACGGAGCGCATTTACCGAAGCGCACATGCTAGGCTTTTTCTGATTGGTTGAAAAGTAAATCATGACAGCAATCATAGGCTGCAGAAACATATTAACATTTAGCTAGTAAAGCCTTTCATTTTCGACGCGGTAAAACGATAAAGTGTCAGAGATGGATTCTGGGTGGCACATTCTATCGCGGGAATGCTTAATATAAGATAAGGTGGGTTTTCTTTTCAAATATAAATATTGGCCTCCATCGCTTCCACCTGTCTCAATGCAAGAAAGTTCATTAATGAGACATGCACAGCACGAGGTAGTCGGTTAAATATTTTGAAACTAATTTGACAGGAACCCGTTACTGCCATAGGCACCAACAATTCCCATAAATTAAATACAAAATATTACCCATAATTTTTATTAAATTTTAGAATTTAACATCTCGAGTTCAAACGTTTATAGAGGATATCGATAGTGGTTTAATACAAACGTTCAGCAACTGCCATTATGTCTAGAGAAAACTACATCCGTGAGGCTGAGATGCATTTAAGTATCACCAAGCATTACAGACAATTTGATGATTTAATTTGGCCTCAAAACCGACAAAATTTCATTGAAATACTTAATTCATTACATACAGATAAGTACATCAATAAGAAACAGCTAAAGTTTCTGCTATGTGAGAATACTCCACAAAATCTAACATTTTATATCTTTCGCAAGGTTGAGTTTTCCAATACAGACCTGATACGACAAATTATTTATGTCAGGTACAACGAATATTCTTTTTAAAATTTTGACGTATTCCAGTCACATTCTTTTCAAAATATTGAACAGCTTTCATGCATAGTTGTCTTGAAATTGCGACACTTGAACTTCAAGAGTTATTTATCAATGGGATCGATACAACTATTAGTATTAGCCGTGTACTCCTTGTACACACACTGCAACACCATCATTACACCTTGTCGAAGAGACGGATCATTGAAATACAGAAAAACGATTATGATTTAATTTATATAACATATGTAACCGCCATTACATGTATGTTTCCTGTATATATGTTTCGTACACTTCTGAAGAATAAACTTGAAATTGAAAACAAAATCCATAAACCAATCAGCGCCTGGTTAGCTCTATTCGCACCACCTGGGTGGCCAGTCATCTCAGACTTTAACAGTGAGTCCTATGGCATTTCAGAATATATTGCTTAATGTTTAGCGCTAATAGACACAAGAACTTTCTTAGGAACGCAGACCACTTTCTTTCAAAATGATCAAAATTGTTATTTCCAGAAGATGAATATTTAGTCGAATTAGACATAGATGCTATGTATATCAATATAGCTATTGATGCTGGACTCATTGCTGTTAAATTGTTTAATCTATTATATTAATGGCTAACTGCTATCCGACAATGACAGTGTTTAAAGGAGCTGTTCTTTTCTTTCCTATTCTTTTTTAATCTGTTTACATCGTTTTTCTCCCCTACATATCTCTCTCTCTCTCTCTCTCTCTCTCTCTCTCTCTCTCTCTCTCTCTCTCTCACCTCTTAATTTATTGTTTCTCTCTCACCTCGGTTTAGTGTTCTCAATCATTGGCTGCTTATAATAATTCTGTAGGGAGAAGGCAAATCTAAGTTGTAAGAACTTCTGCCCGATCCCATTGTGCAATTGTTACAATAAAATATGTTTAAATCAAAAAAATTGCTGTTAAAAATGCTTTTGTAAAACTTCCAGATCCAGATAGACCATGCAGATACGAAAATTCTAAAATTGTTAGAGCTAAACCTTAATGTGTGTGCGTGCGCGCGTGCGTGCGTGCGCGCGTCCGTGTGTGTTGGCGTGCATCTGTACGTACGTGCGCGTGTGCGTGAGTGAGCGAGTCCACGAGGGAGTGTGTACGTGTGCGCGTGCGTGCGTACGTGAGTGCCTGCGTGTGTGTGCGTGCGTGCGTGCGTGCGTGCGTGCGTGCGTGCGTGCGTGCGTGCGTGCATGCTTGCGTGTGTTCGTGCGTGCGTGCGTGCGTGCGTACGAGCGTGCGTGCGTGTGTGCGTACACGTGTGTGCGCGTGCGTATGTACGTACGTGCGCGTGTGCGTGAGTGCGTGATGCAATGAGTGAGTGTGTGCGTGCGCGCGTGCGTGCTTACGTGAGTGCCTGCGTCTGTGCGTGCGTGTGTGCGTCTGTACGTACGTGCGCGTGTGCGTGAGTGCGCGAGTCCACAAGTGAGTGCGTGCATGAGTGCGTAGCTGTGCGCGTGCGTGCGTGCGTGCGCGTGCGTGCGCGTGCGTGCGCGTGCGTGTGTGTGTGCCTGTGTACATGAGCGTATTCGTGTGTATGTTCCCGCATACGTTCCTGCATGGGTTCGTGCATGTATTAGTGCATGCCTTCAGGCATGCGTGCTAGTGCGTGCATTCGTGCGTGTGGTTTCTCAATCAGTTAGGATCAATCCCAGCATTCACCAGTTAGTACACTTTACCCAAACCAATCCCAATTGGTGGGGTGGTGTGGGTGGGGGGTGAGCGGACAACTCTAAGTAAATTTAAACTTGGTCTAGATAGGACGATTTACTTAAAGAAAATTTCAATTGAATTCCTGTAGCAATGCGGTTTTTTCAGTGTTAAGACAGACTCATAAATTGTGAGTCTTTTTTTATGAATATTTTTGATAATAATGAAGTTATTATATTTTGTTTCAATAGCACTAGCAATGCATGATATATTACCAAGAAGATACCATTCTCGTGTGCATAATAGCGGGTCGTTGATGTACAGCATTCTAGATCTTAGCGCCGGTGACACGTTAGTAATTCTGACGATTCCAGTACCAGATTGAGCCCGGGGATCATTATGCAATCATCATACAAATTGGTACCTTGGGATTTAAGATATGTATGCCAGTTAGCTAGAAAGAAATGGGTAGTGCTCTCAAACCGAGCAAGTTGATGCGATTGCGCATCTCACATGTTGCGAGTGCATTGCAATCAATTGCCTGTGAGTGTCGAGATACCAATAGGTCTCTCCGCCTAAGAGTTTATTTATCGAATGTTGATGCAATCACAAGTTGTCGCATTCTGTCGCTTGAGACGAAAGGTCTCAATCACTCGTATAGTCTCTTATCTGCTAGAAACTATGTGGGCTCCTAGTGGGATATAGGAGTTAGTCGACGACTAATCGCCAAGTAGTCATTAACATTAAACATGTCTAATCTGAACAACTGGTAGGCGACTAGTTGCCAACTAGTCGCCAACTAGTCCTTTCCAAGTGTACATTAAACGACTCAACTCATTACAACTCGGAACGACTCAATACAACTCGCCACAACGACATACAACCATTCGCTGAATAGTTGAGTCGTTATATGTACGCCTGGAATAATGAAACAATACCAGCACGATACAAAAGACATATACATAGTATTGTAATGTCAACTCAAGTTTGCAATCACTTTTGCAAATAATCAAGTCATGAAAGCCGAATATGTATTGTAGTTATTGAAATTTAGTTGAACATGCAGCGAGAGTGTTAATTAACATTGCGCATAGCATCACGTGTTAAGCACATACAGAGTGTTAGTCATCTATTTGGTGGTTATTAAATTCAGGCGGTCCCTTAGTATAGCACATGTGGTATACTATTCAACGTTTAACCCTTAGACCGCATATGTCATAATTTTTAATTTTCAGATTAAATTAAATGAGTAACTGGTGTTAATTTTTTCAACAATTTGGTGGAACTTTTGGTCCACCAAAATTGTTTTATAATGTACACCAATGTCCTTGCTATTTATACTGCAAAAGATTGAATAGTGACATGAGAGTGGTAACGTTTAAGCTATAGAGTTCTAAACGCGCATATTCACAATAGATAGTTTACCCGGTAACTAACACATATCGCGCTTTGATGTGCGCAATTTTCAAGCGATCGATTGCATTTAGAATTGTTAGAAGGGTTACATCATTTGCCCGGGAAGAATACAGTAGACACTATTTGAAATTCTATTATTACAAAGGAGCCAGCCCCATGACTATCCTGATTGATTGTGATAATTCTGGATAAGACATCTCAGTCAACTAGAAATACATTTGTGTTGACGGTGATTTCTCTATAGCCACATTCACTTGTGTTGAACAATGCTTAGATTGCGCGTGTGCAATCTCGTGGCAGAACAACTCGCTGAGATTTTAACCCGTTCATAGCCGTAATGGTAACTACTCTCCGGGGTAAGAACCATTCTGCTGAACATTTCGAAACTAATTTCACCGAGAGATGTTGATGCCTGTAGCAGTAACATGTTCTAATTTGTGTACAGATATCCAACAACTCCCATGTATATTTGCCTTCAAATTGAGGCACCGTCATGTCCAGTGGAAAGAATTAAAACACACGTGAATAGCTATTGTGGTGATCTAGACCAAAATTTAGACCATCAGACAGACAGACAGACAGAACAACTTATACTAGTTGCTAACAGGAACTACAACCTTAAAAATTAAATCAGTTTTTATCACCACCATTTTCAACCTTAGCTACAATGGAACAACCCGATCTGCCCATCAAGTATATGACGTCATAACCCGTTACGACACATGTAGGCTGATGTCACAAGCAAAATATGTATAGAATGCCGTATCTACGTGCGTTAAGAACATTGAATCGTTCTGGCATGTCTTTCTTATTTAATACACATTTTGTTGAATATTTTGAAACTAATGTGACTGGGACATAGGCAGCAACAGCGCCCACTCAAATTAGTTTCAAAATACTCAACCAGTAGAACTGCATAATTACCATAACATATATATATATATATATAAATCGATCCTAACACGCTTAAAACATGGGTGGAACTTAGCTAGAGATGGGTGGAGCCTAGCTAAAGATGGGTGAAGCATAGCCAGAAATGAAGCTCTCTATTATTGTATGGTTATCTCTGGCAATAGAACAACTAGCTAACCATTCACTATCAAGGTAAATGATTAATGAATATGTAGATTGTGTGTCCTGCTTTCCATCGTACTATCACAGCTGCGTCGCTTGGGGGCATCGGGTTCTTAATGTGTAGGATTCTTCCACACTTTGATTCAGTCACTGCTCGTTAAAGTCCATTCCAATTGCGTAGTTTGCCATAACTTAGAAGAGAACTGTACTAATGGATAAATCTCTCTTTGGATAGTGCAGAAGAAACAAGGGCGGGTCGCAAAATACGAGAAGGCCATTGGATTAGAACACTACAAACAAGGCACCAGTTGGAATATCCCATTTCAGCTCATATACTATAGACGTAATGTTGAATTAGCGAAAACCGTGAAAAAATAATAGTCATAGTTGCAATCTAAATTAAAAGAACCGATCAAAGCACGACCAGTATTCGCTTATAATAGAAGTCAACCCAGAAAGATGCGTTAGTAAGATCAAAATTATACCCAATAGTTCCTGATAACAATGACACGGTTCCTCCCTACCGATTCTTAACTAAATTAAAACCCAATCAAAATCGATTGTTGAGCAACTTGAAATCATATCCGTTAGACATATTTTAACTTTGTATTTACAAAAGTGTGTGTGCGTGTGCGCGTGCGCGTGCGTGCGTGACTACATGAGTGTGTGTGTGCGTGCGTGCGTGCGTGTATGTGTACGTGTGCGTGTGCGTGTGCGTGTGCGTGTGCGTGTGTGTGTGTGTGTGCGTGTGCGTGTGCATGTGCGTGTGCGCGCGTATGTGTGTGTAGGTGTGCGTGCGTTCGTGCGTTCGTGCGTGCGTGCGTGCGTGCGTGCGTGAGTGAGTGCGTGCGTGCGTGCTTGCATGTGTGTGTGTGTGTGTCTCGAATAAAATATAGTTGATAATAATGAAGTTATTATATTATGTTTCATTAGCACTAACAATGCACGATATATTACCGGGAAGATGCCATTCTGTTGTGCATAATAGCGGGTCGTTGATGGACAGCGTTCTAGATCACAGTGGAGGTGGCGCTTTGGTAATTCTGGCGATTCAAATACGACATTGATCCCGGGATCATTATGCAATCATCATACACATAGGTACCTTGGGATTTCATATATGTATGCTGATACCATTAAGATGTGTGAGATTGTTGTTACTGAATCCAAGTATAGCTATTGAGAAAGACAACATTGACTGACATTGTGTTGACAGATGAGAGAGAATGCCGTAAGTGTAGGAAAGGATACGAAGAGGAACGGAATCGTATTATTTCCTAATTTGCTGGCATTTGCAAATGACATTGGTATACATAATGAATTGTTGAAAGCATCACTTCATCATACGATGGCACAGATGTGATGATTATTCGCGAGGTGCCATATACATAGCCATGCTAGCCTTGATTAACCCTTTCATGGCGAAGCCAGCCAAAACTGGCCTCTGCCGAAGTTTTGCGGAATGTCCATGTGCACGTCAGGCAAAGATTTGTTTATTTTTTTACCAAATTGAGCTATTAAAGGGTCACATTTCTCATAAATTGATCGACATACTTTTAAAATAAATCACACGATTTGTTTGTTCATGGACAATTTGGGTAAATGGAAGTGCATGCTCCATCTTATATTTTAGATCGCACTTGTCTTATTATTTTAATCTGTTGTCTAATGGAAAAGCGCAGCATCTCCTGCTGGTTTGAGGATTCACCAGCTGTCATGGGCATAGAGTGTGCAATCCTATGAGATGATTTAATTGTTTCGTAACTTGAATATTTGGTGTTGATTGGTGAAAGGATTTTGGACATGGCAAAATCCATTTGTGTGGCGTATTCTTCATAAAAAATTGTGTATTCATCATTATTAATTACAGGAGGTCTAGTTCTGGCATCACTACAGTTTTCATATATTTATCTGTGGAACCCTAAAAATTTTCTAGGATTAAATTTATGAATTAGCGTAAATGTTTCTTTCTTTGATTGTTCTGAAATTGATAATGAATTAATTACTCCATACGTCATAATGCACGGGCTTACTAACGTAACACTACTGCGAATTTTGGAAATTTTTGTTTTCGATCAGTTGTCGCTTAGAACACCCAGCACCGGCTGATAGTACAAATGTGTTCGAAATACGGATCAATTATAAGAGTTCCTGCTCCCTCATGTCTATTTCATTCCTTGTGTGAAATAGTGTATGAGTAGTTTCGTCCGTTAGTTCATTTGCAGCTTGATTATTTTGCATTTGATAAAGTGTTTTACTCCATACGATGAAAGGCACCTGTCTGTGTCATGGATGTGTCATGGGTCTCTCTTGGTAATTAGATGTGGCGAGATGCTCTGTTCCTCTGTGTTTAATTAACTGTCTGCCTGCTAAATTTCTGCAGGGTACCTTTTCTACCGGGTTTAACACTGGGTATTCTGAATATCTAGAAAACAATTTGACTGAAAGTTGTTCGTGGCTCAGTCACCAACAACTTTCAGTGAAATTGTTTTCGCAATAATCAGCCGGCCCAGAGTTATTTTGTCTGGTGGCTTGGAGAAGTCCGGCAGTTAAACCGAATGAATCCCTAGAACGAACATCGTCATTCTACTGGTGTCAGACAAGACAATTACAGAACTGGGAATAACCGCTGATCAGCGTCATGGGAATCAAACATTCTGTCTTGCACGTAGTGCATAATAGACTTGTGAATTTAGTCGTCACGTCGCATTGTGCAAACTGACCACAAATAACCGGATTAACAGCGTGGATTAAAGACCTGCAGTGCGAACCGTGTTAGATATCTTTGAAAATACAATGCTTAATCCATAACAGAATAGGACATATCTCGGGAACCTCTATTCATCAATTTATGAAACAATAATAAATATAGTAAGGTCGACTGAATACTAATGAAACACATTCCAATTGGGGTATCATCATCTTGGCATCATCTTTAATGTATATTTTGTGACTCCAGGCTTGCAACGTGATGACATCCTCCCCCCCCCCCCCCCCGCCCCACCACCCCCCCCCCCCCCCCGCTAACCCTGCACACCATAGTGCCTTAGGTTGAAACTAAGAAACTATGATTTCAAGGGTTGGCAACCAGGTCTTGAAGACACCTATACACTACAGCTGGGATATTCTTTTAAACTTATTTCTACAGCTTAGTGGAAAGCAGGCCCCTGCAGTAGTGGGTTAAAGCCAACAACTGATTGCTTAAAAGGAGTCCCGAATGGCAGAAAAACATGCACAAAACGTGGATGATCAAATTGTGTGCAAGCCTTTAGATGTTAAAATCGTGTCGATATTTCTGTATAAGTTAGTGACCATGATTACCATGCATACTTCTAACTTCAGGGTCATTACATATGAGTGGGAAGTGTGGGGGTATGGGGAGATGCATCTAAAATGTACACTTTTAATTACTGACTCATAAATACTTATAGAAATTATGAATAATTTATATGCGGGCTTTCTAACTCCAGCATACATGTACTGAAAATGATTGTGCAATGTAAAGTTGTTGATCGTTACACCAAAATATGTATACTTTACATGGGCAGGGATTAAAGGTTTACCTCTGCGTGCGTGCTCGTGCGTATGTTTCTGTGTGTGTGTGTGTGTGTGTGTGTGAGAGTGCGTGCGTGCGTGCGTGCGTGCGTGCGTGCGTGCGTGCGTGCCTGCGTGCGTGCGTGCGTGCGTGCGTGCGTGTGCGTGTGCGTGTGCGTGTGCGTGAGTGCGTGCGAGTGTGCGTGCGGGCGTGTGAGTGTGTGTGTGTGTGTGTGTGCGCGCGTGATGCGTACGTGCGTGCCTGCCTGCCTGCCTGCCTGCCTGCCTGCCTGCCTGCCTGCATGCATGCATGCATGCATGCCTGCCTGCCTGCCTGCCTGCCTGCCTGCCTGCCTGCCTGCCTGCCTGCCTGCGTGCGTGCGTGCGTGCGTGCGTGCGTGCGTGCGTGCGTGCGTGCGTGTGTTTGTGTGAGTGCATTCATTCGTGGGTGTATAGGTGCGTGTGTACATGGATACGTGCGTGTATGAATGCGTGCTTGTGTGCGTGGCTGTGTGCATGCCTGTTTTCGTGCGTATGTCCGTGCATGCGTTCATGTGTGCATGGGCTCTGTAAGTAAATCTAAACTTGGTCTCGATAGCACAATTTACGCAAAGAAATCTGTAATCGAATTCCTGTACCAAGGCTTTTTTAGTGTTAAGGTAGACCTCATATAAATTGTGAGTCTAGACTAAAATATAGTTGATAATAATGAGGTTATTATATTATGTTTCAATACCACTAGCAATGTATGATATATCACCGAGAAGATGCCATTCTGTTGTGCATAACAACGGGTCGTTGATGTACAGCATTCTAGATCATAGTGGAGGTGACACTTTGGCAATTCTGTCGATTCCTGTGCGACATTGAGCCGGGGATCAATATGCAATCATCATACAAATATGTACCTTGGGATTTAGTATATGTATGTCAATGCCATTGCAGGCTCATTCTCACTAAAGAGGAGCATTTGCTGTCGCCATTGTCTAGAGCCATAATAGCAATAAATACATATGTGAGTTATCGTTTAATTTCTTGCTGACAAAGAGTGCGACGCTGTCATGATCTTATTCATTGAAATAGCTTGTCAAAAGATTCGGGGGAATACTTACAAGCACCCATTTGATGCATGCGTTACCTGTCGCCCATGTAATAACACACACGATCTGCTGCAATATGGATTTGTCAACATTTTCAATTGCACATATACTGGGGATATGTGGGCAATTTTATTGCATATTCGCATGCTTATTATACACAACTATATATGGTTTAAAGGGTGTCGCTTGCCTAACTGTACATACGCTACCACTGCGTAGCAGACTCCATGCAGAAAGACAGAAATAAGATAAGCCTAGCTAAGCATGCCTAAGAGGTGGTGGCTTATAACAAATTTCAGTTTTTTTTAAACCTACAATGATTACTGACCCATGTGAGTAACAACAAGTTTGCATACATACCATTGTGACTGGTTATATATGTATTGATACACAAGTTACCAGTATATTTACATATCAGATATCACTCCAATTGCTGTGATTAAACTATATATGGAGAGAGTATAACATACTTCCTTTATTTTATCATAGAATATGCTTCAATTATGAGTTAATGCATTTATTTTCACATCAATTTTAACTAATTGATACATACGTTACCAATACATATGTTACTAAGAAGTACAACACTAAACTAAAATAGCTTTAACATAACCCCGTATTAAGAAATCTTCGTCTGCTAGTCATTTTTAATATTACCAACACGTGCTTATGTCTTTGCGTACGTAATTTGAAATCTTGTAACATCCAATGAATGTGACCAGAAAGCAGGGTACGTATGCATTATTATAATTAGCAATAATCTGTTATATGTGCATAGCAATGTTGATTTAATCAAGGCGAGTTATTCTAATAATGAACAGTGTATTGTATGTTAGATATATATATATATATATATATATATATATATATATATATATATATATATGTGTGTGTGTGTGTGTGTGTGTGTGTGTGTGTGTGTGTGTGTGTGTGTGTGTGTGTGTGTGTGTGTGTGTATGTATGTAACATACAATACACTATTCATTTTTAGAATAACTCGCCTTGATTAAATCAACATTACTCTGCACATATAACAGATTATTGCTATAGTATATATGATAGCAAATGCATACGTTACTATAGGTAACGTATGTATCACATAGTAAGCAATCACATAAATTAATGGATGAAGGCTATTTTTACATCTTGACTTAAAAATTAGCATGTCTCTGGTAGCCTATGTAACGGGTGTTTCTGTTCTAATTCACTTTGCTATTTATATAATGGCATACGTGATCAATTGTATTGAGGCGAGTGGTATATACAGTTATCAATAACATCATACCATGACTTAGGTCTCTGGATTCTCTGGTACTATTCATTCATATGTTACCTATTGTCTACCTGCTGTCAGAGCTGTTTATGCAGACGGTGTTTAGAGAAGGTATTTAACACAAATCAAACTCATATTCATTTACTTTGCCATGTATCATGACCACAAAACTAGGTACATACGTTACGTACATACGTTACTGATCAGGTACGTGCAAGATTAGTCTATAGATATACCCATATACAAACTCATGTACTAGACAAATATGTCTCTTATCAGTAATAAGTCGAGTTGTGATGCCACAAACTTACTGACTATCCATTTAACATGGAAATAGAATTTGGTCAAGTGCAAGATGAGACTGTATATTTTACTTAATAAAATTATTATTGGTAATAACTTTATGTTTAAATTGTACACATTTTTTGACATAATAACGCCTTTCCATGTTGGCATATAATTCACTTTCACGTATCTGTGTGCTCTAATGGATTTCTAACATAAATAAATATAGGCCTATGTTAATCAATGTTGTTTTATTATCATAAGTCCAATGTAACGTATGTATGAGAGTACAAAAATGGGTGCCTATGGGTACTTTCCATGCAGAGCTACAAAAATCTTAATACCTAAATGGTGCTGTTGGAAATTATATAATTTAAAGTGGCTATGTTTATTTATCAAATGGTGGAAGAATTTTGTCATGAATTTAATTGATAAATTTGAGAAAATTTGGATGCTTTAATGATCCTCATTAGTGAGAATGAGCCTCCAACGTGCGGGATGTGGTTACTGACTCTTAGTATAGCTATTGAGACAGACAACAGTGGCTGGCACTATGTTGAAAGATGGGAGAGAATGGTATAAGAGAAAGAACGGATACAAAGAGGAATGGAATCTTATTATTTTCTAACTTGCTGTCATTTGCAAATGAAATTGTTATTTATGCATTGTGAATTTCTAATAGGATCATTTCATCAGATGCGATGATTGATCGCGAGGTGTTACATAGATAGACATGCTAGCCTTGATTAACCATTTCATGACGAAACAAGCCAAAACTGGCCTCTGCGTGGTCTTGAGGAATGTTCATGTGCCGGTCAAAAGAAGACCATTTTGAAAATGTAACCTTGGAATTACTGGCTCGATAACGGAGCCAGTAATTCCAGTAGTGAATTTTCAAAATAGACTTGGCCTGCAAATGGACATTCAACAAGCAAATATTTGTTTGACCAAATTTAGCAATTACATGGTTAAAGTCCTCATACATTGATAGACATGGTCTTAAAATCACACTATTTGTTTCTTTATGGTCATGTGTAGGCGCCATCTTAGATTTAGATTGTATTGACCTTATTATTTGAATCGCTTGTTAGTGCTTGTTGGATACTCTAATAGAAAAAGATCAGCGTCTCCTGCTGTAGCGATGATTCACCACATGCCATGGGCGTAGAGTATGCGATCTTATGAGATGATAGTTGATGCTTAAATCGTTTCGTCGTTTGAATATGTGGAGTTTATATCAGGAAGGTTTGTTGTGAACATCGAATTTGGATAAGGTAAAATTTATTTATATGGCGTATTCTTAAAAAGTAATTGTATCTTCATCGTTATTAATTATAGGAGGTCTAATTCTGGCCTCATTATAATGTTCTTATATTTATTTGTGGAACCATTAGAAATTGATAGGATTAAATTAATAAATTAGTGTAAACTTTTACTTCTTTGAATTTCTGAAATTGATGACTAATTAGCTACGTACTGCTGGCCTTACTGACGCAGAAATACCTCTAATTTTGGAAATTTAATTTCGTGATTCTAAAACAGAACACCAGCTTATAATACAACTATGTTCGAAATGCAGATCAATTAGAAATCTTACTACTCTCCTCAATCCCTCGTGGCAATTGTTTCCTTGTGTGAAAGAGTGTATAAGCAATTTCGTCCGTCAGTGCATCTGTCCTTCTTGTTCCGGCGTAATTATTTTGCATTTGATAAACTGTTTTACTCCATACGATGATAAACACCTGTCTGTGTCATGGATGTCTCTTGGTAATTAGATGTGACATGACTCTCTGCTCTTCTGTGCCTAAATAACTGCATGCCTGCGAAAGTCATGCAGGCTTTATTTTCAGAGGAGTTTAACTCTGGATATTCTGAATATTTAGCAAACAATTTGAATGACAGTTGTTGGAGGCTTAGCCAAATTGTCTTCAAAATACATAGCACGGCCAGATGTATTGCCCATTGTAATTATTATCTGGTGGCTTGCAGTAGCTGGCAGTTAAGCAGAATGAATCCTTCGAATGAACATCGTATTTCTACTGGTCTCAGACAATTACAGAATTGGGAGTACTTTGAGAATGACTGCTGATCAGTGTCATTGGACGCAATCATTCTGTCTAGCGCGTAGCGTCTGATGGGCTCGTGAATTTAGTGGACAGGCCACGTTGTTCAAACATGGCCACGAATAAAGGAATTTTCAGCATGGATTAAAGACATACGGTACGAGCTGTGCTAGATTACCTGTGAAGAGATACTATTTAGTCTATTGAATTCTAATGAAACATAATTCAATGGGCATATAATCATAACATGTATAAGTTGTGCCTACCGGCTTGCTAGGTAATGACATCCTTCCCCTGACTCGTCCATCATTTTGCTAACCATTCAAATCATAGTGGCTTAGTTTGAAAATAAAAAAACTACAATTTCAAGGATTAGCAAACATGACTTGAAGACACCTGTACAAGAAAGCTGGGTAATACTTTTAAACTAATTTCCACAGTTAAGTGTAAAACAAGCCCATGCAGGAAGGGGTTAAAGTCACAACTGATTATTTAAAAGGCGTCCAGGATGTGAGCAAATAGTACCCGTAGCCAATGGCTGCTGGGTGGGGAGTGTGGGTACGGGGGATAGACTTCCAAAAGTGTACATTTAATTACTTACTAATAAATACCCACTGAGATTTTGAACATGTTATAAGGACGCTTTATAACATTACACTACACAGTCTAGATTTTGCTTGTGCAGGGATAAGGCTTTGCTTCTTCACCGAGCTATGAATATATATCTTCTCTACCATGGTCGCAAAATTAACAACCAGCATAGGAAATTGCATCACAGACTTTAATATGAAATATGGTAATCTTTCTTTAAAACGTGACCCAGCGGTGGAACCAGGGTCCCAGTAGTCAACAATTATGTATTGAGTTGTGTGTACTGCGAATCGGCCAGTTCTCTGTGAGGTTGGATATGTTGTTGAGTATAGAGATGATGGCTTGTTTCAGCTTCTGGTGAACTGAGTGCAGATCCCGATCGATCATAGGTTCGGCTATGAGATCTGAGTGATGCATTGAGCATATTGTTCTCCACAATACTAATTCATTTTGACATTCTCATAGGCATACCAATTAACTACGTTATGGCTTCTGAAAAAGAGGAGTGGCCGATGAGACCATGTGAGTCATATAATTTGAAGAACCTTGTCTAAGTACGGAATTAGTAATATGTTGTTGTGAACCTGTCAATGACTCGTCAACCATCTGGATTAGTCAAGATTAAGTATAATGGATTGTTTTCACAATATTCAGCAGGTCCATAGTTATTGCACGCTGATATCAGTGTCTGTTGGCTTACAACAGTTAGACAGGCAAACAGAATGAGCCGTGAGAATACGGTTCATGTTGTTCCTGATCTAAGATCAAACGATCTTCCGAGATATATGCGGAAGTTGATGTATCAGAAATACTGGTATGAATGTAACTGACCCAACAAAATCCGCTTGTTGTAGATGTAGAAGATTTCATTTACGAAATACTATATGCCTAAGCAATATGTAATGTCACCTATGGCAGGTAGAAATGAATTGATTTGATAAGAAGCCTTGGCAGTATGCCATCCTAATCAGTGACAGCTGAGTGGTTTATCGAGAATTGTGTGTCTTGAACTATGATTGGTCCAATATGCCAATCGAAATTAGCATACGTAATTCAGCCACTGTTCGTTATCTAAAATCCGATTAGTTGATGATCAGAATCAGGGAGAAAATGCAATATGATTAGCAGCCCATTTAAACTGTGATGATACACAAGAAACTGTGTTTCCAACTTTTGACGTTATCTTATTGTGAACAAACCTCAAATATATCATATACATGTATTAGTTAAGCATAATAATACAGTTAATCTTTTTAGCGATTGTACACCTAACATTTCTGATTGATAATTATATGAAAATTGTTAGGTAAATTTCATTAAAAGTAGACTAACCAGTCAGAGAAGTCCGAGTAAGTGCTTAGTGTTAATAAAGTTAAAATCTGCAAGGGACGAGGAAAACCTTCTTTGAAATTAATACTTGAAAGAGTTGTTAATGTATTAGCCCTGCAGCCAGTGTCAGTCTTGTATTTTCCTTAACGCGCACACATTAACACACATTCACACACCATTCTACTTTTATTAAAAGCATTGGCTTTGCCAATGTAACCCTGTTCATTTCTTTTAATATGCACATGTTCTTTCAACTACTTGACTGAAAAACAAAAAAAGCATTAGCGAATGCCCAAAAGGATATTGAACGCCTCGTACTCTGATATTACAATGTCTCAAATCTAAATGAACCAGAGAGAGAAAGTGTCGAATGCTTTGAAACTAATGTTACTGGAAGCTGATTCTTTCGTATGCAGCAACAGTTTCCAGTAACATGTGTTACACCATGTTCAAAAGACTATTATCAGATTGCTATATATAAAAGCTTCATGGCCATTGTAATGTTAAGTCAGGTTCACCCTTGAGTGATTCCCTAATATATTGCATTCACCAGTTTGTATTGACACAACCTTATCTGTCGTGATATTCGGCAAATGTACGTTTACTTAAATGCACTTCTAAATGAAGAAGCGGCTTCAACTGAAATGAAGCCAGCTTTCGTTACGGTATGAAGTCACAGAGACCCAATAAGTCCATTAAGTCAGTAGAAAGAAACTATCTCATCACAAAAGTCATTAGCTGGCCATAGGCGTCACACAATTGTATACTATTCAACCAGGTCCTGGATTCCGCATCCTGGGTTTTATTTATCAGAAGTTAATAAATAGAACGCAATGTACTAAACAAAATAGAGTTTGACCGCATATATATATATATATATATATATATATATATATATATATATATATATATATATATATATATATATATATATATCAAACATACAAACTGGTTGTTGACTAGTCGGCAACTGGATGGCGACTTATCTGTAGCTTGTTGGTGACTAGTTGTTCAACTAGTCATTATATGTACGCCGGGTATTTCTAAAATCCCTTGCTTTGAAACAGACAGTTGATTTGCATCACATAGATGAATGTTGATGTAAGCAGTGGAAGCTAATATTATGTTTTAAATGCAATTTTGTATATGAAACAATGAATTTCAAGCTACACTTTGTGTACCCGCCTAATTCAACTAGCGGAAGTTACGTATATTTGCCGGAATATGATATATAATGACAAATTTTTGGTGAGACTTCACGAGACTATCATGTTTACGTCACTATGTCAAAGGAAAAAGAAGCGCATGACGCCATGTGTTCCAAAGACTACGTCCATTAAGTGATCACCGAACTTAAAAGACCACTTCATGCAATTACCAAATCAAATTATGCAAGACATTTGCTCATCTATTACGAGACCAATTGTCTTAATGAGCCGATGTTGATCAAGGAGTCTCATTATAGAGATTTGACTCAGCACACGCAGTTTAGAAAATATATATTGTATGATGTTGCTATTAACCATTTAAAAGTAATAACGATGAAGTGTATTTGATGGCAGTAATCTGCAAAGGCATATGAACGAATCATTTCTTTTGTTCGGTTAATAGGTAAACGCCTTTCAACTCACAATTTACCAGTGCACATATAACGACTAAAGCGTGCCTTCCACTAGGCGATCATTTACTTGAGAGTAGATGCGAGTATGGGTGAGTGGTTGAGACCTTGAAATAGGACGCTAAGCGGGCCTGTATTTGCTCGCAAGTGCTCGCAATCACTCGCAAGTGAAAGCTGTCTGCAAGGCATCGTTGTTGGTGCACGCTGAGTCTTGAAGGTGTTCAAAATGCGAGTGGGCATATATATAAATAAGTTGTTACAATCACAAATAGACACGTTCACTCACTTTGGACAACATGTCTCAACAACTCGTACATACTCATATCTACTTCAATGTATTTCGCTGATGATTGCAATCCGATCGCAAGTCACTCGTAACTTAGGAGATTGATGATTACACTGATTCACAGTCCGTTATTGCTCTCAAGTTAGCTAGCAAGAAATAGGCAATACTCTCAAACCGAGCAAGTTGCTGCGATTACACTTATCACACATTGCAAGGTGCATTGTAATACATTTCCTGCAAGTATGCACATCCCAATAAGTCTCTCAGGCTAAGAGTTAATTGATCGAAAGTTGATGTAATCACAAGTAGTAGTTGCAGTTCGCTTTCTTGAGACCTTAGGTCTCCATCATTAGTACATTCTCGCTCCTACTCACAATGTCCAGGGTCGCCTAGTGGGAGACACGCTTTTGTCGGTGACTAGTCATCGACTAGTCGTTAATACTAAACATGTCTAATCTGAACAAGTGGTTTGTGACCAGTCGCCAACCAGTGCTTTTCCAATGTACATTAAACGACTCAACTCCTTACAACTCGGAGCAACTCAATACAACCTGCTACAATTACATACAACCAGGAGCTGACTAGTCGAGTCGCTATATGTCCGCCGGGCATAATAAAACAGGTCCAGCACCAACCAAAACAGATGTCATAGTATCGCAAGCTTTCTGCACGTTTCACTTTCCTTTTGGAAATAAACAAGTAATGAAATTCGACTGTTTGTAGTTTTTTTAAACTTTAGTTGATAATGTAGCGAGAGTGTTGATTACCAATGGACACAGCAGCACCTGTTAAGCACATACAGAATAATCATTGGTGGTTACTAAAGGTAGGCCGTCGCCTAATTTAACACAAAATGTGCTTTGCTATGCAGCTTTTAACCCTTACACCTCGTATCTTAAACATTTTTTCAATAAATTTGGTTGAAGATATTGCTGTCCTAGACATCAACATTGTCCACCAAAATTGCTAAAAAGCGTACATAAATTTCCTTGCTATTGAAACGGCTAAAGATTGAAAATTTACCTCAGAGTGGTAATGTTTAAGCTATATAATGCCAAATTGGTACCTCCGTAATAGATAGTTTACCCTGTAACTAGGACATATCATGCTTTGATTGGTGCTATTTCTAAGTGATCGATTGCCTTTAGAATTGTTTGAAGGGTTACCTCCTTTGTCCGGTAAGAATACAGTAGACACTATTTGCCATTCTGTTATTACAAGGGAGCCAGCCTCGTAACAGCCATGATTGATTGTGATAATCCTGAAGAAGACATCTCAGTCAACTAGAAATAAATTTGTGTTGATCGTGATTTCTTTACTGCCACCTTCAGGTATTAGGCCAATGTTATGATTGTGGGTGCGTAATCGAGTGGCATAACAACTTGTCGAGATTTTAACCTGTTCATACTGTAACGATAAATACGGTATGATGTAACGACTATTCTGTTAAATATTTTGAATCTAATTTCACTTGGAGCTGTTGATGCATATGGCAGCAACATGTTCGAGTCGAATGGATCTTTCCGGTTTTAGCTATTCCCCGCACATCTCTACCGCGGCTATACTTCACCCACACCACGCTCGTGTTGTGATCGATCGATCTCTGGACTCCGTAATTATGAATATCCATAAAACTATAAAATAATTTTTTACTATGGCAGCAAAAGTGCCCGGTCAAATTAATTTCGAGATATTGACATAGAAATCGTACAACGTGTCGGACTATTAAGCGTTTAAGACGGACTAAATAGAGGCATGCATGGCGGCATGATTATGCCGTCATCACACATGCCACGTATTTGATTGTGACGTCATATGACGTCATATGGTGGATGGATAAACTGGAAAGGTCCACTTGTTTGCAGATATCCAACAACCCCATAGTTATAGTTGTCCCATGTTATATGCGAATTGAAACTAAATCGTTATAGCTGAAATCAATTCTCATTATCCCTATTTTCCACATTAACTGCAATATTAACTTTCAACTCTGAGAATCAATACAAGCATGATCTACCCATTCACTAATGAGGTAGCTGCATAATAAATGTGTATAATTTATATTCTGTTTTCCATCGTGCTGTCACTGGTATTACATTGTTTAGACCGATCGAGGGATCGTGTTCTTAGTTAATCCGTAGGATCGGTCCACACTTTGATCACTCGTGGCTCGTTACTTCCAATTCGTCTTGCGTAGTTTGCCATAACTTAGAACAGAACTGTAGGAATTGTCACACAATCAACGATGATCCGTCTTATAATGCTGATTTCTGCTCTGTTCATTCGTCCACTAATGGTTTCTTTTATTACATAGAGGGAACGCTAATGACTACTAGTCCAGTCAATCTAGGCCAAAAATATTTTAACCCGGAACAAATTGCAACAGAATTTTTTTACCTCGGCCATCATGTACAACATATCAAAAGTCCTCCAAAATTACAATAGGGGAAAGGGTAAAATTTGCATAATTATTACCAGATTTGGGCCATTTCACCTGAAAATCCATTTTTCTTTATTTCTTTAAAACCAGTATGTAATATATGTGTGACTGGGCATTTTTGGACTGTTTTAGTAATAAATGAATACGATTGACATATTCTCCACAAATTAAATGTATTGTGTTATGCCACTTGCATGAATTTACCTAATACCATCATTGATATTGATACAATACATATTATATTTTATTATGTCACGGTATTGTGTGTTTCTAAGCTAAGCTAAGATGAAATAGTATGGCATAGGTACCTGGTTTCTACTAATTTCATCTTGCATCAATTATCCACGTCATCTTCCTCAATGAGCGTTATTGAATTCGAGCAACTGAGACCCTTACAGTCTTCGCAGGCGGATGTGCAGCTGAGCCCATGTTTTCTACAGGTGCATCTCTTTGATTCACAGCCAGTTTTGCAGCTGCATCTAAATGAATACAGTAAATTGTCAGGTGCTGCCAGCATGTCAGTCTTAACAGGCAGCATTTGGTGGTTGAGAACTTTCCAGCCCCATTCTGTTGGATCCATATCTCCACCATCTCCTCTCCAAACTTGAATTTGGTAGTACACGCGAAGACTGTGAAACTTTGCGGATGCGGGTGTTTGTGGTAAATCTCGTGCTTCAACATACTTGGAACTTTTTGCACCTTCTCCCTGAATCGCTTGTACCGCAAAGCAACTAGACTATCCATTGAAGTGCCATTGTATAGAATAAGCATTGCCTTCTCACCTGCTTTTATCACGTCATCTTTATTCGCATTACTCATTGTAAACACTTCAGCAATTTGAGAGAGTTCTTTGCAGCACTGGATTTTGCTAAGGGATGCAGATTTTCCGATTCCAAAAACCTAGATGTTGAGTCACAGCCAAGGATAGCATGGATAAATAACAGCTGTGAGCACAAACAGAACCCGAGTTTTTCCTTTGCCATTTTGATATTCCACAGTCGGGGTTTCTTTGCATTTTGCTTTGGCTCTGGTCTGAAAAATAGCTGACAGCCATTCATATCAGTATGGTATAGAAGCAACACCAGTAGGTCGGTATCGTCTCCAACAAGAGCAGTATTTGTTGACTTTGAAGCCAAGATAGCCGTTTGCGTAATTAATACATCAGCATCACCGCTTGCCTTTATCGTTAAGCATCCAGCCTGTTCGAGAAATGAACTTAAGATTGATATGAACCGATGTTTGTTCTGCTTGTTACTAAGAAAATCAGGCTTACTCAGAGTTACAACTGTTTGCGGAGTCGGTACAACAGTTGCGCCTGATCCACGAGTTCGGCTCTTATGTGTTACATCTTTTATGTCTGGGCCTTGGTCATAACCATCAAAAACTACTGTAGCCTTTCCATATTTGCTTATGCAATATTTTACATATCTTTGACAAACATTTGCAAATGTCTCTCCACGCTGCCATGGAACACGGTGTAATAGAGCTCCTCCATTAAGCACATAGTGGACAGAATCTGGAAGGACTGCATCTTCATTTTGAATTAATTTCCACAATGCATCAGCAAGTGCCAGCTTATTTGCTTCCCATGGAAGAGATGACTTATCAAAGGGTGCGGGCGGATGAGTGCACAACTCATACTCAAAATAAGATGCTGCATTCCCTTTTGATCCATTTGTAGCAATTAAACTGAGTCTTTGAAATAGGAGTTGTGGATCAATTTGTACACATTCATCATCAATCTTGAGAGATGTTTTGGATGCTAAGGTAATAGCTTGTCTCTTTCTCTGGAACGAAATGCTTGATACACATTGGCCACACATCGAATTAATAATTGATTCTCCAATATCTTTAGCATCGTCAACATTGACTGATTCATGTGCAGACAATCTACTAACAACTCTAAGAGAAGGGTCTGGTCCAAATGGATTCAAATTTATGGTGCATCTCACATGACAGCCCGAACTGCAAAGGTGCCAAAATAACTCTAGGACGAGTTCCTTGCATAATAGCCTGTCCAACTGATGCCTGTTTCATTTCTGTGTCTTTTCCAGTAAACAAAATCCGCAATAATTCCCGCAGTGTCTCTGGTAAATAATTCAATGCCTTTACTGGGTCGCTCATTTGCTCCCTTGATGGATAGCTTTCAGATGATGTGCATGAATCAATTAACTTATTATCGTGTCTAAGCAGTTTGGCAGCTGTCTGGATGATTAGCATGCTCTCTGATTTGGAATCCTTTCTCTTCTGTTCCTTATAGAAGTCAGTCAAAATAGTAGATGCTTTAGAACGAAAGGTAACAACGTTTGGCTTACCATTCACAGTGCTAAAAAATATTTCATCGCCATAATTATCTTTTATTTTATCCTGCATGTATTTTGTACTGTATGCTTTATTCTCTTTATCATCGAGATACTCTTGCATTTTATTAACGAGGTCGTGCAGGGTCAGCTGCTCATCATCATTATTTTCAAGAAATGCCATTGTCGCACTAAATGCTCTTACTCTGTCCAAGTCTTCTGGCCTTCCATGTTTTTGGGATGAGAAAGATGAGTGCAGCTGAGGGATATTTTTCATGGTTCGAAAATTTACGCTGCAGCTTTGATGGTATACTGCATTGACAACGCATAAATCCGGCGTGAAGGCAAGCCGCCCAGCTACAAGTTTTCCCCATTCGTCTTTTCTCTGCTCACAGGCCTCGGCGATACTACATTGAAAGTCATGAGTACTTACTGGATAAATATCACAGCCACGTTTCTTTCCATCTTGAATTTTTGCAGGGTATCCGCATAGCAAACAATGTTCACTAAAATTGAATGTTGGACTTTCTGAACGGAGTGTTCGCATGGGTGGCGGAGATTGTTCAATTTTCTCTGCGGCACGGGCAATCCGCTTGGGATCAATGAACTCCCGTCGACATTTTACATGAACCTACTTCAGCTATGACATCGCTTTCACGAGCTCTGCTAGCATTGTTAATACCGTCACAGCCTTTAACTCGAAGCTTAACAGTTTGTGAGCCATTTTCTAGGCTCTGGTTACAAATAACGCATGTATCTAAGTCCATGTCCATATTCTGATTGAATTGTATAGAAATTTATTCAAATTGTGAGATAAAAGTGGAAATTAAAATGCAATTTGTTTTAGATAAAATTTTAAAAGCGAAAAACAAAATTAAACTTACTTTAAATATAATTTTTTTAAATTACCCCGGCCCTGTGCATACAACCATATTTAATCTGTGGTTTGGAGAATTTGTACAAGTGATCCAAGGCAATATTGCCAATTGCTTACTGTCTTCCGCGACCATGAAATTCAGAGCTTAGACAACATTTCTACTTCGTTTATTTGCGGAATGAAGCAGGTAAGGGAAGTTTCATTATTCGGATAATGGCGGTAGCTAAATATGCGAATTTACCCACTTTCCCATCGAAGGATTTTGGAGGACTTTTGATATGTGACACCTGGCAGTCCCATGAATGCCGCAGAAAAGAAATAAATTCTGTTGCAATTTGTTCTAGGTTAATTTGTAGTTTTACTGGACTATACAGTTTCGGAATGTTTATGCATGAAATAGTGCAAATAGAATATAAGTTGCTTTAGATTTCTATTGCATCAATTAGAAGTTGTTGGCTCATACAGTGGTGATTTAGTTCAAATTCCCCGAGAATGTTAATGGCGTGGTGTGAATTTTATTCTGAAGACGTATCGCGTATCGCCTCCCAAACCACATTGTTAATTTTAACCACAATTTACCGTATAGCGTTATTACATCTTTGCTGGTCAGTCTGCATGATTCCTTTTTATTCGGCATGATGGATGCCATGGAACACTTAAATTGACTGTTAAATTACATAGGAAAATAACTATAATACTTAGATACATTATCTATATGCTCCTTCATCTCCTAAAAGTGCCGTCGTGTCGGACCATGTCTGTGAAAAATCGGCACGGATAGCCAATGGGGGTTATACAACGTTTTCTCTATAAACTCAATATACGCACATTGGAACAACGCCAACAGGTAGATATAACAGTACTGGATATTTTGAATGCTTTTGATCTGGCACCGCACTAATGTTGACAACAGTACGGGACTCTAATAGTCAATTTTTGCATAATATGCATTGCCACTGTATTAGAATTGTACCCCGAAAAAAGAGATGTTATTAAAGCAAGTGTATTTGTGATTGACAATTGTTAATCTGGAGAACGGCATTACAGATAAAAGTAAATGCATAAGGGTAGGGTGTGAGGCGATGAGGTGAAGGTAGAGTAGGCAGTATATGACTAGTTATTCGGCTAGCGAGTAGGACGATAACATATACAATATTAAATAGCACAATATGTACCTTGGCATTTGGGGAGACAGTAGATCAGGCGTTAACGCCGGGATCACGTCTCTGTTCGGCCAATTGAAGATCGCATGTAGTATAGCCAGTCTCCTTCACTCCTCGTTGCCTCTGTCCACCCAGAAACATAAATGGGTACAAGTATAAAATGCTGTGGAAGTTAGCAATAAGAGACCAAAATAAACGCCAATCAAACCAATCACTTCATCATGAAGAGGGACTGCTTGTGAGTCTAAGTCATGGGACGCAACCATCCTGTTCAGAACGTAGGGTCTGATGGACCCATGCATTAAGTGTACAGGTCACGTTGTTCAGACATGACTACGAATAAAAGGAACAGCAGCATAGATTAACTATAAACAGTAAGAACTGTGCTAGATCTTTTAGAAAATGGAGTACCCAATAACGTAGGAATAGAAAGTATCATGGAATATGAAGTATTCATCGATTCATTGAATAAATATTTTTTTTCTCAGAGGTACATTGAATGATGATATAAGGATCCATTTCTAATTATGCCCCTCCCATTCTAGCTAATCTCCACACACGTTTGGTGGCATCAATCGATCCGGGAAGTCCCAGAAACACAATGTGTGGGTAACTCTACAGGTAAGCTGCTGCATATTTTGAAACTCTCTGAGTGGCTGCTGTTGCAGAAGTTTCGATAAGTTTCGAAATATTCAACAAAATGTTTATTAAATTGTAAAGGCATACAGTTCGTACACATGACGGAATATCAAACGTCCGTGACGGGCCTAGATACGCTATTCATTGCGTGTTATCATTGTATCGTCAGCCTACATGTGACACAATTGATTATCATATCATAAACTTGACTTGCAGATTGGATTCTTTTAGTAAGCGCATTTCAATGATCATACAATATTGCATATGGAGCATCCTCTAGGTGTTATTGGTGCCAATCTATAGGGATTCTTAGGTGTTGGCCTATTTCCTTGTCCAGATGATTGTTAAGCGGTTGAAACTCAGAATTGCAATATCTCCGTTCCATGACTATTAGAGAGCAAACATGTTTAATATTTTGAAATTAATTAATCAAAAAATATGTTAAAGCGTGTTCCTTATATCATAATGAATGTGCATTTTATCGTTTGTGAGCGAGTGAGCGATTTTTAAATTAAACAATGTCGATAGAATCTCGGTAGCTGCAGGTTCTGAAGATTTTCAATGTGTCCAAATCTTTTTTTATTTTCCCGATTTTTAGAATGACACCGAAAGTTCTGGATTCCAGAATTTTTTGTATCCTTATCAGGACCAAACTCTAGAAATCCTTTTGGACCGTAAGTTCCTTCATCGTGTTAAAGGCTGGGCCAAATCGGATTGGTAGATTTTTAGATACAGCCCGAAATACGCTTTTGTAACTGGCTCGCGGACATATAAACAAACTAAGCTACATGACAGCTTATTGAGCGGCCACCTCCAGCTAAATCAAGTCTGTTAGTCGACAAAAGCATTTAATGACGCCGTAAGCACATAACTATGACAACGGATGGGTGTATGAGCTGGCAGGCCGGTGATTGGGGTGTCGGGCAGGCTAGAGGATTTTCGAGGATATGTTCATATTGGATTCTTTTTTAAGCCTGAAGTTAATATTTTCTTATACCTTATACCAGTTACTTGGCATAGCAAGCATTACTTTATGATCGCAATGGACCTTTCCAGTGTATCCATCCATTATATGACGTCATAATCAACTACGTGACGTGTATGATGACGTAATAATCAATGACGCCATGAATGGCGAGGATAAGTACGCCGTACGAATTGTATGTCTTTACTATTTAATAAACGTTAGATTGAATATTTTAAAACTAATTTGACTGGGCGGTGTTGCTCCCATACCGTGTATAGTGTTTTGGAAATAGATAGTCAGGGAGTTCACGGATCCATCGATCCCAACACAGGCGAAGCGTTGGTGGAGCTTAACTAGAGATGGGCGGGGTATAGCTAAAGACACCTTTCGATCATCAATTTTAATATGATAAACAAAAATACATTATGAGCATTTAACAAATATGCTTCGAATGAGATATTCTTGCTTATTAAATAACATGCTAGATAGTATGAGTCTGTGATCAGAATGTGAGAATTCCGAAAAAAATATCACAGTAAAGCAAAGTATAATAAGACTTTTCTAAATCATTTATAACTTGATTCACCAAAGCATAATACATCTGTAGAAATACACAACACATCACTATTCGTTACGGAATAATGGACAGTATTTAGTAGAATACAAGCAAACTGGAAACAGATCGTATGGCAGTTTTCCATTTTGAATATATAAGTACGTAAATCTGTATCACGTCGCAACAAACTGCAGCAGCATTGTTTTCAAATTGAGCACCACCTATCCTGTGACCTGATTCTGAATAAACCAGCCGGGAAAATCAGACTGAGCTGTATCAGTGAGTGGGTCATCAATAACAGTGTTGCTAGAACTAATGCTTGGCATTAATGAAAGTCATACATGTGAGCGCTTAGTGATCTAGATGATGGATCACAGACTGACAAAATATATCGGATGTACATACTCAGTTCAGCTCAATTCCAGTGGCTGTGAGACCAGTGGCTTTGGCCAGGCTGGTGAAAGATGGATTGTGATATGGTGGTAGAGCACTCGGCTCCTACACACTAGATGGGTGATCTCCCAGAATTGCCTGGGTTCAATCCCTGCCCGGGCCGATACCCGAAAACGGTAAACATTATATTCTAGTTGATTGGTTGAGCTATATACTAATGCCAGTGTGTCGTCAATGACAGGGAACTAATGGTTGCTATTAATGATAAATAGACAAACAGACCGATCGACTGACCAACCGATCGATCAACCAACCGACCGACCGACCGACAGGCAGGCAGGCAGGCAGGCAGACCAACTGACCGACCGACTGACCGACAGACCGATGGACCGGCCGACCGACCGACCGACAGGCAGACAGGCATGCAAGCAGACAGGCAGGAAGGTAGTCATATGGTTAAGGCGCTGGCTCGGAATTAAAAAAAAATTGGACATGTTTTATTTATTTTATTTTTGATTTATAGAGGCGGTATGGCCTTTAAAATGTTAGACGGCTTTAAGATGTCAATGTTTGTACGGTTAATTGTGAGTTTACCAATATATCACGTAGGTTAGGATTTTTATTAAATGCTATTTATACTTGACGCAGTTTGAGAGGCTGTCTTAAATTATCCTGTAATTTATGATAATCATCTTTCAAAAATTCGGAAATTTCAAAATTGTTTCGATTATAATCGAGTGAAAGGAATTATTTCACGCTGATCACCAAGACCTGGGTCCACATGTATGCCCCTCGGCCAGTGTGTTTCTAATTGTTTAATCAAAAATGATTCACTAAGTTCCTTTGTTTATCCGGGTTTTTTCCGTTGTATTAAATAGAGGTGGTTGTTCAAGGTATAATTTCAAGTCTCGAGCGACTGAATGACTAGGTAGATCACAGGGTTCAGCGACATGCGGCATGCGTGTCTTCTTCATGTCTAATATCGCAAATGTGTCTAGGTGCTCGCCATCTTAATGGACATTTAGTTTCACCGACGTAATGCTTTTGGCATAATTTGCAAGATTAAAAAAATCACGTTTTCGGAATCGCAATCTAAATTAGAATGAATTCGAAATTTGTTTTTGTTCTGAAAGCTCATAAATGTCTTTTGGTTTGATAGAAGTAGGTCTAACTTACACCTTTTCTTTCCACATTTCCGATATTCTCCTACGCCTGTAATTGGACGATTGTGACGAATCTTGGTAGGCCTGTAATCTGCAGCATTATCAGGGATAGTTTATAAATCCGGTAAAGTGTCAGACTACATTTTGCGCAAAAATCTAGATAAATACCCTTTCGGTTTGAATGGCTTGAATAAGAGGGAACAGGCAGATTCAAACTGTGTTCTATCACCTGTGAAAATGGATGATTTGTGATTTTACAATTACTTATTTTACAGGGTATGAGGCGGGTGGAAATATTTCTTGTGCAGCAATTGATGTGAATCTGTGGGCTTAAATATACTTTGTAATCAAGGTGTCCAGTTGTGTCATACTTTACACAATTGTATAGAGTTATTTCTAAAATATATACGGACATCTGGACAATGTTGGCTTTTAGCTTGATATTCTGGGCATGATTGTTCAAAATGACGAAAAATTCATTACATTCTTCCTTTGTACGATGCCAAATAATGAAAATCGCCGAGGTACCTGCGGTAAAAGATTGGTTGTTTCGGACATTTGCTAAGCGCATCCTCCTCCCACTCTGCTACATAGATATTGACACAACTTAGACTGACAGGCTTACCCATTGCGCAGCCTCAAATTTGTTGGTATGTTTCACCTGTGAATTCAATATCATTACCCCTTAAGCTTAGCTCTAAGAGAGCTAATATTTCGCCAGTATGCCTGTTGTTATCTGGGAACTTTTCAAATGCTTTAGGGACCGAATTCAGCCCTTTTTCGATGTCAATGATCGCGTGCATAGCATAGAGTCTAATCAAAAGTGAATTTGCCGCTATCGAGAGCTCAGAGACCTGTGATAGAAAGTCTTCAGGCATGCAGGCAGGCAGGCAGGCAGCCGGCAGCAGGCAGGCATGACGGCACACAGGCAAGTCGTGAGTCGCAACTAAACCATAGTTGATTATAATAATGAAGTTATTATATTATGCTTCAATGGCACTAGCAATGTTTGATATATTACGGTGAAAGTGCCATTCTCTTCCGCACAATAGCGGGCCATTGATGCACAGCATTCTAGATCATAGTGGAGGTGACTCTCTGGCAATGTTCGCGAGTCCAATACAACACACGCGAAGCCGAGCCCGGGAATTATTGTGCAATCAGCATATAAATGGATACCTTGGGATTTCAGAAATGTATGCCAATGCCATTGCAAGGTGTGAGATGTGTTTATTAAATTTCGGTAGCGATATTGAGCCAAAAGGAATTTCATTATTTCTTAATTTGCTGTCATTTGCAAATGGAATGCTGTGGACTGTGAAATTCTGATTAGATCAATTCACACCACCGTGGAAATATGCGCGAAGGAACGTCACACGTATAGAGAGTATATACGTGTGAAGTGGCACACACATTGCCCTGTTAGCCTAGTTTAATGTTCTCGTAAATTGATAAAAGGCTTATATTTCAAATAAGTATAGATCACTTTGCTAATTTATAGGCACGTTGAGTAAGTGGAAGGTTAGACACCATTTTTACTTTATATTGCTGTTATCTTTTGTCTGTGCTTGGTTAATATTCTTGTATAAAAGCATCACGTCCTCTGCTGCCCTCGATCATTTACCTGCTGACCTGTACAATGGGTGTGTTCACTTCTGAGAGGATAGCTATGTTTGAATTGATGAATCCAGTTTTAGCTATGCCCCTCCCCTACCATTTTGACTAAGCCATCTACAAGTATCATTCAACTTATTTTCAAAATATTCAGAAAATGCAGAGTTACTACCAATTGAAATTATTGGCTGGTGGCTTGCAGCAATGAGAGAGTTAAATCGAATGACTCACTAAAATGACCCTGGTGTTTCTACCGGACAATTATTAGAGTTGTGAGTAATTTGACAATAACGTCACGGAGCCCAAATCATTCTGTTTAGCATGAAGCGTCTGATGGACTGAATGGACCTATCCCGTTTTTGATAAGCCCCGCACACCACTAGCTAAGCTCCACCCACACATCGCTCGTGTTGGATCGTTCGATCTCTGAACTCCCTGATGATCAATTTCCAGAAAACTATGCACGTAAGCTGTTGAATATTTTGAAACTAATTTGACTGGACATTGCTGCTGCTGCCTATTACATAGTTGATACATACAACGTGTCTGACTATTAAGAGCTACAATTTTGTTAATAATATTCATATATAATCATTTATGACGTACTGATTATGACGTCATCCTACAGTCCGCTTAGCTGAGTACGACGTCATGTGGAAATGATCGATGGATACTCAGGAAAGGTGAATTGAGTTGACAGGTCACGTTGATCAAACCTGACAGCGAATAAAGGGATTATCAACATGGATTACAGATATACTGTAGGAGCTGAGGATGCAATTCTAAATCTGTGATATATGGCTAAGCACTATGCCACATAATGCGAACAAATTCTATTACAAGTGAATAGTCACCGGCATACTACTTACTTGAAATAGATGACTCCATTTAGTCCATCTTAAGAGCGTAACAGTCCGCCACGTGGTATGAACTGTAGATCTTTGATATTTAATAAACATGCTGCCGAATATTTTGAAACTAATTTGACTGGATTTTGTTGTTGCCATAAGCAGCAACAGCACCCAGACAAATTAGTTTTAAAATATTCAACAGCTTACATATAGTTTCTGGAAATTGATAGTCAGGGAGCTCAATGGTGGGTGTGGAGCTTAGCCAGAAATGGGCGGGGCATAGATTAAACTGGAAAGATCCATTGTATTTATGTATGAACTGTAGCAAGTCAGGATATATGCCGATTAGTCCAAGTACGAATGGCAGCTGCCATGTCAAATACATGTTAAAATACGAAGATGGTTCTTCTCATAAACAGGCGGTCCTTTGATCACGTGGTCTAAGCAAAACATCATCTTCTAAATTAGCACCAGCAACGAGGTCATGAGTGAATGAACTAAATAATCGACATGTAAAAGTAAAATGCAGATAGTTTAATTAGCAGCAAAAATGGGGAATACAGTTTTTGCTATGCCTCGTCCATCTCTAGTTATTTTCGACCCACGCTTTACCCGTGTTGGGATCGATCTTTCCTTGCACTTTCCTTGCCACTCTTTGCATCTCAATTTCCAGAAAATGATATAGGTAAGCCATTAAATACTTTGTAACCAATTTGACAAAATTAGTTTCAAAGTATTCAGCAGAATGCTTATTAAGTGGTAAAGGCATACCATACGTACAACTTGACGAACTATTAAGTGTTTATTAAGGACTATATTGCGTTATTCATGACGTAATTAAGAAATCGTGACCAGCTTGGCATGATATTTTGTCCGGAAAATAATGTTGGGCGCGCGGGAGAACGACCACCTTTTTGACATAGCAACGCGCGCGATTGACCTCTTCCAGTTGTTTCATATGTGGGCATGCAGAACTGCGTACACATCATCAATTTAAACTATAATTTGTCTATTACGAATTGCAAAGGCATAAGTATAATGCAACACATTTATTTATAAATAATAAATATGTTTCTTATCATCGCAATACATAACCCATATAGTCAGTAAGACTTATGGATCGGCTTTACTAGTGTTGAAATTGCACTATATAAAACGAAACCTCGCAACAGTTTATGTAGTCCATGAATATTGCTAATTCGGCAAATAGTTATATAAAAAGTTTCCTTTTAAACAGCTGCAGGAAACTTGCCGTTTCTGCTCAAAATTGTGATCACAATATTTTTCTTGATGCGTGGACCAAAAAAAAAAATCAGGATATATGACATGATGTCTGGAAATCTGGAGGCCTATTACAAATCCGCATTTTTTATGAATCCGGAGAGATAGTTGCCATGTTGATTATGACATCAGCTCACACGTTACGTAGTTGATTATGGCGTCATATGATTGTTATAACGCCTTATTTTGTGGCAAACCGTCTTTCGTTAACGTGTTGTGGTCTAAGACAGATCACAAAATTGTCTCCAAAATCCAGAATGAACACTGTCATCCTTCCACTAATTATGATACGATAAAGCTCGCCATTCACCTAAAAATGGTTAGCCTTTATCCCATGCAGGTAAGATTGCACGAGTTTCTTATTATATAAAGAGTAAGTCGTTTAAATTGTTCGAACTAATTAGGCTCGGAGTTGTTGCTGCCTTTGGCAGTAACACTTTCCAGTCTAAATTAGTTCCAAAATATTCAACACCTTTTCCACATATGTGTCTGAGAATTACGATATTGGACTGTCATGTAGTCTGTCGGTACTTCTTGATTAACAGTCATTTATTAAAAAAAAATTACTTAATGGAACAAATCCCTGGATTTACCACACATAATGCTAACATCGTGTATTGTGTCTTTAGTATCTTATGACAATCAAATCTCACGTGACACAGTGCTCCTCTAAGCTTCCTTAAACAGCTGAAGTCACACCGCTCTGAGAAGATGATGTCAGTAACTCTAGTCTGGGAGAAGAAAATTTGAGAATTGTTAGTATTTTAGATATTGTATTTATCGATAGGATTCTTCTGAGACGTGCTCTTTATACCTATCATTTCTGAGTACTGTCGGGTCATGGCTGGCTTGTCACGGTCGCATTGTCGATACGAGACTGAGTATGTATTTTCAATACTGATTACTCTGAAGCGTGGTCAAGATTAATTAGGACGTCCCTCGAGTTATAATTGATTTGTCTATAAATGTTCTCTATGGGCTACGCCTTAATCATTATTTAATTAATCTGTTAGTTATTTTCAATTTGCAAAAAGTCTTTCTGTCGGTCGGTCTGTCAGTCCGTCGGTTGGTCTGTCGGTCAGTCGGTCGGTCGGTCGGTCGGTCGGTCGGTCGGTCGGTCGGTCGGTCGGTCGGTCGATCGGTCGGTCGGTCGGTCGGTTGGATGGTTGGTCGGTCGGTCGGTCAGATGGTCGGTCCATCATCATGTTGTCAGTCGGTCAGTCAGTCAGGTGGTCGGTCGGTCAGTTGGTCGGTCGGTCGGTCGGTCGGTCGGTCGGTCGGTCGGTCGGTCTGTTGGTCGGTCGGTCGGTCGGTCGGTCGGTCGGTCGGTCGGTCGGTCGGTCGGTCGGTTGATCAGTCGGTCAGTCGGTTGGTCAGTTGGTAAGTTGGTCAGTTGGTCAGTCTGTCGGTCGGTCGGTCAGTCTGCCTGCCTGTCTGGCTGCCTTATTGTATATCTGTCTGTCAAACGGATTTCTCAATCTGCCTAAGTCACACGCATTCTATTTAGGAAACGGTCTGTCGAATATTTTGAAACTAAATTTATTGGACGCTTTTGCTCAGAAGCAGCACCAAGTCAAATTTTTTCAAAATATTCAGCAACTTACCTGTATAATTACCTCGAAATCGGAATTCTAACTGTCAGTCCGTCGGTTGGTCTGTCGGTCAGTCGGTCGGTCGGTCGGTCGGTCGGTCGGTCGGTCGGTCGGTTGGATGGTTGGTCGGTCGGTCGGTCAGATGGTCGGTCCATCATCATGTTGTCAGTCGGTCAGTCAGTCAGGTGGTCGGTCGGTCAGTTGGTCGGTCGGTCGGTCGGTCGGTCGGTCGGTCGGTCGGTCGGTCGGTCGGTCGGTCGGTCGGTCTGTTGGTCGGTCGGTCGGTCGGTCGGTCGGTCGGTCGGTTGATCAGTCGGTCAGTCGGTTGGTCAGTTGGTAAGTTGGTCAGTTGGTCAGTCTGTCGGTCGGTCGGCCAGTCTGCCTGCCTGTCTGGCTGCCTTATTGTATATCTGTCTGTCAAACGGATTTCTCAATCTGCCTAAGTCACACGCATTCTATTTAGGAAACGGTCTGTCGAATATTTTGAAACTAAATTTATTGGACGCTTTTGCTCAGAAGCAGCACCAAGTCAAATTTTTTCAAAATATTCAGCAACTTACCTGTATAATTACCTCGAAATCGGAATTCTAAAACTTCAGTTTTCAACTCTTTAATATATGGGCCAAGTTTGTATGTCAGATGTACCAGTGTACCAAGTTGTTTGACACTAGAACACCATCAGTTCACATCGATCCTGAACAACAACAGTCGACATTAATTGAAAAATCTTCATGAAAAAAATATGTCAGCAACAGCACAATAAGTCACCAGAGCGCTAGTAGACCATGCTCCATTTGTTTTTTTACAAAACTATGAAAATTACATGTTATTTTTATCTAATTGTGATGATATATTAAAGGACTCTGGGTATTTTAGACACATGTCTTCGCTAAACCCAACGATCTGAATACTATGGCATGTGACTTCTATCGAGCGCTTGTTGTACATATAAATATGTAACAGGTACAACATAAATAATAGTATTCTAAACTTGACTGTACTCAAAGAGGGTGCTAGCTCACGTCCTTTCAACGTGTCTGCCATTGCAAACGTTGACGCCAGTGACCTAATTATGAAATCTCATGTCACAGATAGTGGAGACCATTGGCCGTGGTGGTAGGGTGATCGTATGGCAATCCAGTGGGTGGGGTTCACATCCTGGTCGATTAACAGGCGGTGAAATGGTTAATGGGAAATCGGGGGAAACATAGCCAAAACTCATTCACTCCATGGTGTGCCTCATTTGCATGACATGTCCTTGGGAGGGGACATCATTCGCATGGCATGTCCTTAGGAGGGGACGTAAGGCCGTCGTCCACGCAACCCTTCGGCGAAGTTTCGGCGAAGCTACGCTACCCTTTGGAGAAGCACCTCAATGGCTCAGATACATCTGGGTGTGAGCGGCCAATAAATCAAAACCAACAACAGCAACAACAGTCACAAATGTCCAATTTATTTAACGTGAAGAAAGCACATCGTCAGGGAAATTACGAGCAATAATAAACAGCATGTATACTGACATATCCTCAATTATTAAATAGAAATGTATCCTTTCAAGGACGGCTCGGGAAAGCCAGGGTATTAGACAAGGTGGCGAATCCTATGTAGATCTTTTCAACAGCCGCGGCAATCTATTGCTCCGAGAATATGAGGATCACTGTGCTGGATCCAGAATCGAATGTAACTCGACATGTGCGATCGTGTGTGCGGATGGCCTATCCTCATCAGCATAGTCACCATTGGCAATGCAGTTGTTAATAAATGAAGCCCACCTAGATGCATTAAATGAATGTTACCTATTCAGCAACAGTAGAGCAAACAAATATCCATGAAAGGTATGAAGCTAGCAACCCTGAAACTGAATGATGAGATCCTAGAAAATACAGATAAAGAGGTACACCTTAGCATAGTGCCAGAATAGGGTCCTCAAAAAGAGCAGCTTATTCACTTATGGAAGCCGGCCTTCGTGGTCTGAACGGTCTAAATCCGCGAACGTCCATGCACGTATGGGGCATTTGCGAAATCCCTGTTCTCATGTATAGTATGCGCTTGAAGGTTTGATGCTCAAGCAATCCCAGGTGAAGGAATTAGAAAGATTTTGTAGATCGCATTTGAAAACCATTCAACATCTACCAACCACAACCGTAAAGTAAGCTGTCTACATCCTCCTCGTGATGCTACCTCTGGAATGAGAGCTCCATAAAAGAATCTTGACTTTCTTTGCAGACGTTGCGATGACAAGGCTCAGTTGAAAGAAAGATTCGCGAACGTCAATTAGCAGTAAGATCAGCATCTTCAGCTAGTTGGAAGGGAAGCATAAAAAACATACAGCATAAGTATGACCTACGCCATGTCAAAAACATCGGTCTCCAATACATACAACACGGATCTTTTTACAGATAAAAGTAATGGCTGAATATGTGAGCACGTTAAAAGATATGAGTAATGTCCTTCTGATTACCACAGTGATGGCATTGATCATTAGGACGATAACCTGCTTTGTAACGAAATAGTCCTGTTCCCAATGCTCCATGTAGAATTTTCCATGATAAATCACCCTCAAAGCGTGTACATGGAAATTAGTAAAAACAACGACAATTAGTCACAGAGGAAATATCTAACAACAAAACATCTACCCATACATTAATACTATTGTTACGTATACTATTTGCATAACATTTTAACAATGCGATTCTATACACTTCTTTCGGGCAGTTAGATGGAAATGATACAGTACATTTAAAAAGGTCATTGGTAAACGAAAGGTCAATTTGATGCAGGGAACTAGGCACATTGTCTGGACGATTAATCTTGTGACGCCATTCCAATGGCAAACTTTTCCATAACCTATTAAGGTTATTATCTAGTAACTGCTTAGAATGATTGGACAATTTATTGGACCAAACATCAACAGACACTTTCTGGTGACAATCAACAATATTAGAAAAAAAATCACTGTAGTGATATTGGCACTTATAAAATCTTTTAAACAAAATGTTAGCCCAGTTCGGTGGCTTTTAATCATTCCATTTAGAAACAGTGGCTCGTGGAGGATATCCGCTGTACACGATGGCAATGACTCTCGGCAGACAGTAAAAGAAAACCAGGATGTTAACAATGTTTTATAAAAAGATGCTACATTTCCAAGAGTACCTGTATCAAGGTAAATATAAAACAGCTGATCATCATAATTGAACGCATGTGCTCGCTTTCGAAACCAGCTAGTAAACTTAAAACAAGGATGCGATTGACGAAAATGCAGAAAATATTGTGCATACCAAATACGAAAGGATGTAATTCTAGAATTCAGGTGCACCAATCCCTATCCATCGTCTTCTAGCGATAGCGATAACAATTCTTTAAGGAAACGGCTCGAGATATATTCTGCCATTAGCTAGTTTAGTAATTACATCCGATTCCATGTTCATCCAATTTTGATTAAAATATTCAGCCGCATTTCCGATGAAGATCCCAAGAACTTTTAGCCCTTTGTTATTCCATTTGATTCCCAACGGCTCATATGTACGATTCTTCCATATGCCCGCCCATAGCCCTTCAGACTTCTCTAAATTAATCTTTGCATTAGATGAGGCTGAATATATAGCCAACCAATTTTGTAGATTGACAAATTCTTGATTAGATGTAGCGAATGCGGTGACATCATCGGCGTAAGCGGAAACTGTCACCTTTTAATTGGTGGTATCGGGCAAGGTTACTCCTTTTAATCCTTGATTTGAACGGAGTTTGTTTAATAACGGCTCTATGCAAATAGTATACAACGCACCTGATAGGGAACAACCTTGCCTAATAACACGTCTGAAGGAAAAAGGAGCCGACAATGAGTTGTTTATTTTAACTAGACTGTATACATCTGTATACAACGTTCTGATACATTTGGAAAAATATTCACCAAATCCCAAAGCTGAAAGAGCATCAAATAAATAATGGTGGCTTACGCGGTCGAATGCATTTTCTTGATCTAAGGATACAACACCAAGTGGTAGCGAAAGACAATTAGAATATTCAATAACATCTATTATGAATCTAATGTTATTTGCGATTGGTGTAGTTCAGATCGACTGGTCGGGTGCCGCCCATACCAGCTAAGCTGGGTACGCGTTGCCCGTCCTGGATTCATTCCCTGAACACCCCCCCCCCCTGGGTAGAGCTATAAGCGTATATGGGCCTATGAGAGAGATCGTTAAAGAGCATAGCGTGCATGCGCACGCTTAATACTGCGTGCGTATTTCATGACCAAGATAGGATGGCACATTTAGTGTACCGAGTAGGTACATTGTAATACCTTCTCATTAGTTGTACCCGCCAAATCTGGCAATAATTCGACGGGCTTTCCGAATCTGTAAACCATTTCAAAATCGGTTAAGAAATGGCTGAGTTATCCACGGAAACCCCCTTTTAATTATCTTCAAAATATTGCCGTGACGTCGTAACCATGTGTACACAGAACTTCTAGAATGTTCTAGAACATTCGACTGCGTTATTATTAGCTACGCACTGTTTGGCTATTTCTCGACCGATGATTGGTTGAAGCCTGCGCCTATGACGTCACGAGTAGTACAAAAGGGGATGAAATCCAGAACTCGAGAGCATCCTCGGTCAGGGGCCGAAAAGGTTGGATCTGTGTCAGCTACTGTCATCAAGACGGTCATTAAATAGATCACTTCACTCTCCTTCGGTTTCTCTCCCATATCCAGCAGCAATCCAACCCAACCCAACGCACTAAATCAATTTTGCATCTTCCGATTGTACGGGAGCATTTTTGGAACTTTTGAATATTGTTCACGAATATCTCAAGAACTAACTCGGAACACAAAACTTGCGGTGAGGTCTTTCCCGGCCTGAATATGTGAGTCTACAGATGTAGAGGCAGCGATGTTCTTTGGTGGATGACGCGCCGGATCTGCCGGCCTCGCAAAAAAGTGGTTATTCAACCGTCCCCGCACTGATGTCGTGCAGGTTTATTTAAACTTTTTGACAGCAGCAAGTAAACTTTGCCCGGTACGTCTTAAGAGCCAACTGACGTACCCCGCACCGTTAAGCTTAGCTATGTATCTTCATCCGTATTCAACAACCCCCATTTATGAACGGGTTGTTATTAACTTCCATCCATGCCATCGGTGTATGGGAACTTTCATCTTAGCAGTAATGTTATTGTATCTCATACGGACTACTCGTTAGACATTCTATATTGTGATTACAGTCCTGAGTTAGATCCGCTCCCGTCCTGGACTGCATGCGGAAATCCTGTTTGTGGGAACCAGCATGTGGGAACTTTCCAGCTTCCAGAGAACGCGTCAACTCACGTCACACCAAGGATGACGTATCAATTTCAGTAACACGATAGCCCGTGCTTAAGAATGGCTACCGATTATTCATGTAACTATACTTAACATTTTAATTATTCCATTAAATACAGCTTTAATAATTATACTTCGTCTGTATAAACGGTCCCGATGACTAAAAGGAACCGTAACGGTCTTAGGACCACTATGTATAATTTCTGATTCTGTTTATAGTTATTCTTATTTTCTGTAAGATGTTTTTACTAACTGTAGTAGGTTTCTCAACCTGTACTTTATATATTAATCTAATCATTTCACATTCTATTACTTGTTCTGGTTAGTTTTACATATGGCAAGTAGCCATCAGTTTATATGGTTTGTTTGTTTATAAAAAAAACACAGGACTGCAGTGCACATAGGAAACACTATACAGCAACATTTATATATGCAGCACGTTCTCCCGCCACCAACAATCTTTCACTGAGGTCGCTGTCTGTGCTATAACTCTGTTTAGCCCTGCATGCAACCGACTAAAAGCCTTTCTATTCAGCTCGATAGGATAGGTTTAATATGATTAGAGACACTTTCTTCGTTAGGAGACACATAGTGTACGCCTCTTTCCCGGTAGTTGTGAAAATTTATCCACGCACTCCGGCAATGTTGTGTAAGATTGGTCAACATACCTAATGGGCATCATATTTCTAAGTTATTGTCTCTCTTCATGTTCCACTAATCCTTATGGCTTTGTAATTGTTTGGATATCCCTATCCTCAGCATGGACTCATCCGATCCTGGGAAACTATGGTGGTTTCCGAGCAGTGATGGCCAGGGTGTGGTGTCACACACATTTCCAGCGTATCTTCGTATACTTAGTAGTTAGTTACACTTGCCAAGGTAGGAATCACTGCGAAAACATATCTTAATTATTATGTTCTTTTATCTGCTGGACAATCCTCCCACACCACAGTGCATAACTGGGCAACGTGCGTTTAAACCTAACGTCAGGTTAAAAAGATAGCTCCGTAGGACCTGGTGACGGGCGAGATGTGCATCCCCACCGAATTCCGTAAGAATGTCTGGGCATGATATTAAGATCTGCCAGGCCCTTACGGGAAGGGCATTCACGGTGGGTATTCGTCTCTCTCTCCCACCCCCCACCCCCCCTTAACGATAGATCAGTTGCCTAAAATGCTTTTGTGAAAGGTAACCAATGTCCTGTGACGTTTTATGTGGCTACGGAGCAAGATGTCCGGATTCTTACCCAGTTCGGAGATCTTGCGAAGTCACATGTATGCACTGTCTTCAGTATTGATGTCTTAGGGCATCCGTTCTCAATGACAGCGGTATCTAAAAGCTAGGTAGACGCCAACCATTTGCAGCCTAAATGGTTCTTGTCTCTAAAAACTAAATATTAGGATAGGCAGAGAAGAAGGCCCGCAGAAATAAAAGCGGCAACTACTAATTCAGCATATTGAAAATTACATAAGATGGTGACGTGGGAATCCTTTGGGAATCGCTCGTCCCGTCTTCACGTAAAACAGCACGCAGCCTTATAACCACAATTTCACTAGGTATGGTCATTTCTTTACAGCATTTTGGTTGAATATTAGAGTAAGCCCTTTTCGGCCAATACTCTTCTGCCGCTTTAAGCGATGGCGAGATTGTTCTGTGATGGAGGCCCGCACGAGGCACTTGTCTGTCCCAAGGATTCAGTGGCGACAGCCCACGCGATGATAATACTCCTCACCCAAACTAGTACTAGGAGTAGTACCCGCGTGAGGCACATGGCTTTTCTACACCATAAAAGATAATTTTCTTTCCTTTCAACTTAGAGGTATAATAGCTTATATTAAGTTAATTAGTTATTTCATGTACGGGAGCCTCCCTTGCGGGGTTACCTCTGCGGACCTACGAGTCTGTGTGGTACCTCCGGTAGCCCACATTTAAAAGTTCATCAGACTGTCTCTATGTCCTGTATTTTCGTATGCTCATTATATTTATCTAGCATACTTGACGGTCTGTTTTAGGTAAAATCATTGTATAGATGTATCTTAATTAGGTCACCAATCAAATCTTGTAAGTCCATAGATCACGAAATTGCTATGGACAGGCATACTGGAGACACAAACTCTTGTGATGAGACCGTAGTGTTTAATGTTCGCGATGATGGTCGCATGGCCGCACTGGAACGATTGAGTGCCACCGGCCTTAGGAGCCGGTCTTTGTTACCCATAGGGCAGTATCGCTCATTTGTTTTCAACATCGAAAAAGTATTTTGTTGGGCTGTCCGAGTCGTTAACATGTTGGAAGCGTGACCCCATCCACGCACCCCTCGTTTGCTGCTTCAAAAGTGTTGCACAATGTTTTTCCTTTTCTTTTAGTTTTTCACGCAATTCGCCATTCGTTTTGCAAGCACAAGCGTTGTTCTTTTAAAAAATTCTCGCGGTCGCGCGAAAAACATTGAGATAATGTACAAATGTGTGTCTTTCCCATATCCCACCAATCCCGGATGCTCTCAAAGTGGGAGCTCTTTCCCGCCATTTTCCCCAAAAATTAATAATTAGATTACAATATTTCTCATTTAACAAATCAGTATGCAAGCACCAGTAAGCACTTTTACGCTTAGGTACTTTGAATTGAACTGAGAAATAAACAATAGAGTTTCAGAATCGCTGCCTGGTGCAGTTGTAGATGATCGTAAGAACTGCTTAAAACTGGTAGAAATATAAAATCTATCGAGGCGAGAGGAAACACCATCTGATCGGGTCCACGTAAATGTCCTTGCCATGGGGGTGTAAAAATGTAAACAAACCTACAAGATTGCGGTGATTAATTAGTGCTTATAGCATGCGTGCAGCAATTGGGTGTGGCTGGGCAGCAGAGGTCCTATCGATTTGATGATCGATTGTATAATTAAAATCACCTCAGATAATTATTGGGTAAATCTCTGTTAACGTAGATAGGTGAATATTCAGGAGATCAATACATTTTACTTTTTCACATGAATCAGTCGGATTATATATATTTATCAAATAAAAATACCTATCATTTATTTTAGCAGTAACATGTAAAATTCTACCGGGGACAACATTAAAAGTATTAATAACATGAACATTAAGATTGGGTTTTAAAAACATTGCCACACCAGCTGCACTATTGCTAAAATGTGAAAACACCATTTCTCCCCTGAGATATTTGTATGCGTATCTTGAACAAATGCAATATCAGCATTTATTTCTGATCGTAGTTGATTAAAAAGTCTAAAACGTTTAGAAGAGTCACGACAACCTCTCGTGTTAATGGTTGCAAATGAGAGTACTGCCATATCCAGGACGAATAGAAATCCTAATGTAGTGATGTAATACATAACTAGTTATTAGATAAAAGAGACAAAATCGGTTTGACAATAAGTAGGTTATCAGTAAACGTATTAATTTCTGAGACTGTGATGTAACTTTGTTACGATCTTACTCACCCGTAACTTAAATGCAGAGTCAATATTGTGTTGTTTTTTTCAATCGAAACATCTGATGCTTAAGTAACTTTAGGTTCGGTTGAAACAACCTTTTTACTATATTTTATACTTTCTACGAATATTTTCACATCGTCAAGAGAATAGGTTATGTCCCTTGATACATGAAAAGCAGTAATGTCCGAGATTTCAGACACAACTGACATACTGTCCGCATCTGAACTGTCATCATCATGGTCAGCAGGAAGGATCAATTCTGGACCTGCTATTGTGACGTCATTACATGGGTCATGACCGGGTTTTAATGGTACAACTGGTGACACTGCCTATGGCAGCAGCAGCGCCTAGTCAAATTAGTTTCAAAATATTCAACAGAATACTTATTAAATAGTAAAAGCAAACAATTTGTACAACAAGGCATAGACCGTCTTCAAATATGCGTTCGTGACGTACTTATCGACGTCATTCATGACGTCATCCATTATGATGTCATTCTACACGGCGCGTAGATGATTATGATGTCATATGATGGGTACATACTCTGGAAAGGTGAATTGTTTTATGTCGCTGAAAACTGTTTTAATTGTGTGATTTTCTTTTTCCATATGTGTCTCCTGACTGACAATGCCGATGCCTAGACCAGTAAATCCATAAACAGCGACATTCGCACCCATCCTATTATTTCAACAGCACCAGGGTTTTGTTCTAAGTTCAGACCTCATGAGATTTCGTTTACATACATTGTATTTTTAGTTCAATTTGTCCAGTTTCTCGATCTTTTTATTCACATAGCATTATCTTAATTTTCTTCTTGATTTGATAGCATTACTTTTGATTTTCATCTCACTTTTAATTCCACAGACTCCGTACCGCACCCCACAACGACACACCCTCACCCATACACACCACACCCCTTCAAGACCCACATTAAATTAGTTTCAAAATGTGCAACAAGTTACCGCTATATTTTTCTGGAAATTGATGGTCATGGATTTCAGGTATCGGTAGTTACCAACATGGGTGAAGTGTGGGTGGAGTTTAGCTAAAGATCGGCGGGGAATAGTTAGAAGTGGATTCCTCAATTTTGTGATTCTATATGTTTGCATTGCAGACCTATTATATGTATTGTAGGTATGTGTGCCACTGACATCTTCAATTGTGTGTGTGTGTGTGTGTGTGATATCCTTTGGATATCACATCTTGTTGCGCCTTGATTACTGACTATTCTATAAATAAGTAATAATATAACAATCGCATAATTTACTGCAAATGATGGTAGCTTCCTGGATTCTGTCTTTCGCATCCTTTGGATATTGTGTCTCTGGAGTCTCGCTTCTTATCTTAGTTTAGTTAAACAGCAAAGACTTGAGGTGATGTGGATTTTATTCAATTAATCGTTGTTGGAATATATACTAACTAGCTCAAGTTTTCTGCTGCTTAAATCTGTCAAACGTGGTTTGCTCTGATTGCGTTGAAAACAATGAAAGGGTCGATGTCCTCTTTGGATTATAAAAGTAATATCTAATGGGTTAATCAGTATTATGCAATGAGATATAAGCGTATGGTACAATCAGTTGCACACTCAAACACACAACAATTTCTCAAATGTCTGGTTATTTGTAGTGTCAATTGTGGGAACAGTGAAAGAGAGACACAGTCTGACAAATCAAAGTGGCGAATTTTCGTTTATTTTCTGGAATGTTGTTACTCTGCCAACTGACACAATTTCTTTTTTTTAAGAATTGTATTTATGGAGAATTGAAAAATGAAAGAAACACATCGTTGAATCTAAAGAATGAATTTTAATAAATAACCACGCGAAATGCGAGTTGTATCTTCCCATGCGAGTTCATACATGCCATGCGCAAATCACATGAATAATTCTCCCACCAGAGGTAAGAAGACATCCAAACCAAACGACGCATTGTAATTCATGTTCTCCTTATTGTTTTCCAGGTGTTCGAGATCAAGACAATTCTTGTAGAATTCTACTGTACTATCACACCTTTCGACGTGTTAATCTTTGAGCAAACTCACAAAAGCAGTTTCCCAAAGATGCTTAATTTCAGAAATTGATCCACCCAAAATCTGCATTGATTAGCCGAACCCCAATATATGGGCAGACAGCTACACACGTGCACGCTCGTGCGCATACACGCACACACATGTGTATGCACACACATATGTATGCACACACACGCACGCACGCACGCACGTACGCACGCACGCACGCACGCACGCACAACCCAGAATGCAAAAACATCTTCTTTCCTTTCATGGCGAGTGTAATAATGGATGAAATGTATGGGTGAGTAAGGGCTGGATTCAATATGGTGTGATGTTATGTTACAACCCCAACCCCACCCCACCCCACCGCCCCCCAACCCCCACTCCCCCTCCCACCTCACACCTATCATGATGGCTGATAATCAATATGTAGGTGGGGTAATGAAAAGGTTGAGAAATACAGTTCTGCTGTTGATGACAGTAGTAATAGCACAAGTGTCATCGATCTACAAGACCATGCCAGGTGTTGACATTTACATGATTATGTTAAATAATGTATGAGTGAAGTCAACGATACATTGCCATTTTCGTCTTGATTCCTCTGTGTTTGATATTTAATTTCATTTCTTGTGACGGTAGCCGCCTGGTTTATGCCATGTACGTCTTATGCGAATGAACATTGACAATATCCCGCTCCTGTGTTTAATTAAGCAGGATGAATTCATCGAATGAGGCTCGCGTTTCTACTCCTTCCAGAACAGACAATTACTGTATCGACAGTATTATGAGAATGAATGGTGATCAGCGTCATGGGAAAATAACATTCTGGTTTATCACGTCGTGTCTGCTCGATTCTTGTATTGAGTGTACAGGTCACGTTTTCCAAACATGGCCATGAATGCTTGGATTACCACCAGGGATTACAGATGGAGAGTTACCATTTTGCTAGATCTGTTTAAATGTACCGCGCAAAACAATTGTAGACATAGGGCAACGAAACGCTCAGGGTAGTACAGATGTTGCTATATTTTGAACTAGCTATTTCTTATACAATTATCTCCGAACGGCAAGGATGTGTTTTCGCAGTGTTTGAGGCATATGCGGGAGTACATTGAAACGTTAAACGACTGGTCTGCACACGATATATCGCCTTTCAACGTGACAATATTGACAAATACGGCAGGCAATCACTGTATCGATTTGAAATCAAACCACATGATGTCCAGATATGAGAGCAACATGAGGACTCTATCTTATAGAACACATTCACCTCGCCATTATCGTGTGGTATATATCAAAGACATATTATAGGAATAGACTGACCATCCGCATATCAATAGAATAGAGTTAAATAAAAGTGCACCTGACCAGGTATATTTAGAGTTTGACGTATCAAACAAAGAAAGCTGTTTTCACCTTTTCAAGAAATCTCAGCTGATCGGGACGTTTCTCGGTGCTCTTCTCATTCGTCTGGCTAGTGCCCTGTCCAATCGCCATGCTCTATATTACCGTGCTAGCCAAGATATCACTGGGCATCTCATTTTTCCGTAATCAGAAGAGAGACCGGACAGACACTTATAATTCCGACTTTATATATTTTCATTGCAAATAAAAAAATGTGGTTGGCCATATTATAAGTTAACTATTTTATTCGACAATGCCATGGAATTCGCAACAAAAATAGGATTTTGTTACGAACGTGATATTCTCATTTACACGAGATCAGGAGAGAGGTTTAGCCATTGATAGCGCAATATTCGGTCAATAGTTCTGTTTTGTCTATAAGGTACATAGTCTGATATTTAGCACACGTTAAGATTAAAACACTCGCCCATTAAATTGAGTGATCCATTACTAGCTATACCCCTCCCATTTCTAACTAACATCCACCAACTGTGTACGTTGTTTGATTCAATGCTAACTCTTTGAACTCTCAGGTTCCAGCATCTCAATTTCAAGGTAGCTGTACACGTAAGCCGGTACCTATTTTTAAATTAATTTGACTGGGATCTGTTGCTGTATAGAGCAAGACATCCGAAGACAAGTTGGTTTCAAAGTAATCAACAGAATGTGTATTTAATTGTAAATTCGACAACGATATAACAATTGAGACGTTTAGTAACGGACCGGGACAATTTTCGTTACATGACTACATTATTTATTTTGATCGTGACGTCAGCTAACAAGTGACATATTTTAATGGACCTTTCCAGTTTATTCATCCATCAAATAACGTCATCGTCCACTAGGTGACGTTAGGATGACGTCGTAATAAATTAGAACAGGAATGACGCGATTCAGTCAGACTTAAACACTTAATTGTCCAATACGTTGTACGAAGTGTGTGACGTTGCTATTTAATAAAGATGTTGTTGAATATTTTGAAATTAAGTTGACTGGACTCTGTTGCTACATAGGCAGCAACAGCACCCAATAAAATTAGTTTCAAAATAGTGAACAGCTTACCTGTATACTTTTTTGGAAATTGATAGTTAGGGATCGATCGATCCCAACACGAGCGCGCTGTGGTTGTAGCTTAGCTAGAAATGGGCGGGCATAGCTAAAGTTGGAATGAGCCATTATGACGTCAGAAACTTGAAGGATGGATCAAATATATCCATTATGAGAGAGAATCATTAATCATGCTCACACTTCTTTGCCATTGATGGAAGCGTCCTGATATTCATGTTTGGCAAGGCTTCCCAGACAGGTTTCTCTTCACTCCCTAGACGTTTCATAACAAACTCCTCTAGTGACGTCAGATATAATGTTGATAAGGTGCAGACACCCTCGGCTCGTCACCTATATATCTCTTTCGCCTGACCCCACCAGTATCTTTGGAGGTCTAACTTGTTCGCGCTGGTGTACAGCACACTTTGTAGCAGGTGTAATTCCGGCTCGCTCGTGGCTTGTCAGGAAACATCTGTCTAAGGAATCATGCCTTCGGGTGATAACTCCTCTCTTCTTGGATTCTAGGTCAATGGACAAGATAACATTCCTGAATTCTTCATACTCTTAACAGACCTTCTCGGAAAGTTGATGATATTACAGACGCATACAAGGAGCCGTTGTAACTAATTTGCGCCGACCATGGAGTAAAGGTACGGAGTCATTTTCTGGCTACAATTGGGAAGTGAAGCTATGAGCATCCATATATCTCAGCGATAATGAACTCTAGCAGCAACTGTACTATCTCGAAGGTTTCCTAGGAGAGGAGGTGTGATATTGTCTTCCGAGCTGTACTCAAAGGTGACGTCAAGTACTGGATAGCGATCATGTCCTCACAGCCAGTCTGGTAATAATTGTGCAGGTTATATCTTTTCTGATTCCCGGCATCTGCAGGCGTAGATATGTCCTCTGACCCTCAATCTCAAGTACTTTGCCAAATCATTCAATCTCAGCCTCAGTACAGCTGCCTGTACTCGACCACAACCCTGTCAGTTGCAGGGCAAGTGAAGACTATTTTTGAAAATGTATCACTGGAATGGCTGGCTCGTTGTATTTGATGTAATGTGTATTCAATAGATTCCTGATTCAACGAGAAGGTCTGCAATTTCTGACTCGTCAGGTAGATGAGTGTGATATGGAACTCGGACATTCTGATAACTATTTCATTAAACTGCTTGTGGTTGATGCATCTGCATTTCCTTAGCCTTCATGCAATTTTGACATGTCGAAGGTGATGATACAGTTTTAGTGATCAAGGCGTGGCATCATCTTTTGCACCTGCTTCATCACTGAGTGCATAGTACTTCGGCTAAGTCCGCAAACACATACCCACCCTCAATTGGCAGCGATCGCCCGCCAGCATAGTTTCCAACGACGCAATATACACGATGTGCAATACATCGTCGCTGTCTGGTAAAGTTGCCCAGCAAAGATGGTCCATGTTTAGCCATGTGCTCAAAATGTCGGAAGACACAGATGCACAGACTGCCTTGCAATTTTCCATACCGGGGGACAGAAAACATAAAGCCAGTAGAGGACGTCATTTCATAAATTTGTTAAGCGTGTTACGAGGTGACCTCAAGGATGCATGACTCATTGCATTCCAATCAAGAATGGACCTGAGGAAGCTAAGGATCGTGGTTGAGGACAAGACACAAAATGCGAAGAAGGACTGATTGCAGCTGTATGATGTTTCTACTACTATAACCGCATAATGGAGTAATTATGCATACATCATACATACTGGTGGTTTGCTTCCATACTTTAAACGATCCAGCTCTTTACAACATGGAACAACTGGATACAACTTACTACAACTACATACAACCAGTCGTTGACTAGTTGAGTCGTTATATGTACACCTGAAATAAGGAAACAAGTCCAGCACTAGGCTAGTGACGATACAAAAGACATATTTCATAGTATTGCAATGTCGACCCAAGATTGCAATCTCTTCCGGAAATAAACAAGTCATGAACGCCGAATATGTATTGCAGTTATTGAAATTTAGTTGATCATGTAGCAAGAGTGTTTATTACAATGTACACAGCAACACCTGTTAAGCACATACAGAGTGTGAATCCGCATTGGTTGTCATGAAAGACAGGTTGGTGCTTATTATAACACATTTGCGATTTTATTAATTTTTTAACCCATTTAAGAACTCATTGTCCAAATTTTTAAATTTCAAATTAAATTAAAACATTAACCGGTGTTCATTTCTTCAACAAATTTGGTGGAATTTTTGGTCCAGCGAAATGCACAGATCCTCAATATATAGGTTACCCTGTAACTAATAAATAGCATGCTACTATTTGCACAATTTCTAAATGATCGATTGCATTTAGAATTGTTAGAAGGGTTACCTCATTTACCGGGGAAGAATAAAGAAGACACTATGTGACATTCTGTTAGTACAAAGGAGCCAGCCCTATGGCCATCCTGATTAATTGTGAAAATTCGGGAGAAAACATCTCAATCAACTAGAAATAAATTTGTGTTGATGGTGATTTCTCTATTGCTACCGTCAGTTGGTTTGATCGCAACTTGCTGAGATTTAATCCGTTCATATCAGTAACGATAAATACATTATGACTATGCTGTTAAATATTTTGATACTAATTTCTCTGGGAGCTGTTGATTCCTATGGCGGCAATACGTTCGAGTCGAATGGATCTGGAAGTGGTGAGTGTATGGGTAGACTAGTAATCCGTGCTTGTGTACTGGATTGCTATTAAGGTAGAAATAGGTGTGTATTTCTCTGCAGACGAATTGGTATGGTAGATATAGCTATATTGATGCAGTAGTGATGGCTGTTGCGGTAGCATTTCAAAACATATGCAGCATACATACTCATATATAGTCATACAAGCATATAGTGGCATATGCTGTGGCAAAAGCCCCCAGATTTCGGTCTTGCCCACCCAACCCACCCCCACCCCCACTCCAGTTACCATCCTGCACTAAGAGTCATACCCACCATAGTTATTTTATGATGGTAGCGCATGTTTGGAATTACAGAAACCGGTGGTGCTTTCACTTGTAAAGAAAATATATAGTAAAATAGCAGATCTATATTGTTCCATTTTAAGGTCATCTGTACATGTTTTATTACACAATTATTTCTGCTTTTGCCTTTATTTTGTCAAAACCGAATGAAAACTAGATATGCCAATATTGAAAATCAGTGATAACGTAAGGAAGTTAAAATTCGAAATTTTCCAAATTCTCATTGTTGATTGGTGAATTACTGCGCCTGAGAAGTGTATAGCCAATCAGTATCAAGTACATGTTGACTATTACCCTAGTATACACATCAGCAATAGCTGTCGCCTTACTCACATGTGATATATTTCCTGGAAGTTTCTACCTTTCATCGGCCATGGCAATTTCAGATGGAACACACATAAAAACTGATTGCCAGATTTAAGATTTGAATTTCGAAGTCGCGTTTTGAATTCCGAAATTGAGTTTGAATTTCTAAGTCGAGTATTGAAGTTTGACTTTTGAATTTCGAATGGGCCTTCTGGGCGATCGTACATCAGAAATTGCTTCTGATTGAACGTGCCTATGCAATCTTATAATATCAGGCATTAACTTGCAAATGATTATGGGGATACTCATTGCAGACTTCACATAGTTTTTATGTCTCCACAATAAATTTGATTTCAATGTGTTTCTTGTTGACACATTTCCGGCATCAATGTCAATCTGATAATCAAATTATGATCATTTAACGAGCATGCTTCGAATGATCTATTCTTGTTTATTTAATAACATGCTAGATTGTAAGAGTGTGTGATCAGAATGTGAAAATTCTAAGAAGAAAATCCAAACTGTAAAGCAAAATATAATAAAACAATTCTAAAACGGTTATACCTTGGCTTCCCAGAATAGCATAACGTCTGTGAAGATACACAACAAAACACTATTCTTTAATGAATAATGGACAGTATTTAGTAGAATACAAGAAAGCTGGAAACAGATCGTATGCCTGTTTGCCATTATGAAGATATAAGTACGTAAATCTGTATCACCTATCACCAAACTACAGCAGCATAGTTTTCAAGTGCAGCACTAACTATCCTCCTATCTGATTTTGAATAGGCGAGCTGAGAAAATCAGACTGAGCAATATCACAGTGCCAGTGCGTTGTCAATGACGGGTTGCTAGAACTAATGCTTGCCATTAATAAAAGTCATGCATGTGAATGTTTGGTGATCGAGATGATAGACCACAGACTGACAAAATATATCAGATGTACATACTCAGTTCAGCGCAATTTTTAAGGCTGCAAGGCCACTGGTTTAGGCCAGTCTGGTGAAAGATGGATGTTGGTGTGGTGGTAGAGCACTCGGCTCTCTGTTGACTTGCGACTCACATACTAGAGGGGTGATCTCGCAGAATCGCCTGTGTTCAAACCTCGCTTGGGTTAAAAGGTGAAAAGGGTAGAAATAATGTTACAGACCATTGACTGAGCTACATACTAGTATCAGTGTGTTGCCAAAGACAGGGTTCACATAACTAATGGCTGATATTAATGGTATTAATGACAGACAGAGAGACAGACATACACACAGATGGACGGACGGACGGAATGATGGACGGGCGCGTGGGCGGGTGGGCGGGCGGGCGGTTGGGCGGGCGGGCGGGCGGGCAGACAGGCAGGCAGGCAGGATCCTGCAAGTTGTGAGTCGCAAGTAAAATATAGATGAATATTATATTATGTTTAAAGCACTAGCAATGCTTGAGATATTACGTAGAAAGTGCCATTCTCTTCCGCACAATAGTTAGCCATTGACGCACGGCATGCTAGATCATAGCGGATGTGACTCTCCCGCAATTCTAGCGATTCTACTACAACACACGCGACACTGAGCCCGGGATTTATTATGCAATCATCATATAAATGGATATCATGGGATTTTAGAAATGCATGCCAATTCCATTGCGCGGTGTGATATGTTTGTTTATTGAAAGTCGGTAGCGATTTTGAATGAAGATGAATTTCATTATTTCTTAATTTGCTGTCATTTGCAAATGGAATGTTATGGACGGTGAAATTCTGATTAGATCGCTACACACTGTCCTGGAAAACACGCGCAAAGGAAAGTCAACCCCAGAGAGAATATATATGAATGAAGTGGCACACGCATTGCCCTGTTATGCTAGTATAATGTTCTCGTACAGTGATAAAAGGCATATATTTCAAATAAGTATAGATCACTGTGTTAATGTATTGGCACGTTGAGTAAGTGGAAGTGTGGATACCATTTTTGATTTAGATTACAATCACGTCGTATTACTGTAATCATTGGTCTCTACTTGCTTAATTTCTTGCATAAAATCTTAATGTCTTCTGCTGGCTTCGAGCATTTACAAGCTGGCCTGTGCAATTGGTGTGTGAATTTGTGAGAGGATAGTTTATGTGCGAATGATTAATCCAGTTTTAGCGTATTTCCCTCCCCTACCACTCTAGCTAAGCCACCAACAACTGTCATTCAAATTGTTTTCAAAATATTCAGCAAATTTAGAGTTACTACCAATTGAAATTATTGGCCGGTGGCTTGCGGCAGTTTGCCAGATAATGAGAATGAATCACTAAAATGAACATCGCGTTTCTACTGGCCTCAGACCAGACAATTACAGAATTGCGAGTAGTTTGAGAATTACAACTGATCAGCGTTATGGGACCCAATGATTCTGTCTAGTACGTGGCGTTTAGTAGACACATGAAATTAGTGGACAGGTCACGTTGCTCAAACCTGACCACGAATAAATGGATTATCAGCATGGATTAACGATATACTAGCCACATAATAGCGAACACACTTTATTGCAAGTGAATAGGAACCGTTATACTACTCAATTGAAATCGATGAGTTCCCACTCTCTCTCTCTCTCTCTCTCTCTCTCTCTCTCTCTCTCTCTCTCTCTATCTCTCCATCTCTCTATCTCTCTCCCTCTCTCTCTCTCTCTCTCTCTCTCTCTCGCTCTCTTAGATGGATGACTTTAGTCGAATTTCCTGATTTAATCGCGTTTATTCTTGCAAAGAAACTGCAGTATTTCGACATGGGCGTTTGTACGCGTCGGAAAGCTATATATAAATTGAATTGAGCAAACAGTATGCACATTATACACAGCGTATTAACGAATTAAGTTGATACAATGGACACATTAGGAGACTGAATGCACATTCAGATTTATCAGTTAATACGAAACGAGATTGCAATGTCTGCTGTGGTCTAGAACTAGTAAGTCCAAATCTGGAAAAAAAAGAGTTTGAATATTTTTGGACTTGCTAGGTTATTTTACATCTCTCAATGTATCAAGCTTTAATATACATGTTATACATTTGCTGCTATTGGTTAGTGATACACCTATTAAGTATCGAACAGCAATATAATAGTTTACAAAAACCTTGTAAATTAAAAATTTGGAAACAATTCCTACTAAGACTTGAACTAGATTTTTTTTATGTTGTCCTGCTGTTCGCTATTTACTTATTTACTTTATTACTATTAATCAATTACAACGACTATTGTGAAACAAAACCTTGTAACTCCAGTACCCAATCATATCGCTTGTATTGATCAGGTGATTTAATTGTCTATCATGTTAGCTCCCATAAATTAAACATGTATGAAAACGTTAATCTAAATTTAGTTATACGCTGAAGGGATGTAGCGTCTAGAAGTCGCATATTAGTAGAAATTGCGCGACAAAAGAACAATAACAACAGTATCATTAATAAAACGTGCATTTCCTAGTGTGCTTGAGTGGTTCAATGCTATAATTGGTAATCATGACATTGATGTCGATGCTGAATATGACCTTCTGGAGAAAGAATCAGATTCTGTAGAAGACGAGAGTAGTGGAGATTTCTTAGTCAGAGAATGTGTTTAGGAGCGCTTTCTGGTCAGTTAGTGCCAGTGATGGTCTCATAATTTACTGAAACGCCAATTCAAGCAGCAGCTGCAACTGCAGGTGTACATGTCATGATGTCGTCATGCTCAAATGATGAACCTGACGCATTGATCATTGAAGATGAACAAAATGATGTAGCTTTAGTGGATGAAATCTCCGGTGTCTGGTGCTTCAAATATTTCAGTGGGCAAAGTCATGTTTCTACGGGCAGTAGTTCTAAAGACAGATGGTATGGTGACTGAATTAGTAAAGGCGAAGTTACAAAGCTCTAAACTTAGTTAAGTTGATAATAAAATTAAAATAAGAATAAAAAGAACAATTTGTCTATCAAAGATCACATTCAATCTTTCAATACACGGGTCAGCCATTACAATTTATTGTGGGAAAATTATAAAGTGCACACTGGCAAAGTCAGATATCATGTGTACCGCCAGGTATTTGAGTCTATGGACATCGAATTTGGAAGCCTGTCTCACGATGAGCGTAATGTGTGTGCTCGCTTTAAAGTGTACACATCTTCAACTGGAGATGATCATGATACAAATCCTCACGACGTACAGAAAGCCTCCACGAAACACACCGAGAGATACATGAAGCGAGGGACAAGTACCAGGAGGATGTGAACTCTTTTTTGCAGCAAATATGCAAAGTCATTTATTACTAAAAAATGACAATCAAAGAGCACTTCTTTGTTTCAAGATTAGTAGAATTCATTGAAACATTCGTTTCATTGAAAAACAATGGGAACAGTGTTGTCCTTTGGCATGAGGTGATTGCGATGTCACATCTGCCTACATAATGTTATCACCCTTTCTGGGACGGACACGGCGATCCTTTGGGCAGATACTATACTACACAGGAAAAAAAATTGGATCCTGTATGGTTCACTTGCCTGGTGTGCAAATCAGGAATGGGGCCAACAGACACCACTACGGGCATCTTGAAAGGGACCATACTTTTATGCAAGCAGATAGTGTGAATAGCTGCATGGTGTACACAATAAAATAAAACCATCAAGAAATCCATACTTTTATGATTTTGTTGCATTGTGTAACAAGGCGGACCACGGCATCAAGCCTGCAGTAATGTCCCACAGCGGGTTTTTTTAAATCTTTTTGAAGATGGGCACATGACGAGGCAGTCCAAAAAGGCCAAACTAGCACGACTGGCCAACCCTTGTGACGTTGAATTCAGGAAGGGTTCAAGGTCAGTGTGGTACAAGGCTTCCTTCAACTACAGTTTATCCTACAAACCGTTCCGATGACAATGGGACATCCATATGGATTTAACCACAACGGAGAAACATAATATTTTGAAATTGATCTCATCGTTTCCAACATCAAAGAAGAAGTGTTGGCTGTATATGCGTGTGGATGATTAGAGTAATGACCTTGTTCAAACATCCCAGTAATTTTAACAATGGTAAAGAAGCAACACATTGTGAAATTGATCCCATGACCCTGTAGAATTCCTCAATTGATGGCACCAGTAAATGTCGGGAGTTCTATAGGGTCAAGAGATCAATATTACAATGTTCTGTTTCCGAACATGCGGGTACGACTCTTGGCATTTGTGATTTGAGTCTTATTTAAATGCAACATTTTCTCATAAATATGATGATCTCTATCTATTTTTCATATATCCCTTATGCAAGGCCGACAGTATTTCAACATTGTGTCCTACTGGTGTGTGCTGATAACTCAATGTTATACACACTGCAAACGTGTGTCAGTCGAGGGGCTTTCGTTTTTGTTTGTAATTGTATACTGCCCTCGTGTTTAACTAGAATAAGTCAGATCTTATGTATAATAAGTTAGACTCATGAGACACAGGAAACTGACACAGTACCTGATGTACGCTACTGTACATTTCATAAGCATATATCGAGTATAAGTTAAGAAGTTTTCAGAAGAAAAGAAATTTGGTTAGATTTCTAAGTAATTAATTTGATTTAAATACTTGCTAGGTTTTTGTTGATACCATTTTATTGACTGAGTGGACGGTTTGGTCAGGGAAACATAGTAAATCCTTCTGTAAATAAATAAACAGTTGAAAATTATTCTACACTCATGATACAGAATGTGTGGCCCGTCTAGTTATTAATCAATCACTAACATCCATAGTTTAATTTAGTGGATCTTAATCACAAGGTTAAAAATTGTTTTCAATATTTCTCAAAATATCAGGAAGTGGACTTACTAGGTTTCTCCAGACCAGGTCAGATGTACTGTTCCAGTTCATATATCCCTCATTTGGCGTTATAATCAACAACGTGGCGAGTAGGATGACAGCATAATCAATTACAGCATGAATGACTCGCTTTAATCCCTCTTAAATGCTTAACAGTCAGCCACCTTGTACGAATGTTATGGCTTTGATATTTAATAAACAAGCTGTCGAATATTTTGTAACTCATTTGACTGGGTGCTGTTGCTTACATGCATAGTTTTCTCGAAATTGATCGTCAGGGATTTCACGGGTGGGGTGAAGCTTAACTAGGGATGGGCGAGATATAGCTAAAACTGGAAGGTCCATTGTATTTATGTATGAACTGTAGCGTGTCAGGATGTAAGGCGATTGGTTCCCGTACGAATGGCAGTTTCCCTTTCAAATATGTTTGGAATAAGAATATAGTTCTTCCCCTAAACAGACCGTTATTTGACAAACAGCTACGCTTCTAAATGTTGCACCAGCAACGAGGACATGCGTGAATGAAGTAAATAATCCGCATGCAAAGGTAAAATGTAGATATTTTAATTAGCAGCAAGAACGAAGAAATCAAGGTTTAGTTATGACCCGCCCATCTCCAGCCAAACTCCACCCGCGCTTTGCCAGTGTTGGAATCGATCGTTCCCTGCACACTCGGCTGAATGTCTATTTTCTGAAACTATACAGGTAAGATATTCGGAAACTAATTTGTCTTGGTTCTGTGCAACAGCACGCAGGTAAACTAGTTTTACAATATTCAACAAAATGATCATGAAATGATAAAGACATACAACTCGTACAACTTGATGGAGTATTGAGCATCTATGACTGACTAAATCGCGTCATTCATGACGCAGTTTATCTCTTCCAGTATTGGCATATGTAGTCCAGTCAATATATGAAATGACCCACCAGAAAGTGCAACATAATTATTTTATCACCACCCATCTCAGACAAGCAAAGAAAAGAAGTCTTCCTAAATTGAAGTAGTGGAACGGTGCCTAATTTTTTTTATAAATCTAAGATGGCCGCCACAGTATTTGTGATTACTTTATTTTGTCCTAATTTTCACTTCCAATCAAGCTATTTTTAATGTGTGGAGATGTTAAACATGCTCTTTAGTACAAGTAAAGGGATATGTTCATATAGAACATAATAACTTTATCAAATATTCAACTAGCGAAATAATTATTAACTTACATACATCCTAGATGACTAGGCCAATGTTAGAATTCAACAGTTGTTATCATGTATTGTCTTCAAGCCAATCATTTAACATCATTTCAAGTTGCTGGTATACGTAACATGAAATAGTGATAAGTCAAAAAGACATTGCAATAGAAAAGTATGTATTTTAGTTTTTAGAAATGAATCGGTCTGCCAATAAATCTCAATATTATCCTGATTTGAACGATATTTCCTTACACTTTCTCGTTAACTCTGAATGTGTGACTGAGACTTAGTTATTGTGGTATTATGGAGGACATTAACCATATGCTTTAGTGCTAGATAAATACACAAGTGTGACTAACATGTGTGGAACACTGACTTCGATGCAGACTTGTCCTTAAGAGACAACACCTTTTGAGACCGAAAGATGACAGATATTTTTAAGTGGGTGGTCAACGGACCAGGCATCTTAGAGAACCTCCAGTAATTACACGAAATTGAGGTGTTGTGGGACAGTCTGTGCGTAAAGAGCAATTTATGATGGCACATACAGTGCCAGTTATAGACAGGTTTGAATATTCACTGTTTTATCTTGATTTTGGAACTTCGAGCAATAAACCACGTTGAATGCATAATATTCAAAACATAGTTTTACAGTATAACATGAACCTTTCGTAGAAGGACACATAGCCACCAACACAATGATAATGCAATAATAAGCCATTCAAGATAACAAACCAGTTGTATTAAGCGACTGCCTTTCTTTAGTGTCAGGTATATATACGGTTAATTGTAACGTGTTGCAGTGGAACCAAACAATTCCTAATGGAGAAAAAATGGTAAAATATATAATGTTACTCGTATGGATAATTTAGATGTAGGCTAGTCTTGCCTAGTGACGAGGAACAGGCGGTCATAAATTGCGCATTCCGTCTAACTGTTGCTTCACAGAACAGTTGGCTATAATTCTGGTGCAGATGTTCCAATCTGTGGAAATCTAGCCCGTCACCTGCTTTATCTTTGTACACTGAGATTATGACACTCTCCCCTGCCGCTATAACATCGGTCCGTGTGCTGTATAGGTATCTAAATATTTCAGCCTGTTCCTAAAACACTTGTTTGTGCATCACCGTCAATCCAACGTCCTTACCCAATCCATATATGTGGGATGCCGTGTCGCACCCAAGGATAGCATGAACAAATAACACACTGTACATACCTGTCGGCCAAGTATTCTTCTCAAGAGAGCAATAATCCAGCATCTTGATTCATTGTTTGTGTCATATCAGGGTTCAGGCCGAACGTATATAGTAGGTGCGGTAGGGATGTGAGTGGAAACAGCGGAATACCAGAATGTCTGCGACGTCTGCAACGACGAAACTTGGTTTACGTATTCTCTCATCCACAGGAATTGTTGTATGTACAAGTAGTAGAACACCATCTGCCTTAGCATGGTCTGCGTGGCATCCATGATGCTCTAGTATATCACTGAGCAGGGTTATGAACCTTGGCTTATTTCCCTTGTTGGAAAGGGAGTCTTCCTTTCCTTCACTGAAAACCATAGAACCTGACAATTGCACAGTTGCTGCAACACACATCCCTGTCTTTCACTACTGCGTTACGCCATTTCTGCTTGGTCCATGTAAATAGCCATGAATCACTACAATGGCTGATCATAGTGACTTGCCACGTATTTGACGCATTGCTGACATATCTCCAAATATGTCGACCACGATTCCATGGGATTCTGTACAGGAATGCCACCCCACCCCCTCTCATATGCAGTGTAGACCCCTGATGGTACAGTCATTTATGCAGGCATCATCTTCCGAAGTGCATCACCCAGGGATGCCTTATTTGCTAGTCAACCTGTACCTCTATTCTTGAAGAGTGCAAGAGGATAGGTGCACAGTTCCTATTTAAATACGGCTGCCATGTTCTTATTGAGCATCCTAACAGTTACTAGCCTGTGAAAGAGAAATTGTGGATCCATGCGTATTCCCTAAACCCTAATTTGCAGTGCACTGCTGTTGCTTATGGTAACCGTTTCATCCTTTTCCATGAATAAATATTTGACAGCGCTTTTGCCAATCATGACTTTCAGAATGTTGTCCCCAACATATATAGCACACTGAACATCCACAGTGGCATCAGATGTAGCACCCGACACAATACTGGGTAGTACTGGAATCTCAAGAAGACATCTGGAGGTCAAAATACAAGGAACTCCTGTGCATCTTGTACTACGCCAGCCTCACCAGCGGCCCTTCTGTGTGTTGTTCACTCGGCAGGGAACTTACTGATATCATATCCGACATGGCCAAGTTCACCTCGGAACAGGCATTGGCAGACAGCAACCATAATTGTCTGTGTTTCCATTGGCCGGCCTCTTCTTGCTAGCCCGCTGCACTGTTAATACCCATAATCAACACTTACACTATAAGCAAGTCCCATGACAGTATGGTCCAGTATCTATCAGATCTTCTACCAACATGCAGGCCATCATGAAAGTACTGGTACACCCCGTGACGTTGTCCCTGTAGGCTGTCCATGTTATCCAAGTACAGGTGAAGAGATTTGGTACAATTATCATGTCATGTAGCTGCCAGATATGGCACCATTTTCTGCATCGTATTCAATGCAGCTGCCACTTACCAGTCCATGCAGATTTGTTCAATGTTTGGAAAATAATTTTCTCAGATACTGCAACCACATCTTATCTGTGCGTTGGTTCTGCATGGCATTTTACCTGCCAGTTGTTTCTGATTGATATCCTGCTGGATATAGGAGTTCTGTAAGATTTATAATGTGATTGACCCATCCATTATGACATCATAGAGTCTTCAGACATTGTCGCGACATTTGCCTTATCGCTAGTGGTTTGGTCAGATTATGTTGAGGTGCATTTATCAGTTCCATGGGAAGACGCAGCTGTAACTGTAACCTCTTCCTCATATCCCACCTGACTTGTTGTTGGGTGTGGAACTGGTATGCCAAATAAATGTGACATTAGCATGGCACTGACGGTCCGACTTATAAACAGGTGTCCCCGAGCAGAATCACCTTTCCTCTCAGGATATGTCCTACCCGTGTCAGCAATAATGTGTCATAACGAGCCCGAGTCATTCTTTTCCGTATGCATTCCTCCAACCCTCAGTACGACCGATCCGACCTCACTATCTTGTGGTACACTCTGCTGAATTGTTAGAGCCTTCCCCCAAAGGGGCTTGTCAGATGTTAGAACAGGTGTGACCCCACACAAGTTGACATACTTCAGAAAATACAAATTGCAACAGACAAGCTGCAACAGACATTCTTTTCACTGTTCATCTCAGAAAATCAAATAACATGCAAGAAGTCCTAAAAATGCCGGCAGTACAACAGTGCCCAATGTGTATGAATCCATTATGGCCAGCACGATATTTGGCATTATATAGTTTTAAAACATGTTTTACTTCTAATCAAGCTATTTTAATGTTAATGATAGTAATGTTTTATCACCTTTAAACTTTAAAATTATGCTTAGCTAGAAGTGAAAATCAGATCAAAATAGTAATGACAAATATTATTGATTGATGTAAATTACACGCTTTCCGTTGCTTAAACAATGCAGGACGTTTTATATTGCGTATTCAACCGTATCACTTAGTTTAGTGTAGTTTAACACCTTTAAACACTACATATAACTTGATCAGAAGGAAAAATGGGGTGAAAATGTGTAATGGTAAACATTGTGGCGGACATCTTTTATTTATGAAATTAGGCACTGTTCCACTAATTCGATGTTGGAAGACTTTCAATATATTCTATTATTTGCTTTTCTGAAGAATGGTGATAAAATAAATTATGTTGCAATTTGTGGTGGGTTCATCCAGTTTTTTCATACAATGACTGGACTAATGTGTACATGCAGAAATGTATACAACTCACACATTTAAACTATAACTCGGTTATTGCAAATTGCAAAGGCATACATATAATACAGCACGTTTATTTATAAAACACTAAATATGTTAAGTATAGATCATATGGCTACTCAGACTAATTGGTTCGACTTTAACAATTAATACCTGTACTAAGTCACTAGTTTTTTATTACTAAAGATTTAGAAAAAAGGAATTACTTGATTTAGCAACAACTTCCAGTCAAATTTAGTTCCAGAATATCCAATACCTTTCCTACATACGTACCTGGAAATTAGGATAGTGGACTGTCATGTAGTCTGCCAATACTTCTTGATTACTAACTATTTACTAAAAGTAATTACTTAATTTAACCAATCCCAGGATTTACCCACATAATGCTAACATCGTGTATTGAGTCTGTGTTATCTTGTGGCAATCAAATCTCACGAGACAGTACTTCTCTAGGCTTAATTAAACATCGGACAGCACACCACTCTGAGAAGATGATATCACTAACTATAGTCTTGCAAGAAGAAAATTAGAGAATTGGTATTTTAGATACTGAATGATTATGAGTCTTCGGAGACGTGCTCTTGATATTTATCATGTGTCACGTACTGGCTGACGCATTACGGTCGCATTGCCGATATAAGACTGGGAATGCATTCTTAATACTGATTAGTCTGAAGCGTGGTCAAGATTAGTTAGGACGTCCCTCAAGTTATATTTTGATATGTCTCTAAAGGTTCTCCATGTGCTCCGATCTAAGCTTTATTTAATTAATCTCTTATTTATTTTCACTCTGCAAAAATGTATGTCTGTCAGCTTGCCTGCCTGTCTGCCTGTCTGTCAAGCACACGCGTGTGTAGGTGCGTCTGTTTGTCTGTCTGTCTGTCTGTCTGTATGTCTGTATGTGTTTCTGTCTGCCTGCCTGCCTGTCTGTCTGTCTGCCCGCCTGCCTGTTGCATGTCTGCCCACCCTGCAAACCAATTCCGTACTATCTCTGACAACGCAAGCATTATATTTAAGAAACGTTATGTTGAATATTTTGAAACTAAATTTGCTCAGCACCAGCAACCAGTCAAATAATTTTCTAAATATCCAACCACCCACCTGTGTAATTACCTTGAGATCTGGGTTCTAATACTTCAGTTTTCAAATTATATAAACCTATCCCAACACGTCCAAAGCGTGGGCGGAGCTTAGCTATAAATGGGCAGGCATAGCTAAAAGTGGATTCATCCATTATGCGCGCATGAACTGAGTCACGCAATACGACAATAAGTAAACAGGGCACCAGTACGCTATACTAAAATACAGTTCCATTTTTTTTCTTGCCAAAATAAAAAGAGTACATTTATTTATTTAACTGATTGTATATTATACATTAAAGCATTTGCGGTATTTTAGACACATTGAACACGTCTGGCGCTGAATCGGTAAAAGGCCTAGGTGTAGGGCCTAGTCGCGGTTCAGCTATCCATAGTTGAAATTCTTATAGGTTTACAGTGGGCATGGAAAAGCGGCTTTCTCGAAAACTGATAGCGTTGACCACTAAAATAACAGTTTGAGCTCAAAGTATCAAATTACTTATCTACATACATGATCTTTGAAGTTGTATGATGAAAGGGATGCTAATTATGACAAACATGAAACTGGAAATGATGACCCGCAAATGACCATGCTATACACCCCCACCCCTACATCCCCATGGAAATATTAATACTTTTATTAGGAAGTATTTAGATCTCTCAATGTTCTAGAATTTGACACGGTGTGAAGAGAATTAGAACAAACCTCGCGGTAAAAGTGCAGTTCAAATATTCTTCCCATGGGTTTACCATGGGGATATGTGGCATAGAAAAAATTTGATTCCTAGATAACTATTGGATTGAGCCTCTTCCGAATCAGTAAGAAATTAAGTCTCTATGGGACCTATAAGATCAACAACATTAGTCGAGCGGAGAAAAACTAATTTTGGTTCGTTTCTGCAAAAATCGATAACTGGTATTTTTTACCAAAATATGCACTTGGCTGTCATTTTGAAAAATTGTTCATCATTATTTATTCTAAGCTCATTTCTGAATTCTCCTTTGGACATTAGATCTCAGGATTATCTGCAGCGTAACTAAGCTTAGTTAAATGGCAGAGATTTGAGGTGATGTGGATTTTATTCAATTAACTGTTGTTGGAATATATCATAATTAGCTCAAGTCTTCTGCTGCTTAAAATGTGTCAAACGATGTCCTCTTTGGATGATAAAGTGATATAAATGGGTTAATCAGTATTATGCAATGAAATATAACCAGTTTCACACGACACCATACAATAATTTCTCACATGTTCAGTTATTTTTATTTTGTATTTTGGGAAAAGTGAAAGATGGACCCAATGTGACAAATCCAAGTGGCGAATGTTAATTTATTACATGGAACGTTGTTACTATGACAACTGACACAATTTTTCTTTTCTTTAAATAGCTAAGAACTGCAATTATGGAGAAGTGAAAAATGAGATCGTATCTAGGATAGGGATTTTAATAAATAAACATGCAAAATGTTGCCTGTGGCTTCCCCTGCAATTTCATGCACGCTAGAAGCAAATCACTCGAGGAGATCTGCCACCATAGGTCAGAAGACCGCCAAAGCAAACGTCGCTTTGACAATCACATTGTAAATCTTTGTCGGATCTTACATATTGTTTTCTGATTTTTGGATCAAGACAAATGTTGCAGTATCCTAATGTATGATCACACCTTTCGTTGTGTTAAAATTTGAGCAATCCCAGACACGCATTTTCACGGAAACTTATCCGCACCGAATCCGCATTTTAGCCAGTCCACGATGACGACAAATACGCTTTTAGCATAAGACCCATTTTTGTGTAGTAGCCAAAATGAACCGGTAATTTTTTATATATGCGACTCTTGACACACAGGCACATATCCTCACGTCCATGCGTGCACACATGCATGCATGCTTGCTTGCATGCATTCACACACGTATGCATGTACACACACACGCGCGCGCGCACACGCACACGCACACAAACACACGCACACGCACACACACACACACACACACACACACACACACACACACACACACACACACACACACACACACAGAAGAACAAGCCTGAATGCAATAAACTCTTCTCCTCACATGGCGAGAATAATAATTTATGAAATGTAGGGGTGAGTAAGGGTTGGATTCAATATGGTGTGAGGCTAAGTTAGCCCCACCCAACACCCATAATGCTGGCCGATAATCAAAAGGTAGAATCGCTAAGGAAAAGGTAGAGATGAGAGCAGTAGTGGTGGTGATCAATTAGCATCTGGCTGTGACTGTGGCTAATTGATGAATCCAATATGTAGATCAAGTATATGACGTCATCATCAATTACGTTAAAATCAGGTACGTAATTACTGACGTAGCTTGTCAGTTAGGAATTTTTAAATGTCCGTCAGTTGTACGAATTATATGACTTTACTAGTTAATACACATTATGTTGACTATTTTGAAAGTAATTTGACTCGGTGCTGTTGCGGCATCAACACTAGCCAGCTAAATTAGTTGTAAAATATCCCATAGGTTACCTATAGAGTTTTCTTACCTGTATAGTTAGAAATTCAGGGAGTTCGAAGTTCGATGGATCCCAACATAGACAAAGTGTGCCCAGAGCTTAGCTAGTGATGCTTGAGGCATAGCTAAAACTGGAGCCATCCATTAAATATGGCCAAATACACGACTACACATATTTCGAGTGCCCAATTATTTTTCTACACAATTTAGATGCGATGATTTATCATTTCATTTTCCATTACAACATAATTTCGTTCTGCAGCAACTTTGAAAAATTTCCTTTTTATTGGCAACCATAGTAACACCATTCCGTTAAATGAATTCAAATTGGGAAGTTGGATTTGCCAGACCATGTCGATCATTCGTTTCTAAAGTGGTAACACATAATTCTGATCTAATTCTGGCCTCATTATATTTTTCATACATTTATTTGTGGAACCATTGGAAATTGATAGGATTAAATTAATACATTAGTGTAAACGTTTACTTCTTTGATTTTCTTAAATTGATAACCAATTAGCTACGTCATACAGCATACTGATCGGCCTTACAGACGTAGAAATACTACCAATTTCGGAAATTTAATTACGTGCAGGTATCGCTTCTAAGACACAACACCAGCTTATAGTATAACTGTGTTCGAAATGCAGATCAATTAGAAATCCAACAACTCTCCTCAATCCCTCGTGTCCATTGTTTCTTTGTGTGAAAGAGTGTATACGCAATTTCGTCAGTCAGTGCATGTGTCCTTCTTGTGCTGGCTTCATTGCTTGGCATTTGATAAACTATTTTACTCCACACAATGATAATCACCTGTCTGTGTCACGGATGTTTCTTGGTAATTAGATGTGGCACGCCTCGCTGCTGTGCTTATTTAACTGCATGCCTGCTAAAGCTATGCAGGCTTTATTTTCAGAGCAATTTGAATGAAAGTTGTTGGTGGCTCAGCCAAATTGTCTTCAAAATACATAGGGGCACCAGAGGTGTTGCATTTTGTAAGTATTGTCTGATGGCTTGCAGCAGTCATACGTTTAAGCAGAATGAATCACCAGAATGAACATCGTGTTTCTACTGGTTTCAGACCAGACAATTACAGAATTGGGATTACTTTGAGAATGACTGCTGATCACCGTCATGGGATGCAATCATTTTGTCTAGCTTGTGGGGTCTGATGGGTTCATGCATTTAGTGGGCATGTCACGTTGTTCAAACATGACCACGAATAAAGGAATTATTGGCATGTATTAAATACATACAGTACGAGCTGTGCTTGATTATATGTGAAGATACAATATTTAGTCCATTGAATGCTAATGAAACATGATTCAATGATCATATAATCATAACCTATGTATAATTTGTGAATACAGGCTTGTTAGGTGAAAACATCCTTCCTCTGCCTAGTCCATCATTTTGCTAACCATTCAAATCATAGTGGCTTAGTTTGAAACCAAGAAACTACAATTTCAAGGAATAGCAAACATGTCTTGAAGACACCTGTGCAAGAAAGCTGGGTAATACTTTTAAACCAATTTCCACAGTTAAGTGGAAATCAAGTCCATGCAGGAAAGTGTTACAGTTACCAACTGGCTAATTAAAAGGCGTCCCGGATGTGACCAAATCGTACCCGTGCCCACTGACTGCTGGGCGGGGAGTGTGTGTACAGGAGAGAGGCTTCTAAAAGTGTACGTTTAATTACAGACTAATAAATACTCACTAATTATGAACATGTTATAAGGATGCTTTATAACATTACACTACACAGCTTGGACGTTACTAGTGCATGGATAAGGCTTTACTTCTTCACCGAGCTATGAATATATATCTTCTATATAGGGCTGTCCGATTATGGAAATAAATAATCGATTATGATGTCTGGAAAATAATCGATTTAATGAGATATTCGATTATTTAATCTTGGAACTTTGGAAGTAGCAATTACATAGTGAGGGGGCGAGGGGAGGGAGTGCGGGAGGTGCGAGAGAGAGAGAAGGAAGGAGAGAGAGAAGATAGAGAGAGAGGGGAGAGTAATATCTTTCTTATTATTAATAATCATAATAATAATAATAATAATAATAATAATAATAATAATAATAATAATAATAATAATAATAAATAAATAAATAAATAAATAAATAAATAAATAAATAAATAAATAAATAAATAAAAATGCCTGATTTTCTATAAAAATAACAGAATACGCAATTGTGTTCCTAGTTAGGTTTAGATTACTTCAACTGTATAGGCCTATGACACACCGCAAGATGCTCAATATGACAGGCTATATCATCACACATCCTCTGATTGGCTGAATACGAGTAACAACCCCGCCCAGTACGGTATAATAAAGTTAATTTGGAATCCATTGTTCACTCGTTCCCATTGGATAGCTGTCTTAAGAAACAGGCGCGGATGCTCAGCTTTCCAAGCCAGTAAAAAGGCGTCAATTTAATTCTGGAATAGCTGAATATATTGAAAATCATTTGACTGCGCGTGAAGCAACAACTTTAAGTCAAATTAGTTACAAAATAATCTGCAGAATTTATGAAAACCAGGATCGAAAGTTTTTTAATTGACTACAAAGTCAATATTGTGCATCTTTTTTCGCGAAATGGCCGTATCATTTTTATTTTTATAAATTTCGCCCATCTACGACGTTTGCCTATGCATTAGAAAAGGCGAATATTTTGAAAATCATTTGATTGCATGTTTTAAGTCAGATTGGTTCCAAAACAAGCGTCAGAATTTGGGAAGATTCACGTCGAAATGTTGTCAATTTGTTATGAAAAACTGTTATTCCTTTTTTAAAATTTTTGCGCAAAATAGCCACCGACACTCCAGCCCACAGCATTCAGAGGGGGATATTAAACCGTAGCAATCAACTGCTTCGATCACTGGCGTATCACACAATTACTTATATAATAATTCGCGTGCATGGAGTGTGACATGGGACGGGCGGGCTTGAACGTCAGGAATAGATGTTTATAGAGCTAACTTGCTAGAGCAATCAAACCGTCGATGCATTGGCTGTATTACAAGACCAAACACTAAATTATGCCTGATTAGAATACATAAGCAATGGATTTTAGAAATACCAAGCGTACATATAATGACTAGTTGAACAACTAGTCACCAACAAGTTACAGACAAGTCGCCATCCACTAGTTTTGTATGTTACATATATATATATATATAACGATTATTTGTCCACCTCATTCCACCAACCAGTTGTATATGAGCACAGAAACAACAGATTTCAAGCTACGGTTCGTGTACCTGCCTAATTCAACTAGCAGAAGTTACGTAAATTTGGCTGAATATGATATTTATATTTGATATGATATATAATGACATGCAATGTTTGGTGAGACTTCACGAGACTATGATATGTACGTCACTATGTGATGGGAAAGCTTTGGCCTAGTATGGGTAGTTCGACTTCAACTGGATACATGTCAAAGGAAAGAGAAGCGCACGACGCCGTGTGTTCCAAAGACTACCTCTATTAAGTTATTACCGAACTTAAAAGACCACTTCATGCAATTACCAAATCAAATTATGCAAGACATTTGAGCATCTCGTACGAGATCATTTGTCTTAATGAGCCGATGTTGATCAAGGAGTCTCATTATAGATATTTGACTCAGCACATGCAGTTTAGAAAATATATATTGTATGGATGATGTTGCTATTAACCATTTAAAAGTAATAAAGATGAAGTGTAGTTGATGGTAGTAACCTGCAAAGGCATATGAACTAATCATCTCTTTTGTTCGGTTAATAGATAAACTCCTTTCAACTCACAATTTACCAGTGCATATACAACGACTAAAGCGTGCCTTCCACTAGGCGATCATTTACTTGAGAGTAGATGCGTGTATGGGTAAGTGGTTGAGACCTTGAAATAGGACACTAAGCGGGCCTGTATTTGCTCGTAAGTACTCGCAATCACTCGCAAGTGACCGCTGTCTGCAAGACATCATTGTTGGTACATGCTGAGTCTTGAAGGTGTTCAAAATGCGAGTGGGTATATGTCAATAGGTCACAAGCGGTCTCTCTGTGTGAACGATAATTTATCTCAAGTTGTTACAATCACAAGTAGACACGTTCACTCACGTTGGACCACATGTCTCAACAACTCGTACAGACTCACATCTACTTCAAAGTATTTCGCTGATGGTTGCAATCCGATGTCAAGTCACTCGTAACTTAAGAGACTGGTGATTACAATGATTCACAGTCCATTATTGCTCTCAAGTTAGCTAGCAAGAAATAAGCAATACTCTCAAACTGAGCAAGTTGCTGCGATTATACCTATCACACATTGCGAGTGCATTGCAATACATTGCCTGCAAGTATACACATACAAATAAGTCTCTCATGCTAAGAGTTATTTGATCGAAAGTTGATGTAATCACAAGTAGTAGATGGAGTTCACCCTCTTGAGACCTTAGGTCTCTATCACTAGTACATTCTCGCATCTACTCGCAATGTCCAGGGTCGCGTAGTGGGAGACAGGTTTTTTGTTGGTGACTAGTCATCGACTAGTCGTTAACACTAAACATGTCTAATCTGAACACGTGGCTGGTGACTAGTCGCCAACTAGTGCTTTTCCAATGCACATTAAACGACTCAACTCCTTGCAACTCGGAGCAACTCAATACAACGTGCAACAATTACATACAACCAGGCACTGACTAGTCGAGTCGCTATATGCCCGCTGGGCATAAGAAAACAAGTCAAGCACCAACCAAAAACATATTTCATAGTATCGCAAGCTTTCTTCACGTTTCACTCTCTTTTTGGAAATAAACAAGTAATGAAAATCGACTATTTTTTGTAGTTTTTTTACTTTAGTTGATCATGCAGAGAGAGAGTGTTGATTACCAATGGACACAGCAGCACCTGTTAAGCACATACAGAGTAACCATTGGTGGTTACTAAAGGTAGGCCGTCGCCTAATTTAACACATAAATGTCTTTGCTATGCAGCTTTTAACCCTTACACCTCGTATCTTAAACATTTTTTCAATAAATTTGGTAGAAGATATTGCTGTCGTAGACATCAACATTGTCCGCCAAAATTGCTAAAAAGCGTACACAAATTTCGGTGCTATTGAAACGTCAAAAGATTGACAATTTACCTCAGAGTGGTAATGTTTAAGCTATATAATCCCAAATTCGTAGCTCCGTAATAGATAGTTTACCCTGTCACTATGACATATCATGTTTTGATTGGTGCTATTTCCAAGTGATCGATTGCCTTTAGAAGTGTTTGAAGGGTTGCCGCCTTTGCCCGGTAAGAATACAGTAGACACTATTTGCCATTCTGTTATTACAAGGGAGCCAGCCTCGTAACAGCCATGATTGATTGTGATAATTCTGAAGAAGACATCTCAGTCACCTTTAAATAAATTTGTGTTGTTCGTGATTTCTCTACTGCCACCTTCAGGCATTTGCCAAATGTTATGATTGTGGGTGCGTAATCGAGTGGCATAACAACGTGTTGAGATTTTAACCTGTTCATACCAGTAACGATAAATACTGTATGAGGTAACGACTATTCTGTTAAATATTCTGAAACTAATTTCACTTGGCAGCAACAAGTTCGAGTCGAATGGACCTTTCCAGTTTTAGCTATTCACCGCACATCTCTACTGCGGCTATGCTCCACCCACACCACGCTCGTGTTGTGATCAATCGATCTCTGAACACCGTGATTATCAATATCCATAAAACTATAAAATAAATCTGTTGACTATTTTGATACTTATTTGACTAGGACAGCAACAGCGCCCAGTTAATTTAGTTTCGAGATATTGACGCAGAAATCGTGCAACGTGTCGGACTATGAAGCGTTTATAGAGTCATACATGACGACATGATTATGATGTCATAATACATGTCACTTATTTGATTGTGACGTCATATGACGTCATATGGTGGATGGATAACATGGAAAGGTCCATTTTTGTTTGCAGATATCCAACAACCCCCTAGGTATAGTTGTCCTATGTTAGATGCGAATTGAAACTAAATCGCTATAGCTGAAATCAGATCTCATTATCCCTATTTTCCACATTAGCTGCAAATATTAGCTTTCAACTCTGAGAATCAATACAAGCATTATCTATACATTCAATAATAAGGTAGCTACATAATAAGTGTGTACAATTTATATTCTGTTTTCCATCGTGCTGTCACTGGTATTACAACATATGGAGGGGTCGTGTTCTTAGTTAATTCGTAGGATCGGTCCACACTTTGATCACTAGTGGCTCGTTACTTCCAATTCAAATTGCGTAGTTTGCCATAATTTAGAACAGAACTGTAAGAATTACCACACAGTCAACGGCGATCAGTCTTATAATGCTGATTTCTGCTCTGTTCATTCGTCCACTAATGACTTCTTTTATTACATAGAGGGAACGCTAATGACTACAGTTTCGGAATGTTTATGCATGAAATAGTGCAAATAGAATATAGGTTGCTTTAGATTTTTATTGCATCTTTAGCAGTTGTTGGCTCATAGAGTGGTGATGTAGTTCAAATTCCCCGAGAATTTTAATGGCGCGGTTTGAATTGTATTCTGAAGATGTATCGCGTATCGCCTCGCAAACCGCATTGTTAATTTTAATCACAATTTACCTTATAGCGTTATTACCTCTTTGTAGGTCAGTCTGCAGGATTCCTTGTTATTTGACAGGATGAATGCTATGGAACACTTAAATTGACTGTTAAATTACATAGGAAAATAAATATAATACTTAGATACATTATCTATATGCTCCTTCATCTCCTAAGAGTGCCGTCGTGTCGGACCATGTCTGTGAAAAATCGGCACGGATAGCCAATGGGGGGGGGGGGGGGTTATACAACCTTTTCTCTATAAATTCGATGTACGCACCTTGGAACAACACCAACAGGTAGACATAGCAGTACTGGATATTTTGAATGCTTTTGATCAGGTACCGCACTAATGTTGGCTACAGTACGGTACTCTAATAGTTAATTATTGCATAATATACATTGTCACTGTATTAGAATTGTACCGCGAAAAAAACATATATTATTAAAGCAATTGTATTTGTGATTGACAATTGCCAATCTGGGGAAGGGCATTATAGATACAAGTAAATGCATACGGGTAGGGTATGAGGCTATGAGATGAAGGTAGAGTAGGCAGTATATGACTAGTTATTCGGCTAGCGAGTAGGACGATAACATATATAATTTTTAAATAGCACAATATATACCTTGGCATTTGCGGAGTCGGTAGCTCAGGCGTTAACGCCGGGATCACGACTCTGTCCACATAAAAGTATAAATGGGTACCAGTATAAAAGGCGGTGGAAGTTAACAATAAGAGACCGAAATAAAACCCGCCTAGAATGGTGTGAATTTGATCTGGACTCAGGGACTCGATAAACGCCAATAAAACCAATAACTTCATCATGAAGAGGGACAGCTTGTGAATCTAAGTCATGGGACGGAATCACCCTGTTCAGAACGTAGGGTCTGATGGACCCACGCATTAAGTGTAGAGGTCACGTTGTTCAGACATGACTACGAATAAAAGGAACAGCAGCATAGATTAACTATATACAGTAAGAACTTTGCTTGATCTTTTAGAAAATAGAGTACCTAATACCGTAGGAATAGAAACTATCATGGAATATGAAGCATTCATCGATTTATTGAATAGCTATTTTTTTCTCAGAGGTACATTGAATGATGATATAAGGATCCATTTCTAATTATGCCCCTCCCATTCTAGCTAAGCTCCACACACGTTTGGTGGCATCAATCGATCCGAGAAGTCCCAGAAACACAATGTGTGGGTAACTCTACAGGTAAGCTGCTGCATATTTTGAAACTTCTCTAAGTGGCTGCTGTTACTGCCGATGTCAGCAAAATCGCCCAGTCGAATCAGTTTCAAAATAGTCAACAAAATGATTATTAAATTGTAAAGGCATACAATTCGTACACATCACGGAATATTATACGTCCATGACGGACCTAGATACGCCATTCATTGGGTGTTATCATTGTATCGTCAGCCTACATGTGACGTAATTGATTATGATGTCATAAACTTGACTTGCAGATTGGATTATTTTATTAAGCGCATTTCAGTGATCATACAGTATTGCATATGGAGCATCCTCTATATGTTATTGGTGCCAATCTATAGGGATTCTTAGGTGATGACGTATTTCTTTGTCCAGATGATTGCTAAGCGGTTGAAACTTGGAATTACAATATCTACGTACCAAGACTATTAGAGAGCAAGATGCTGAATTTTTTTTAATTAATTAGTTTTAAAATATTATAAAAGCGTGTTCCTTATATCATATTGAATGTGAATTTTATCGTTTGTGAGCGATTGGGCGATTGTTAAATTAAACAATGTCGATAGAATCTCGGTAGCTGCAGGTTCTGGAGTTTTTCGAATTGTCCAATCCTTTTTTTATTTTCCCGGTTTTAATATGACACCCACAGTTCTGTTTCCTAGAATTGCTTGTATCCTTATCAGGGCCAACCTCTAGACATCCTCTTGGACCGTAGGTTCCTTCATCGTGTTAAAGGCTGAGCCAAATCGGATTGGTAGATTTTGAGATACATCCCGAAATAAGGTTTTGTAACTGACTGGCGGATAAATTAACTAACTAAGCTACATGACAGCTTATTGAGCGGCTAACCCAAGCTAAAATCAAGTCTGTTAGTCAACAAAAGCATTTATTGACGCCGTAAGCACATAACTATGACAACGCATGGGTGTATGAGCTGGCAGGCCGGTGATTGGGGTGTCGGGCTGGCTAGTGGATTTTCGATTGATTGAGCGAGTGAGTAACTGATATGTTCATATTGGATTCTTTTTTAAGCCTGAAGTTAATATTTTCTTATACCTTATACCAGTTACTTGGCATAGCAAGCATTACTTTATGATCGCAATGGACATTTCCAGTGTATCAATCCATTATATGACGTCATAATCAGCTACGTGACGTGTATGATAACGTTATAATCAATGACGCCATGAATGGCGAAGATAAGTACGCCGTAAGAATTATATCTCTTTACTATTTAATATTATGTTGAATATTTTAAAACTAATTTGGCTGGGCGTTGTTGCTCACATACCTTGTATAGTGTTTTGTAAATTGATAGTCAGTGAGTTCACGGATCCATCGATCCCAGCACAGCTAGAGATGGCCGGGGTATAGCTAAAGACGGAAAGGTCCATTCTATTCATTCTGTGTATTAATACCGTGTGGTTGTGCTTAGTGATACATACTTTATCTCGCATATCAATTTAGCACAGCAGTATTTCTAGAATAACTGTCATTAGCAATAATTTTTGATTGAAAGTGCATATGACAACTATTAATATCAGGCATTAACTTGCAGAAACATTATCAGGATACACATTGCAACCTTCTCAATGTGTTATGTGTCTCCAATACATTTGATTTCAATGTGTTTCTTGTTGACACCTTTCGAACATCAATTATAATATGATAAACAAAAATGCATTATGAGCATTTAACACACATGCTTAGAATGAGCTATTCTTGCTTATTAAATAACATGCTAGATAGTATGAGTCTGTGATCAAAAAAATATCACAGTAAGCAAAGTATAATAAAACTATTCTAAAACATGTATAACTTGATTCACCAAAGCATACTACATTTGTAGAAATACACAACACACCACTAGTCTTTAAGGAATAATGGGCAGTATTTAGTAAAACACAAGCAAACTGGAAACAGATCGTATGGCAAGTTTTCCATTATGAAGATATAAGTACGTAAAGTTGTATCACGTAGCAACAAACTGCAGCAGCATTGTTTTCAAATTGAGCATCACCTATCCTGTGAACTGATTCTGAATAAACCAGCCTGGAAAATTAGACTGAGCTATATCAGTGAGTGGGTCATCAATGATAGGGTTGCTAGAACTAATGCTTGACATTATTGAACGGCATACATGTGAGTATGCCGAGGAAGATAAGGATTTGGCTGAGGACACGACACAGTGGGCAAAGGCGGAGAAGGACTTATTGCAGCTGTAGGATGTTTCTACTACTACAGCCACAGAAGACAGTAATCATACACACATACATGTGAGTGCTTAGCGATCTAGATGATGGATCGCAGACTGTCAAAAGTATCTCGGATGTGCATACTCAGTTCAGCTCAATTCCTGTGGCTGTGAGCACTCACATACTAGAGGGGTGATCTCACAGCATTGGCTGTGTTAAAACCCTGCTTGTGTCGATACCTGAAAAAACTACAGCAGTCTGGTAGTCAAATTCAGCACTAACTATCCTCCTATCTGATTTTGAATACGCGAGCTGAGCAAATCAGACTGAGCTACGCTCAGTATCAGTGCGTTGTCAATGACGGAGTCCAGTCTGGTGAAAGATAGATTGTGATGTGGTGGTAGAGCACTCGGCTGCTACACACTAGATGGGCGATCTCCCAGAATTGCTTGGGTTCAAACCCTGCTTGGGTCGATACCTGAAAAAGGTAAAAATTATATTCTAGATGATTGACTGAGCTATATACTAATGCCAGTGTGTCGTCAATGACAGGGTTCATGAACTAATGATTGATATTAATGATAAATAGACAAACAGACTGACCGACTCACCAACCGACCGACCGACCGACCGACCGACCGACCGACCGACCGACCGACCGAACCACCGACCGACCGACCGACCGACCGATCGACCGACCGACCGACCGGCAGGCAACTGACTAACCAACTGACCGACATACCAGCCAACCGAGAGGCAGGCAGGCAGACTGGCCGGACAGATAGACCGACCGACCGGCTGACCGACCGACATACAGGCAAGCAGGCAGGCAGGCAGGCAGGCAGGCAGGCAGGCAGGCGGGCGGGCGGGCGTGCGGACGGACGGGTGGGCGGGCGGGCGGGCGGGTGGCCGGGCGGGCGGGCGGGCAGGCAGTAATATGATTAATGCGCTGTCTCAGAATTAAAACAAATTTTTATTTATTTTTGATTGACAGACTTACCCATTGCGCAGCCCCAAATTTGTTGGTATGTTTCACCTGTGAATTCAATATCATTACCCTTTAAGCTTAGCTCTAAGAGAGCCAATATTTCGCCAATGGGCCTGTTCTTATCTGGGTACTTTTGAAATGCGTTAGGGACCGGATTCAGCCCTTTTTCGATGTCAATGTTCGTGTACATAGCATCGAGTGTAATCAAAAGTGAATTTGCAGGTATCGAGATCTCAGAGACCTGTGATAGAAAGTCTTCGGGCAGGCAGGCAGGCATGCAGACAGGAAGACAGGCAGGTAGCAGGCATGCATTAAGGCACACAGGCCACTGCAAGTCGTGAGTCGCAATTAAACCATAGTTGATTATAATAATGAAGTTATTATATTATGCTTCAATAACACTAGCAATGCTTGATATATTACGGTGAAAGTGGCATTCTCTTCCGCACAATATCGGGCCATTGATGTACAGCATTCTAGATCATAGTGGAGGTGACTCTCTGGCAATGCTCGCGATTCCAATACAACATACGCGAAGCCGAGCCCGGGAATTATTATGCAATCAGCATATAAATGGATATCTTGGGATTTCAGAAATGTATGCCAATGCCAATGCCAATGCCAATGCCATTGCGAGGTGTGAGCTGTGTTTATTGATTTTCGGTAGCGATACTGAGCTAAAAGGAATTTCATTATTTCTTAATTTGCTGTCATTTGCACATGGAATGTTGTGGACTGTGACATTCTGATTAGATCACGTCACACTACCGTAGAAAACATGTACAAAGGAAAGTCAACCTCATAGAGAGAAGTGGCTCACACATTGCCCTGTTAACCTAGTTTAATGTTCTCGTAAATTGATAAAAGGCTTACATTTTAAATAAGTATAAGTCACTTTGTTAATTTATAAGCACGTCGAGTAAGTGGAAGTTTAGAAGCCATTTTTACTTTATATTGCTGTTATCTTTTGTCTGTGCTTGGTTAATATTCTTGTATAAAAGCATCAAGTCCTCTGCTGCCCTCAATCATTTACCAGCTGACATCTACAATGGGTGTGTTCACTTCTGAGAGGATAGCTATGTTTGAATTGATGAATCCAGTTTTATCTATGCCTCTCCCCTACCACTTTGACTAAGTCACCTAAAGTATCATTCAAATTATTTTCAAAATATTCAGAAAATGCAGAGTTACTACCAATTGAAATTATTTGCTGGTGGCTTGCAACAATGAGAGAGTTAACTCGAATGACTCACTAGAATGACCCTGGTGTTTCTACCAGTCTCAGACCAGACAATTACAGACTTGTGAGCAATTTGACAATAACGTCACGGAGCCCAAATCACTCTGTTTAGCATATAGCGTCTGATGGATTGAATGGACCTATCCCGTTGTGATAAGCCCCGCCAACCGCTAGCTAAGCTCCACCCACACCTCGCTCGTGTTGGATCGATCGATCTCTGAACTTCCTGACTATCAATTTCCAGAAAGCTATCCACGTAAGCTGTTTAATATTTTGAAACTAATTTGACTGGGTGTTGCTGCTGCTGCCTATCACATAGTAGATACATACAACGTGGCTGACTTTTAAGAGTTAAAATTGTTAATACTATTTAATATAATCATTTATGACGTACTGATTATGACGTCATCCTACACGCCGCTTAGCTGAGTATGACGTCATATGGAAATCATCGATGGATAGTCTGGAAAAGTGAATTGAGTTGACAGGTCACGTTGATCAAACCTGACAGCGAATAAAGGGATTATCAACATGGATTACAGATATACTGTAGGAACTGAGGATGCAATTCTAAATCTGTGATATATGTCTAAGCAGTATGCCGCATAATGCGAACAAACTCAATTACAAGTGAATAATAACCGTCATACTACTTAATTGAAATAGATGATTCCCACTGTCTCTTAGATTGATGACTTAAGTCAGATTTCCTGATATAATCTCGTGTATTCTTGCAAAGAAACGGCAGCATTTCGATAATTACATGCGCATATGTATATGTCAGAAAACGATATCTAAATTGGATCTGAGCGAACAGGATGGCCATTATACAAACCAAACTTATTAAAGAATTACGTTGATGCCATGGATACATTAGGAGACCGCCTGTACATTCAAATCTATCAGCTAATACGAAATGAGATTACAATGGACCTTTCCAGTTTATCGACGTCATAATCAATTGCATTATGAATGACTCCATTTAGTCCGTCTTAAGTGTTTAACAGCCAGCCACGTTGTATGAACTGTAGATCTTTGATATTTAATAAACATGCTGCCGAATATTTTGAAACTAATTTGACTGGATGCTGTTGTTGCCATAAGCAGCATCAGCACCCAGTCAAATTAGTTTCAAAATATTCAACAGCTTACATATAGTTTTCTGGAAATTAATAGTCAGGGAGTTCAATGGTGGGTGTGGAGCTTAGCTAGAAATGGGCGGGGCATAGATTAAAATGGAAAGATCCATTGTATTTATGTACGAACTGTAGCATGCCAGGATATATGCCGATTGGTCCCCGTACGAATGTTAGTAATAGTAAAATGCAGATAGTTTAATTAGCAGCAAGAATGGGGAATACAGTTTTTGCTATGCCTCGTCCATCTCTAGCTATTTTCGACCCACGCTTTACCCGTGTGGGGATCGATCTTTCCTTGCACTTTCCTTGCACTCTCTGAATCTCAATTTCCAGAAAATGATATAGGTAAGCTATTAAATACTGTGTAACTAATTTGACAAAAATAGTTGCAAAATATTCAGCAGAATGCTTATTGAGTGGTAAAGGCATACCATACGTACAACTTGACGAACTATTAAGTGTTTATTAAGGACTATATTGCGTTATTCATGACGTAATTAATAGATCGTGACCAGCTTAGCATTATAAATAATAAATATGTTTCTTATCATCACAATGCATAAGCAATATAGTCAGTTAGACTCATGGGTCGACTTTACTAGTGTCGAAATTGTATTATATAAAACGAAGCCTCGCAACAGATTATGTATTCCATGAATATTGCTAATTCGGCAAATAGTTATATAAAATGTTTCCTTTTAAACAGGCTGCAGGAAACTTGCGGAGAGATTGTTACCATGTTGATTATGACATCAGCTCACACGTCACGTAGTTGATTATGGCCTCGTATGATTGTTATAACTCCTTATTTTGTGGCAAACCGTCTTTCGGTAACGTGCTGCGGTCTAAGACAGATCACAAAATTGTATCCAAAATCCAGAATGGACACTGTCATTCTTCCACTATGCTACGTTAAAGCTCTACACTCACCTAGAAATGGTTAGACTTTATCCCATGCAGGGAAGAATCAACGAGTTATTATATAAAGAATATGTTGTTCAAATTTATTGAACTAATTAGGCTTGGAGTTTTTGCTGCCTTTGACATCAACACTTTCCAGTCAAAATTAGTTCCAAAATAGTTAACACGTTTCCTACATACATGTCTGAGAATTAGAATATTGGACTGTCATGTAGTCCGTCAGTACTTCTTGATTAACAGGTATTCATAAAAAAATAATTATTAAGTATTTATAAAAAGTATTTACTTAATGGAACAAATCCCAGGATTTACCACACATAATGCTAACATCGTGTATTGTGTCTTTGGTATTTTATGACAATCAAATCTCACGTGACACAGTGCTCCTCTAAGCTTAATTAAGCAGCGGAAGTCACACCACTCTGAGAAGATGATGTCAGTAACTAAAGTCTGGGAGAAGACAATTTGAGAATTGGTAGTATTTTAGATATTTAATTTATCGATAGGATTCTTCTGCGACGTGCTCTTTATACCTATCATTCGTGGCGTACTGTTTGGGCATGGTTGGCTTGTCACGGTCGCATTGTCGATACGAGACTGAGTATGTATTTTCAATACTGATTAGTCTGAAGCGTGGTCAAGATTAATTAGGACGTCCCTCGGGTTATAATTGATTTGTCTATAAATGTTCTCTATGGGCTACGCCTTAATCCTTATTTAATTAATCTGTTAGCTATTTTCATTTTGCAAAGAGTCTTTCTGTCGGTCAATCGGTCAGTCGGTCGGTCAGTTGGTCGGTCCGTCAATGTGCGGTCAGTCGGTCAGTCAGTCAGGTGGTCGGTCAGTCAGTCGGTCAGTTGGTCGGTCAGTAGGTCGGTCAGTCGATAGGTCGGTCGGTCAGTCAGGCGGTTGGTCAGTCGGTTGGACGGTCGGTCGGTTAGTCGCTCGGTCGGTATGTTGGTCATTCGGTCAGTCCGCCTGCCTTTCTGGCTGCCTTATTGTATATCTGTCTGTCAAACGGATTTCTTAATCTGCCTAAGTCACGCATTCTATGTAAGAAACGGTCTGTTGAATATTTTGAAACTAAATTTATTGGACGCTTTTGCTCAGATCCTAGGTTTTATGTCAAATGTACCAGTGTACCAAGTTGTTTGACACTAGATATTCATCAGTTCATATCGATCCTAAACAATAATAGTTGACACTAACTGAAATATCTTCATGAAAGAAATATGTCAGCAACAACACAATAAGTAACCAGAGCGCTAGTAGGCTATGCTCCATTTGTTTTTGCAAAAATATGAAAATTACATGTTATTTTTTATCTGGTTGTGATGATATATTAAAGGACTCGTCCACACAACCCTTCGGCGAAGCTTTTGCGAAGCTACGTTACCCTTTGGCGAAGCATCTCAATGGCTCAAATACATCTGGGTGTGTGCGGCCAATAAAACAAAACCAACAACAGCAACAACAGTCACAGATGTCCAATTTATTTAACGTGAAGAAACCACGTCGTCAGGGAAATTACGAGCAATAATAAACAGCATGTATAATGCTTTATCATCAAGTATTAAATGGAAATGTATCCTATCGAGGACTGCTCGGGAAAGCCATGGTATTAGATACGTTGGCGAATCCTATTTAGATCTTTTCAACAGCCGCAGCAATCTACTGCTCCGAAAATATGAGGGTCAACGAGCTGGATCCAGAATCGAATGTAACTCGACATGTGCGATCATGTGTGCGGATGGCCTATCCTCATCAGCATAGTCACCATTGTCAATGCAGTTGTTAACAAATGAATCCCAACTAGATGCATTAAATGAAGATTACCTATTCAGCAACAGTAAACCAAGCAAATATCCATGAAAGGTATGAAGCCAGCAACCCTGAAACTGAATGATGAGATCCTATCAAATACTGATAAAGAGGTACACCTTGGCATAGTGCGAATGGCAAATGCCAGAAATAGAAATACAGTAGAAGCTAGAATAGGGTCAAGAAGAGCAGCTTATTCACTTATGGAAGCCAGCCTTCGTGGTCTGAGCGGTCTAAATCCGCTAACGTCCATGCACGTATGGGACATTTACGTAATCCCTGTTCTCATGTGTAGTATGGGCTTGAAGGTTTGATGCTCAAACAATCCGAGGTGAAGGAATTAGAAAGATTTTACAGATCGCAGCAGAGAGCCATTCGACATCTACGAACCACAACCATAAAGTAATCTGTTAGCATCCTCCTCAGGATTGCACCTCTGGAAGGAGAGCTCCATAAAAGAATCTTGACTTTCTTTGCAGACGTTGCGATGACAAAGATCAGTTGAAAGAAAGATTCGTGAAGGTCAATTAGCGGTAAGATCAGCATCTTCAGCTAGTTGGAAGGGAAACATAAAAAACATACTGCATAAGTATGAGCTAGATCTACATACTCACTACTAGAGAATCCACGAAACAAACTAGTATGGAAAAAGCAGATGACATCACAGGTGACTAAATACTGGGGAAAAAAGAGTAAAATCGATGCTGCAACGAAAAAGACCTTGTATTAGCCGAACCTGTCAGATTTCAAAATCGGCGCAGCACACATAGGATGGATTAGCTGTAAAACACACACATTCTCAGTCTAAAAAGCCACTATTAAAGTAAAACTAATCATCCAGCGATATCACCTATTTGCGGATCAACCAGAAATAGGGGAGCAGCTACAAACTGTCAACTATGCAACTATGCCACAGAATATCTATAGCATGTTCTCCGGCACTTGGGAGTGTTAGTGAACCATTTGCAACCAAAATCCAAGCTCAGCTACGTTCTCAAAAAATCTCTGCTATATCTGAACATTACATTTACGCTATACTGGATGCGTCAAAACTCACAAATTCAAGCTTAGTAGTATTTAAAAATGTTTCAAAAGAACTGTGCTTCACACGACATCAGACACGTGCATCGCTACTAGAAATTAATATGAATCATTCGTTAGGCTTCAAGTCGTGAGAGTATGTCTAGGTGTTGTATATATAATGTACGCATGTTAAATTATTCTAAATTGGAGGTTCACCTGAAGGAGTATTCTGAGAGGTGGTACTTACATACATAACAGAACAGAACATGAGCCATATTTTCTTGGATATAAGAAAGGTGTATACGAAGAAACGCGAAGAAGAAGAAGAAGAAGAAGAAGAGGAGGGGCTAGGACGAGGAGGAGGAGGAGTAGGAGGGGGAGGAGAAGAAGAAGAAGAAGAAGAAGAAGAAGAAGAAAAAGAAGAAGCAGAAGAAAAGGAAAAGGAACAAGAAGAAAAAGATGAAAAAGAAGAAGAAAAAGAAGAAAAAGAAGAAGAAATGGGAAAAAATAAAAGGACATTTTAGTTAATCTTTTTTTTAATAATTTCTTCCATATTGTATTGGCTTACACATCAAGAGAATCATTTTATTGGTGTTATTAACTTTTATATCACAACTCTAGGGGGTCCCGGTTTTCGTCTCGTGCCATCTTGTTTTTTCAGTGATTTCGTGTTTTTATTCACATAGCATTATCTTAATTTTCTTCTTGATTTGATAGTATTACTTTTGATTTTCATCTCACTTTTAATTCCACAGACTCCATACCGCACCACACCACGACACACCCTCACCTATACACACCACACCCCTTCAAGACCCACATTAAATTAGTTTCAAAAATATGCAACAACCTACCTCTATATTCTTTATGGAAATTGCTGGTCATGGATTTCAGGGATCTGTAGATATCAACATGGGTGAAGTGTGGGTGGAGTGTAGCTAAAGATTCGCGGGGAATAGTTAGAACTGGATTCCTCAATTGAGTGATTCTATATGTTTGCATTCTAGACCCATTATATGTATTGTAGGTATGTGTGTCACTGACATCTCCAATTGTGTGTGTGGCATCCTTTGGATATCACATCTTGTTGCGCCTTGATTACTGACTATTCTATAAATAAGTAATAATAAAACAATCACATAATTTACTGCAAATGGTGATAGCTTCCTGCATTCTGTCTTTAGCATCATTTGGATATTGTATCTCCGGAGTCTCGCTTTTTATCTTAGTTTAGCTAAACAGCAAAGATTTGAGGTGATGTGGATGTTATTCAATTAACCGTTGTTGGAATATATCGTAATTAGCTCAAGTTTTCTGCTGCATAAATCTCTCAAACGTGGTTTGCTCTGAGTGCGTTGAAAACAATGAAAGGGTCGATGTCCTCTTTGGATGATAAAAGAGATATCTAATGGGTTAATCAGTATTATGCAATGAGATAGAAGCGTATGGTACAATCAGTTGCACACCCAAACATACAACAAGTTCTCAAATGTCTGGTTATTTGTAGTGTCGATTGCGGGAACAGTGAAGGAGAGACACAGTCTGACAAATGAAAGTGGCGAACATTCGTTTATTTTCTGGAATGTTGTTACTCTGGCAACTGATAAAATTTCTTGTCTTTAAATAGCTAAGAATTGAAAAATGAAAGAAACACATCGTTGAATCTAAATAATGAATTTTAATAAATAGCCACGCAAAATGTGAGTTGTATCTTTCCCTGCGAGTTCATACATGCTATGGACAAATCACATGAATAATTCTCCCACCAGAGGTAAGAAGGCATCCAAACCAAACGTCGCATTGTAATTCATGCCATTCATATTGTTTTCCAGGTGTTCAAGATCAAGACAATTCTTATAGAATCCTACTGTACGATCACACCTTTTGACGTGTTAAACTTTTAGCAAACTCACAAAAGCAGTTTCCCAAAGATGTTTAATTTCAGAAATTGATCCACCCAAAATCTGCATTGATTAGCCGAACCCCAATATATGGGCAGACAGCTACATACGTGCACCCTCGTGCGCATACACACACGCACATATGTATGCACACACGCACGCACGTACGCATCCACGCACGCACGCACGCACGCACGCACGCACGCACGCACGCACGCACGCACGCACGCACGCACGCACGCACGCACGCTCTCACAGACCAGAATGCAAAAACATCTTCTTTCCTAAGTGGCGAGTGTAATAATGGATGAAATGTATGGGTGAGTAAGGGCTGGATTCGATATGTTACCACTCCCCCCCCCACTCCCCACTCCCCACACCTCACATCCATCATGCTAGCGGCTAATCAATATGTAGGTGTGGTAATGAAAAAGTTGAGAAATACATTTCTGCTGCTGCTGGCAGCAGTAATGGGAGTGATCAATTAGCATCTGACAATGACTTTGGCTGATTGATGATTCCAATCTGTTGATCAAGTATATGACGTCATAATCAGGTACGTCACATGCGGGCTGACGTCACAATCAGCTAAGCAATTACCGACATAACTAGTCCGCCAGGAACATTATAAAGGCTGTCAGCTGTACAAATTGTATGGCTTTACTAGTTAATAAACATTATATTAAATATTTTGAAACTATTTTAAAATATTCTACAGGTTACCTGTATATTTTTCTTACCTCTATAGTTGGAAATATAGATCCATGGAGTCCGGTGTTCGATAGATCCCAAGACGGGCAAAGCATGGTCAGAGCTTAGCTAGAGATGCTCGCGGAATAGCTAAAACTCGATTCATCCATTAAGTATGTCCAATTACACGAATTATTACACTACGTGATTTAGATGCAATGGTATGTCATTTCATGTTTCATCCCGACATAATTTCATTTGCAGCTGCTTATAAAACGTACATTTTGTTTGGCTAAGGAGATTGGCAGGTTGAATTTGCCGGATAATGTCTATCCTACATCTCTAAGCTTCTAACAATGAGCCATTCCTTTAACGCCCATTTATCAAACATACCAATGCACAGGTGGCCGAGTTTAAGCAGCAATAGGAACGGGCGACCTTTTGCTGTCTTGACGTCATTACTGAACTGATTTGCATAAATGATATACAAATAAAGTACACTGCAAACAATAGTTACGCGGCCCTTTATCTTTTTAGATTCTTACTGAAAAATGGTTTTTTGCTCTTCCCCATATTTACATGTTTCAGCCGTGTGTAAAAGAGTATTCGGCATTTTTTATAGTACTACAATTATTTGAAATACATGAATATTGGTTGACTTGTTAAGCACATAATCCCAAAACATTCCTTTGTCATTGCTTTGTTATTCACATTAATGTTTAGTGTCAGATTTTATGCTACGACCAGAATCGGTTATCTTTTCTATCTCGGGTGATATAATTACTCAGCTGATGTAAATAAATCATATAAGAAATGGTAGATGACATTACAAGCAAACATTTTGAACACTCAGTAGTCGATAATAAATAAGAAAAACGGGTTCCAACTCTTTAATTCCCAACTCCATAGCCCCGAGAATAACACATAATAAGTAGGTCATTTAAATATTCTAAATAAATGATATTGAATAAATATAGTAAATAAAAAGACGATTTATGTAGCATGGAGAATTTGGTAGCTGTGGGATACTGATCATTTCAGATAACTTAGTGTGTAGTTATTATTTCTAAAGCACAGCGACATTTTGTAGCACAAGTGTCATCGATCTACAAGACCATGCTATACGTTGACATTTACATGATTATGTCAAATAATGTATGAGTAAAGTCAACAATACATTGCCATTTTTGTCTTGATTCCTATGTATTTGATATATAATTTCATTTCCTGTGACGGTAGCCACCTGGTTTATGCCATGCACGTATTATGGGGATGGACATTGACAATATCCCGCTCCTGTGTTTAATTAAGCAGGATGAATTCATCGAATGAGGCTCGCGTTTCTACTGCTTCCAGAACAGACAATTACTGTATCGATAGTATTATGAGAATGTATGGTGATCGGCGTCATAGGAAAATAACATTCTGTTTATCACTTCGTGTCTGCTCGATTTTTGTACTGAGTGTACAGGTTATCCAAACATGGCCATGAATGCTCGGATTACCACCAGGGATTAAAGATGGAGAGTTACCATTTTGCTAGATCTGTTTAAATGTACCGCGCATAACTATTGTAGACATACGGCAAGGAAACGCTCAGGGTAATACAAATGTTGCTATATTTTGAACAAGCTATTGCTTATACAATTTTCTCTGAACGGCAAGGATGTCTTTTCGCAGTGTTGGAGGCATCTGCGGGAGTACATTGCTAAAATACTGGTCTGCAAACGATATATCGCCTTTCAATATGACAATATTGGCAAATACGGCAAGCAATCAATGTATCGATTTGAAATCAATCCATGATGGCCCAATATGAGAGCAACATGGGGACTCTAACTGATAGATTACATTCACCTCGCAATTACAGTTAAAACACGGGTGGTATATATCAACGACGTATTATAGGAATAGACTGGCCATCCGCATAGCGTACGAGTTCAGCAAAAGTGCACCTGACCAGGTATATTCAGAGTTTGACGTATCAAAGCAAGCTGCCAATAACATATGTTCAGTGGATTTGCTCATTTCATCTACATAACTTTTCAAGAACTCTCAGCTGATCGGGAGGTTTCTCGGTGCTCTTCTCAGTCTTCTGGCTAGTGCCCTATCCAATCACCATGCTCTATAATGCCGTGCCAGCCAAGATAACACTGGGAATCTAATCTTTTCGTAATCAGACGAGAGACCGGACAGACACTTATAACTCCGACTGTATATGTTTTCATTGCAAATAAAAAATCTGCTTGGCCATGTTATAACTATTTTATTCAATAAGGCCCTGCAATTCGCAACAAAAATAAGATTGTGTTACGAATGTGGTATTCTCATATACACGAGATCAGGAGAGAGGTTCGGCCATTGATAGCGCCATAGTCGGCCTATAGTTTTGCTTTGTCTATAGGGTATAGAGTCTGATATTATGTTAAGATTAAAAAGCTCGCCCATTAAATTGAGTGATCCATTACTAGCTATACCCCTCCCATTTCTAGCTATCATCCACCAACTGTGTACGTTGTTTGATTCAATTCTAATACTTTGAACACTCAAGTCCCAGCATCTCAATGTCAAGGTAACTGTACACGTAAGCCGTTACATATTTTGAACATAATTTGACTGGGATTTGTTGCTGCATATAACAGTAACATCCGAAGACACATTCATTTCAAAGTAGTCAACAGAATGTGTATTTAATTGTAAATTCGACAACGATATTACAATTGAGACGTTTAGTAATGGACCGGGGCAATTTTCGTTACATGACTACATTATTTATTTTGATCGTGACGTTAGCTAACAAGTGACATATTTTAATGGACCTTTCCAGTTTATTCATCCATCAAATAACGTCATCGTCCATTACGTGACGTTAGGATGACGTCATTATCAATTAGAACATGACTGACTCGATCGAGTCTGTCTTAAACACTTAATTGTCCAATACGTTAAACGAATTGTGTGTCTTTGCTATTTAATAAAGATGTTGTTGAATACTTTGAAATTAGGTGGATTAGCACCCAATAAAATATACATTTTATATTTCAAAATAGTGAACCGCTTACCTGTATAGTTTTCTAGAAATTGACAGTTAGGGATCGATCGATCCCAACACGAGCGTCAGAAACTTGAAGGAAGGATCATATATATATATATATATATATATATATATATATATATATATATATATATATATATATATATATATATATATATATATATATATATATATATATCCATTATGAGAGAGAATCGTTAATCATACTCACACTTCTTTGCCATTGATGGAAGCGTCCTGACATTCATGTGTGTCAAGGCTTCCCAGACAGATTTCTATTCGCTCCCTAGGCGTTTCTTAACAAACTCCTCTAGTGTTTCACGTCAGATATAATGTTGACAAGGTGTTGACATCCTCGCTTCGTCACGTATATATCTCTTTCGCCTGACTGCACCAGTATCTTTGGAGGTCTAACTTGTTCGCCCTGGTGTACAGCACACTTCGTAAACAGGTGTAATTCCGGCTCGCTCGTGGCTTGTCAGGAAACATCTGTCTAAGGAATCATGCCTTTGTGTGCTAACTCCTCTCTTTTTGGAGTCTAGGTCGATGGACCAGATCCTATTCCTGAATTCTTCGTACTCTGAACGGACCTTCTCGGAAAGTTGATGATGTAACAGACGCATACAGGGAGCCATTGTAAATAATTTCTGCCGACCATAGGGTAAATGTATGGAGTTATTGTCTGGCTACAATTGGGAAGTGTAGCTATGAGCATCCATATATCACAGTGATACTGAACACTAGCAGCAACTGTACTCGATGAAGGTTTCCTAAAACGAGAGGAGGTGTGATGGTGTCTTCCCAGCTGTACTCAAGGGTGACGCCAAGTACTTTATATCGATCATGTCATCACAGCCAGTCTGGTAATACGTGTGCACGTCATTTCTTTTCTGATTCCCGGCATCTGCAGGCGTAGATATGTCCTCTGACCCTCAACCTCAAGTACTTTGCCAAATCATTCAATCTCCGCCTCAGTACAGCTGCCTCTATTCGACCACAACCCTGCCAGTTGCAGAGCAAGTGAGACTATTTTTGAAAATCTATCACTGGAATGACTGGTTCGTTGTATGCTTGATGCAATGTGTATTCAATAGAGTCCTGATTCAAGGAGAAGATCTTCAAGTTCTGACTCGTCAGGTAGATAAGTGTGATATGGAACCCGGACATTCTGATAACTATCTCATCAATGTCCTTGTGGATGATGCCTCTGCATTTCCTTAGCCTTCATGCAGTTTGCCAAGTCGAAGGCGATGGCACAGTTTTAGTGACCAAGGCGTGGCATCATCTTTTGCACCAGTTTCATCACTCACTGCATGGTACTTAGGCTTAGTCTGCAAGCACATACACACCCTCACTTGATAGCGATCGCCAGACAGCATAATTTTTTTACGACGCAATATACAAGATGAGCAATACACTGCCGTTTTCTGTAAAAGTTGCCCAGCAAAGATGGTCCATGTTTAGCCATGTGCTCAAGATGTCGGAAGACACAGCTCCACAGATCGCCTTGTAATTTGCCCTACTGGGGGCCAGAAAACATAAAGCCAGGAAGAACGTCATTTCATAAATTTGTTAAGCGTGTTATAATGTGACCTCAAGGATGCAGGACTCAGTGCGCTTCAATCAAGAATTGGCCTGAGGAAGCTAAGGATCTTGGCTGAGGACAAGACACAAAAAGCGAAGGACTGAGTGTAGCTATACGAGGTTTCTACTACTATAGCCGCATAATACAGTAGTCATGCATACATCATGGATGTATGGTGGTTTCTTTCCGTGCATTAAATAATCCAGCTCTTTACAACTGGATAAAACTCACTACAACTACATACAACCTGTCTTTGACTAGTTGAGTCGTTATATGTACACCTGGAATAAGGAAACAAGTCCGGCACTAAGCTAGTGACGATACAAAAGACATATTTAATAGCATTGCAATGTCGACCCAAAATTGCAATCTCTTTCGGAAATAAATAAGTCATGAAAGCCGAATATTTATTGTAGTTATAGAAATTTAGTTGATCGTGCAGCGAGGGTGTTAATTACTATGTACACAGCAACACCTGTTAAGCACATACATAGTGTGACTCCACATTGGTTGTCATGAAAGACAGGTGTGTGCTTATTATAACACATTTGCGATTTATTCATCTTTTAACCAATAGAACTCATTTGTCCTAATTTTTAAATTTCAAATTAAATTAAAAGATTAACTGGTGTTCATTTCTTCAACAAACAGATCCTCAATAGATAGTTTACCCTATAACTAATAAATAGCATGCTATGATTTGCGCAAGTTCTAAATGATCGAGTAGCATTTAGAATTGTTAGACGGGTTACCTCATTTGCCGGGGAAGAAAGGATCCAGCCCTATGGCCATCCTGATTGATTGTGATAATTCTGGAGAAGACATCTCAATCAACTAGAAATAAATTTGTGCTGATGGTGATTTCTATAGTGCCACCGTCAGTTGGTTTGACCAATGCTAGGCTCGCGTGTGCGTAATCGCAACTTGTTGAGATTTAACCCGTTCGTATCCGTAACGAACAGTATGACTATGCTGTTAAATATTTTGAAACTAATTTCCCTGGGAGCTGTTGATGCCTATGGCGGCAATACGTTCGAGTCGAATGGATCTGGAAGTGGTGAGTGTATGGGTAGACTAATAACCCGTGCTTGTGTAGGTGATAGCTATTAGGGTAGAAATAGGGGTGTATTTCTCTGCAGATGTAGTGGTATGCTAGCTATAGCTATATCGGTGCAGTAGTGATGGCTTTTGCGGTAGCATTTCAAAACATATGCAGCATACATACTCATATATAGTGATACAAACATATAGTGGCATAGGCTGTAGCAAAAGCCCCCATATTTCGGTCTTGCCACGGTTTTGCCGCACCCCCCCCCACCACCACCCCACACTCCAGTTACCATGTTAATGCCAATGGCGGCAATATGTTCGAGTCCAATTGATCTGGTAGGGGTGGGTGTATGGGTAGCGAAATGCACAGATCCTCAATAGATAGGTTACCCTGTTACTAATAAATGGCATGCTACGATTTGCACAATTTCCAAATGATCGATTGCATTTAGAATTGTTAGAAGGGTTACCTCATTTACCGGGGAAGAATAAGACGTCACTATTTGACATTCTGTTAGTACAAAGGAGCCAGCCCTATGGCCATCCTGATTGATTGTGATAATTCTGGAGAAAACATAAATGTGTGTTGATGGTGATTTCTCTATTGCTACCGTCAGTTGGTTTGATCGCAACTTGCTGAGATTTAACCCGTTCATATCATTAACGATAAATGCATTATGACTATGCTGTTAAATATTTTGAAACTAATTTCTCTGGGAGCTGTTGATTCCTATGGCGGCAATACGTTCGAGTCGAATGGATCTGGAAGTGGTGAGTGTATGGGTAGACTAGTAATCCATGCTTGTGCACGGGATAGCTATTAAGGTAGAAATAGGTGTGTATTTTTCTGCAGATGAAGTTGTATGGTAGATATAGCTATATTGATGCAGTAGTGATGGCTGTTGCGGTAGCATTTCAAAACATATGCAGCATACATACTCATATATAGTCATACAAACATATAGTGGCATAGGCTGTGGCAAAAGCCCCCAGATTTCGGTCTTGCCCACTCAACTCACCCCCACCCCAACTCCAGTTACCATCATGCACTAAGCGTCATACCCACCATAGTTAATTTATGATGGTAGCGCATGGTTGGAATCACAGAAACTGGTGGTGCTTTCACTTGTGAAGAAAATATATAGTAAAATAGCAGATCTATATTGTTCCATTTTAAGGTCATCTGTACATGTTTTATTACACAATTATTTCTGCTTTTGCCTTTATTTTGTCAAACCCGAATGAAAACTAGATATGCCAATATTGAAAATCAGTGATAACGTAAGGAAGTTAATATTCTGAATTTTCCAAATTCTCATTGTTGATTGGTTGATTACTGCGACTGAGAAGTCTATAGCACATCAGTATCAAGGACATGTTGACCATTACCCTAGTATACACATCAGCAATAGCTGTAGCCTTACTCGTGTGTGATATATTTCCCGGAAGTTTCTACCTTTTATCGGCCATGGCAATTTCAGATGGCACACGCATAAAAACTGATTGCCCAATTTAAGATTTGAATTTCGAAGTCGAGTTTTGAATTCCGAAATCGAGTTTTGAATTTCGAAGTCGAGTTTTGAATTAGAATTTTGAATTTCGAATGGGCCTTCTGGGCTTTCGTACATCAGAAATTGCTTCCGATTGAAAGTGCCTATGAAATCTTATAATATCAGGCATTAACTTGCAAATCATTATGGGGATAACCATTGCAATCTTCACATAGTTTTTATGTCTCTTCAATAGATTTGATTTCAATGTGTTTCTTGTTGACACATTTCGGGCATCAATGTCAATCTGATAATCAAAAATGCATTTTGATCATTTAACGAGCATGCTTCTAATGATCTATTCTTGTTTATTTAATAGCATGCTAGATTGCCAGAGTTTGTGATCAGAATGTGAATATTCTGAGAAGAAAATCCAAACAGTAAAGCAAAGTATAATAAAACAATTCTAAAACATTTATACCTGACTTCCCAGAATAGCATAACGTCTGTGAAGATACACATCAAAACATTATTCTTTAATGAATAATGGATATTATTTAGTAGCATACAAGAACACTGGAAACTGATCGTATGCCTGTTTGCCATTATGAAGATATAAATACGTAAAGATGTATCACCTATCACCAAACTACAGCAGCATGGTTTTCAAATTCAGCACTAACTATCCTCCTATCTGATTTTGAATACGCAAGCAGGGAAAATCAGACTGAGCTATATCACAGTGCCAGTGCGTTGTCAATGACAGGTTGCTAGAACTAATGCTTGCCATTAATGAATGTCATACATGTGAGTTTTTGGAGATCGAGATGATAGATCACAGACTGACAAAATATATCGGATGTACATACTCAGTTCAGCTCAATTCCTGTGGCTGCAAGACTACTGGTTTACGCCTGTCTGGTGAAAGAGGGATGCTGGTGTGGTGGTAGAGCAGTCGGCTACCTAATACTAGAGGGGTGATTTCGCAGAATTGCCTGAGTTCAAATCTCGCTTGGGTCAATACGTGAAGAAGGTAAAAATAATGTTCCGGATCATTGACTGAACTATATACTAGTATCAGTGTGTCGCCAATGACAGGGTTCACATAGCTAATGGGTGATATTAATGACATACTGAGAGATAGTTATACAAACAGACGGACGGACGGGCGGACTGAAGGACGGACGGACGAATGGGCGGGCGGGTGGGTGGGTGGGCAGGCAGGCAGGCAGGTAAACAGGCAGACAGGATCCTGCAAGATGTGAGTCGCAAGTAAAATATAGATGATTATATTAGTGAAGTTATTATATTATGTTTCAATAGCACTAGCAATGCTTGATATATTACGTAGAAAGTGTCATTCTCTTCCGAAAAATAGCTGGCCATTGATGTACAGCATGCTAGATCATATCGGATGTGACTCTCCGGCAATTCTCGCGATTCTACTACAACACACGCAACACTGAGCCCGGGATTTATTATGCAATCATCATATAAATGGATACCTTGGGATTTCAGAAATTCATGCCAATGACATTGCTCGAAGTGAGATGGGTTTTTAATGTCGGTAACGATTTTGAATGAAAAGGAATTTCATTATTTCTTAATTTGCTGTCATTTGCAAATGGAATGTTATGGACTGTGAAATTCTGATTGGATCACTTCATACTGCCCTGGAAAACAATGCGCAAAGGAAGGTCAACCTCATAGAGAATATAAACGCATGAAGCGGCACACACACATTGCCCTGTTATGCTAGTTTAATGTTCTCGTACATTGATAAAAGGCATATATTTCAAATAAGTATATATCGCTTTGTTAATGTATTGGTACGTTGCGTAAGTGGAAGTGTAGACACCATTTTTGATTTAGATTACAATCACGTCATATTACTGTAATTCTTTGTATCTACTTGCTTAATATTTTTGCATAAAAGTTTAACATCTTCTGCGGGCTTCGATCATTTACCTGCTGGTCTGTGCAATGGGCGTGTACACTTGAGAGCGGATAGTTTATGTTTGAATGAATGAATCCAGTTTTAGCGTATGCCCCTCCCATACCACTCTAGCTAGGGCACCAACAACTGTCATTCAACGTGTTCTCAAAATATTCAGCAAATTCAGAGATACCACCAATTGAAATTTCTGGCTGGTGGCTTGCGGCAGTTTGCCAGATAATGAGAATGAATCACTAAAATGAACATCGCATTACTACTGGTCTCAGACCAGACAAATGCGAACAAACTCAATTGCAAGTGAATAGTAACCGTCATTCTACTCAATTGAAATCGATGATTTCCCACTCTCTCTCTCTCTCTCTCTCTCTCTCTCTCCCTCTCTCTCTCTGTCTCTCTCTCTCTCTCTCTCTCTCTCTCTCTATTTGACTTAAGTCAAATTTCCTGATTTAATCTTGTTTATTCTTGCAAAGAAACTGCAGCATTTCGACATGGGCGTTTGTATATGTCTGAAAACCATATATAAATTGAATTGGGCGAACTTTATACACATTAGACACAGCGTATTAACGAATTATGTTGATACAATGGACACATTAGGAGACTGAATGCACATTCAGATTTATCAGTGAATACGAAATGAGATTGCAATGTCTGCCGTGGTCTGGAACCAGTAAGTCCAAATTTGAAAAAAGAGTTTAGTATATTTTTGGACTTGCTAGGTTATTTTACATCTCTGAATGTATCAAGCTTTAATATATAAGTGCTATACATTTGCTGCTATTGGTTAGTGATACACCTAGTAAGTACTGAACAGCAATACAATATTGTACAAAAACCTATCACGTCAAAAATTTGGCAAAAATCCTAGTCAGTCTTGGACTAGATTTTGTAAATGTTGTCCTGCTGTTCGCCATTTACTTATTTACTTTATTACTATTAATCTATTGCAACGACTATTGTGAAACACACCCTTATAACTCCAGTACCCAATCATATCGCTTGTATTGCTCAGGTGATTTACTTGTCTGTCATGTTAGCTCCGATAAATTAAACATGTGTGAAAACATTAATCTAAATGTAGTTTTAAACCGAAGGGATTGTGGCGTCTAGAGGTAGCATATTAGTAGAAATTGTGCGACCAAAGAACAATAACAACAGTATCATTAACACACGTGCATATCCTAGTGTGCTTGAGTGGTTCAATGCTATAATTGGTAATCGTGACATTGATGCTGATGCTGAATATGACCTTGTGGAGAAAGAATCAGATTCTGTAGAAGACGAGAGTAGTGGAGGTTTCTTAGTCAGAGAATGTGTTTAGGAGCGCTTTCTGGTCAGTTAGTGCCAGTGATGGTCTCAGAATTTACTGAAGCACCAATTCAAGCAGCAGCTGCAACTGCAGGAGTACATGTCACGATGACGCCATGCTCAAATGATGAACCTGACGCATTGATCATTGAAGATGAACAAAATGATGTAGCTTTAGTGGATGAAATCTCCGGTGTCTGGTGTTTCAAATATTTCAGTGGGCAAAGTCATGTTTCTACGGGCACTAGGTCTAAAGACAGATGGTATAGTGACTGAATTCATAAATGCGACGTTACAAAGCTCTAAACTTAGTTAAGTTGATAATAAAATACAAATAAGAATAAAAGGCTGTATGGGCCTGTGGAAGAACTGCAGAAAACCACAGATTTCATCTTGAGAACGGCTATCCAAGTGTGATACCAGCGATCGAAAAGAAGAAGAAGAATAAAAAGGACAATTTGTCAATCAAAGATCACATTCAATCTTTCAATACAATTTATTGTGGGAAAATTATAAAGTGCACTTTGACAAAGTCAGATATCGTGTGTACCGCCAAGTATTTGCATCTATGGACATCGGATTTTGGAGCCTGTCTCAAGATGAGTGTGATATGTGTGCTCGGTTTAAAGTGCACACATCTTCAACTGGAGATGATCATGATACAAATCTTCGACACATACAGAAAGCCTCCAGAAAACACACCGAGAGATACATGAAATGAGGGACAAGTACTAGGAAGATGTGAACTCTTTTTTGCAGCATATATGCAAAGTCATTTTATTACAAAAAATGACAATCAAAGAGTACGTCTTTGTTTCAAGATTAGTAGTAGTCATTGAAACATTCGCTTCATTGAAACACAATGGTAACATCGTTGTCCTTTGGCATGAGGTGATTTCGAGAAGTCATGCGTCTAATGTCACATCTGCCTACATAACGTTATCATAACGTTATCAATATTTCTAGGACGGACACGGCGATCCTTTGGGCAGATACTGTACTACACAGAAAACCAATCGGATCCTGTATGCTTCACTTTTCTGATGTGCAAATCAGGAATGAGGTCAATAGAAGACCACTACGGGCATCTTGAAAGGGGCCATACTTGTATGCAGGCAGATAGTGTGAATAGCTGCATGGGAACACAATAAAATAAAACCATCATGAAATCCACACTTTTGATGATTATGTTGCATTGTGTAACAAGCCGGGCAACGGCGTCAAGCCTGCAGCAACGTACCACAATGATTTTTATCTTTTTGAAGACGGGTACATGACGTGGAAGTCCAAAAAGGCCAACTTACCACGACTGGCCAACCCTTGTGAACTTGAATTCATGAATGGTGCAAGGTCAGTGTGGTACAAGGCTTCCTTCAATGAAGTTCCAAGTGACGGTTATTTTTTTAAACCACAGTTTAGCCTACAAACCGTCCAAATGACAATGGGACAACCACATGGGTTTAACCACAACGAAGAACCATAATATTTTGAAATTGATCTTATCATTTCCAACGGCAAAGAAGAAGTTTTGGCTGTATATGCGTGTGGATGATTAAAGCAATGATCTTGTTCAAACATTTTAACAATAGTAAAGAAGCAACACAGTGTGAAATTGATCTCAGTAGAAGGCATCGATGATGGCACCAGAAATGGCAGGAATTCTATACGGTCAAGAGATCAATATTACAATGTCCTGTTTCCGAACATGCGGGTACGACTCTTGGCATTTGTGATTTGACTCTTATTTAATTGCAGCATTTTCTTATGATTATGATGATCTCTATCTATTGTTCATATACCCCTTATGCAAGGTCGACAGTATTAAAACAGTGTGTCCTATTGGTGTGTGCTGATAACTCAATGTTATACACACTGCAAACGTCTGTCAGTCGAGGGGCTTTCGCTTTGGTTTGTAATTGTATACTGCCCTCGTGTTTATCTATAATAAGTCAGATCTTATGTATAATAAGTTAGACTCATATGACACAGGAAAGTCACACAGCGCCTGATGTAACCTACTGTACATTTCATAAGCATATATCGATTATAAGTTAAGAAGTTTTCAGATAAAAAGCAATTTGGTTAGATTTCTAAGTAATTAAATTGATTTAAATACTTGCAAGGTCTTTGTTGATACCATTTTACTGACTGAGTGGACGGTTTGGTCATAGAAAACATAGTACATCCTTCAGTAAATAAATAAACAGTTGAAAATTATTCTAAAAACGTGCTACAGAATGTGTAGTTATTAATCAATCACTAACATCCATAGTTTAATTTTAGGGATCGTAATCCCAAGGTTAAAAAGTATTTTCAACATTTCTCAAAATATCAGAGATACGACTTACTAGGTTTCTCCAGACCAGGGCAGATGTACTGTTCCAGTTCATGTATCCCTTATTTGACGTCATAATCAACTACGTGGTGAGTAGGATGACGGTATACTCAATTATAGCATGACTGACTCGATGTAATCCGTCTTAAATGCTTAACAGTCCGCCACCTTGTACGAATCTTATGGCTTTGATATTTAATAAACAAGCTGTCGAATATTTTGAAACTCATTTGACTGGGTGCTGTTGCTTACATGCAGAGTTTTCTCGAAATTGATCGACAGGGAGTTCAAGGATGGGTGGAGCTTAACTAGGGATGGACGAGACAGGAAAGGTCCATTGTATTTTTGTATGAACGGTAGCGTGTCAGGATGTAAGGCGATTGGTTCCCGTACGAATGTTAGTTGCCCTTTTCTAATATGTTTGGAATGAGAAGATAGTCCTTCCCCTAAACATACACTCATTTGACAAACATCTACGCTTCTAAATTTTGCACCAGCAACGAGGACATGCGTGAATGAAGTAAATAATCCACATGTAACCGTAAAATGCAGCTAATTTAATTAGCAGCAAGAACGAAGGAATCCAGGTTTAGTTATGGCCCGCCCATCTCTAGCCAAGCTCCACCCGCGCTTTGCCAGTGTTGGAATCGATCGTTCCCTGCACACTCGGCTGAATGTCTATTTCCTGTAACTATACAGGTAAGATATTCGGAAACTAATTCGTCTTGGTTATGTTGCTGCCCATGACAGCAACAGCATGCAGTTAAACTAGTTTTACAATATTCAACAAAATGTTCATGAAATGATACATAAATACAATTTGTCCAACTTGATGTATTGCGCATCTATGACTAACTAAATCGCGTCATTCTTTTCGCAATTGATTTAGCGTGACCAGCTTGGCAAGATTTTTTGTCCGGAAAATAATTTTCAAACATAGCGTGCGAGCGTGTGATTTATCTCTTTCAGTATTGGCATATGTAGTCCAGTCCCTATATTAAATGATCTGCCAGAAAGTGCAACATAAAATTTATTTTATCACCATTCATCTCAGAGAAGCAAAGAAAAGAAAAGTCTTCCTAAATTGAAGTAGTGGAACGGATTTTTGAACTTCGAGCAATAAACCACGTTGAATGCATAATATCCAAAACATAGTTTTGCAATCCAACATGAACGGTTCGTAGAATTACACATAGTCACCAACACAATGAGAATGCAATAATAAGCTTTTCAAGATAGCAAACGAGTTGTATTAAGCGGCTGTCTTTCTTTAGTGACCACTTAATTTGATGGTCTAAAGTGTGTCAGGTATATATATATACGTTTAATTGAAACATGTTGCAGTGGAACCATACAATTCCTAATAGAGAGCAGATGGGAAAATATATAATGTTACATGTATGGATAGTTTAGATGTAGGCTAGTCTTGCCTAGTGACGAGGAACAGGCGGCCATAAATTCCGCAATATGTCTAACTGTTACTTCATAGATCAGTTGGCTATACTTCTGGTTCAGATGTTGCAATCTGCAGAAATCTAGACCGTCACCTGATTTATCTCTGTACACTGAGATTATGGCACTCTCCCCTGCTGCTATAACATCACTCCATGTGCTGTATAGATATCTAAATATTTTAGCCTGTTCCTGAAACACTTGACTAGTGTGCATCACCGTCAATCCAACGCCATTGCCCAATCCATATATGCGGGATGCTGTGTCGCACCCAAGGATAGCATGAACAAATAACACACTGTACATACCTGTCGGCCAAGTATTCTTCTCAGGAGAGCAATAATCCAGCATTTTGATTCCTTGCTCATGCCATATCAGGGTTCAGGCCGAACGTATATATAAGGTGTGGTGGGCTGTGAGTGGAAACAGCATAATACCAGAATGCCTGCGACGTCTGCAACGAAGAAACTTGGTTTACGTATTCTCTCAGCCACATGAATTGCAGTATGTACAAGTAGCAGAACAACATCTGCCTTAGCATGGTCTGTGTGGCATCCATGACGCTCTAGGATATCACTGAGCAGGGTAATGAACCTTGGTTTATTTCCCTTGCTGGAAAGGGAGTTTTCCTTTCCTCCACTGAAAACCATAGAACCTAATAAGTGCACAGTTGCTGCAACACGCATCCCTGTCTTTCACTACTGCGTTATGCCATTTCTGCTTGAACCATGCAAATATTCATCAATCACTACAACTAGCTGACCATATATCTGATGCATTTCTGACATATCTGTCGAACCAGGATTCCAGGAGATTCTGCACAGGAATGCTCGCCCATCTCATATGCATTGTAGACCCCTGATGGTACAGTCATTTATGCAGGCATCAGCTTCAGAAGTGCATCACCCAAGGATGTCTTATTTGCTAGTCAAGCTGTATCTCTATTCTCGAAGAGTGCAAAAGGATGGGTGCACAGTTCGTATTTAAATATGCCTACTATGTTCTCATTGAGCATCCTAAGAGTTACTAGCCTCTGAAAGAGACGTTTTGGATCCATGCGTCCTAAACCCTGATTTTCACTGCACTGTTGTTGCTTATGGTAACCATTTGATCTTTTTCCATGCATTAATATTTGACAATGCTTTTGCCAAGCATGACTTTCAGAATGTTGTCCCCGAAATCTATAGCACACTGAACATCCACAGTGGCATCAGGTGGAGCACCTGACACAATACTGTGCAGTTTTGGAATCCCAATAGAACATCGTGAGGTAAAAATACAAAGAACTCCTGTGCATCATCTGTGTCCTACGCCAGCCCCGCCAGTGGACCCTCTGTATGTTGTTCACGTGTCAGGGAACTTACTGATATCAGATCCGACATGGCCAAATTCACCTCTGAACAGGCATTGGCAGACAGCAACTATAATTATCTGTGTTTCCATTGTCCGACATCCTCTTGTTATCCCCCTGCACTGTTAATACTCATAATCAACACGTACTCTATAAACAAGTCCTGTAACACCACAGTCCAGTATCTATCATATCTTCTACCAGCATGCAGGCCATCATAAAGGTATTGGTACACCGCTTAGTGTTGTTCCTGTAGGATGTCCATGTAATCCAAATACAGGTGAAGAGGTTTGGTATAATTATCATGTCATGTAGCTGCCAGATATGGCACCATTTTCTGCATCGTCTTCAATGCAGCTGCCACTTACCAATCCATGCAGCTTTGTTCAATATTTGGAAAATAATTGTCTCAGATACTGTAACCACATCTTAGCTGTGCGTTGCTTCTGCATGGTATTTTACCTGTCAGTTGTTTCTGATTGATGGTCTGCTGGATATAAGAGTTCTGTAAGCTTTCTAGTGTGATTGACCCATCAATTATGTCAACATAGAGTGTTCCTGCAGCAATACAGTCTTCCGGCATTGGCGTGACATTTGCCTTATCGCAAGTGGTTTGGTCAGATTATGTTGAGGTACATTCATCAGTTCCATGGGAAGACGCTGCTGTAACTGTAACATATTGCTCATATTCCGCCTGACATGTTGTTGGGTGTGGTACTGGTATGCCAAATAAATGTGACATTAGCATGGCACTGAAGGTCCCACTTACAAACAGGTGTCCCCGAACAGCCCTGGAAATCATTTTTCCCCTCAGGATGTGTCCTACTGTGTTGCTCACATATGTGCACTACAGCAATTCCAGCTGACCCATGCCAGCAATAATGTGTCACAAAGAGCCCGAAAAATCTCATTTCTGTATGCAATCCTCCATACCTCAGTACGACCGATCGGACCGATCTATCTTCTGGTACACTCTCATGAATTGTTAGAGCCTTGCCCCAAAGGGGTTTGTCAGATGTTAGAACAGGTGTGATCCCACAAGTTGGCATACATCAGAAAGTACATGTACTGGAATAAATTGCAACATACAAGCTGCAACGGACATCCATTTCACTGTTCTTCTCAGAAAATCAAATACAATGCAAGAAGTCCTAAAAACCCAGGTAGTACAACAGTGCCTAATGTGTATGAATCCAAGATGGCCACCACGATAATTGGCAGTATATAGTTTTGAAACATGTTTTACTTCTAATCAAACTATTTTAATGGTAAAAGATGCTAATTGTTTATCACCATTAAACTTTGAAAATATGCTTAACAGGAAGTGAAAATAAGCAACGTGCGGCTTCAATTTCCATGTGCTAACTTAGCCGACAGTGCTGCACCCGTTAGTTTAATTTGTTGATCACCATCTCCCGGTCGCGGGATCGAACCGTCATCCTGCAACTCCGCATAGCATCAGCAACCAGGCATCTTTCCACTGGACCACCGCACCAAGACTAAAAGTCAAGGATTGGCCGACCAGTTTTCACATGTCTGATATACTGACACACTGACGATTCATATGGGACTATCTGTGGATGCATCTGTCACAATCAATCCTAGGCTTTTACGCCTATTGTACTCTGACTCCAGCACGGCTCTGGCAGTTTATGTATTTTTATTTTATTGACGCACTGGCAACGTGCGGCTTCAATTTCCATGTGCTAACTTAGCCGACAGTGCTGCACCCGTTAGTTTAATTTGTTGATCACCATCTCCCGGTCGCGGGATCGAATCGTCATCCTGCAACTCCGCATAGCATCAGCAATCAGGCATCTTTCCACTGGACCACCGCACCAAGACTAAAAGTCAAGGATTGGCCGACCAGTTTTCACATGTCTGATATACTGACACACTGACGATTCATATGGGAGTCTGTATGTATGTAATATTGTAAACGCACCGGCTCAGAATTTTCAAAATTGAAAAAAATTGAAAATATTTTTGCTTATTTTATCACCTGAGATTGTCAATTTTGTTTAATAGATGCCATATGGCCTGATTAGTATACAATGATAAATCATTGATTGATGTTTTGAACACTTATTTGAGTTTCGCTTTTACCAAGATGTCGCGTAGATTAGGATTTTTCTTAAATGCAATTACTGGACGCTTGTTGAATGGTTGTTTTAAATTGTCCTGTAATTTGTGATACTCATCCTTTAGGATTTTCGCAATTTCAACATTTTTCCGATTGTATGTGAGAGTAAATGGGATAATCTCACGTTGATCCGAGAGGCATGGGTCCGAATTTATGCCCCTTGGCCATTGTGTTTCGAGTTCTTTAATCCAAAACGATTCTCTTAGTGATCTTTGTTTATCAGTTTCCTCTGTTGTGTCTGAAAGAGGTAGCTGTTCGATGGGCATAATTTCAAAGTCACGGGTGACTAAATGATCAGGAAGATTAAAATGTTCAGCCACATGTGTGTCTTCCTCTAGTCTAATATCTGAAAGGTGTCTGGTTGCTCGGCATCTTAGTCGATTTTTTGTTTCGCCAACATACTGCTTTTGACACAATTTGCATGAAATTAAGTAAATGACATTTTCAGAATCGCAATCTAATTTCGACTGAATTTGAAATTTGCTTTTGTTTTGAAAGCTCGTGAATGTACTCTGGGAAGGAAGAAATTTATCCAATTTACACCTTTTCTTTTCACATTTCCGAGATTCTCCTTCACCAATAATCGGACGATTATGACAAATTTTGGTAGGCCGAGAATTTCTGGCATTATCTGGAATGATTTCCAAATTATGCAAAGTTTCAGACTTTATTTTGCGCAGGAACCGAGAAGAGTACCCTCTCGGTTTGAGGGCTTTGAATAAGGTCGAACATGATGATTCAAAGTTTTTCTTATCACTCGAATTTCTATGAAAACGGATTATTTGTGATTTTACAAGTCCCTTGAAAGTATGCGGAGGATGGAATGATTTCTTGTGTAGTAGTTGATGCGAGTCGGTTGGCTTAAAATAAACTTTGTAGTCTAAGTAACCAGTTGTTTCATACTTTATACCTTTGTATAAAGTTACATCTAGGAAATCTACGGACAGCTCATCGATTTGAGCTTTTAGTTTGATATTCGGATCATGATTATTCAGAATGGCCAGAAATTCGGTAAATGCTTCCTTACTATGTTGCCAGATCATGAAAATATCATCGAGGTACCTGCGGTAAATGAGCGGCTGATTTGGACAGTTTTCGAGTGCTTCCTTTTCCCACTCTGCCATGTAAAGGTTAGCGAAACCTGGGCTGAAACGCTTACCCATTGCGCAGCCACAAATTTGTTGAAAAATTTCACCAGCAAATTCAAAGTCATTGCCCTTCAGACTAAGCTCTAATAGAGCTATTACTTCTCTGTCGGGCCTGTTGGTGTCAGGATAGTCGGCAAATGCTCTACGAATTGAATTTAGACCCTTTTCGATGTCAATGTTTGTGTACATAGCATCGACGTCCATTGTAATTAAGAATGAATTTGGAGGGACCGAGATCTTAGAGACCTGGGCTAGGAAGTCTTCAGTGTTTTTCAGATAGCTAAAATGTCTATTTGCAATTGGCTGAAGATGGTAGTCGATAAATTCACTAATCCTATATGATTCCGAACCACAATCTGAAATGATGGGTCGCCCTGGTGGTGTCATAGGGTCGGTCCACAAGTCAACAGACTTATGGATTTTAGGAAGAAGATAAAATGTACGTGGTTTCGAATCATCTTTTGCGCACAGGTATTTATATTGCTTTTCAGTTATCTTCTTGTTATCAACCATTTTTTGGAGAATTTTGTTGAATTTGCTACAGTTATTTTGCCAAAGTGGTTCATTTAGTTTTTGGTAATGCTTCGGATTACTAAGCTGTCTATGCGCTTCTTTGATGTAGTGGTCTTTATCCATTATTACAGTAGCCGATCCTTTATCCGCAGGTTTGATGACAATTTCACTTTTTCTAGATAAACCTAATAGGGCCTGGCGTTGCTCATAAGATAAATTTTGCTGATCGTTTGGAAATGTAGTATTTTCAATACGTTCAGAGTAAAATTTTATACTTTCACCGATTGCTGGGTCAACACATTTTAAGTTTGGAGCCCAGCCAGTTTTTTCAATGAATAGTGGAATATTACTATTGGAGTTTTGAAAAAAATCAGCTAATTTCACACGGTGACCAAATTCAGCAGTTTCAGTAAAGCCATTATCTAAATCTGCATCCAAACCTGTTTTATGTTTTGGTGTTGGGACAAAAGTCAAGCCAAAATTAAGCAGTGACTGTTCTGCTTCGCCTAATGCGGAGCCGGTTAAGTTTACAATATTACTACCCAGTCCCATTTCTGGGTGGTGTATGTATGTATGTATGTATGTATGTATGTATGTATGTATGTATGTATGTATGTATGTATGTATGTATGTCTCTCTGTCTGTCTGTACGTCTGTCTGTCTGTCTGTACGTCCGTCCGGGGGGGGGGGGGGCGTCTGTCCGTCTGTTTGTCTGTTTCTCTGTCTGTCTGTCTGTATTATGTCTGCCTGTCTGCCTGCCTGTCTACCCGCCTGCATGCATGCCTGCATGACGGTCTGCCTGCCTGCCAACTTGCATGCCTGTCCACCCTGCAACCTGATTCCTTACTATCGCTGACAACGCAAGCATTATATTTAAGAAACGCTATGTAGAATATTTTGAAACTGAATTGATTTGGTGCTTTTACTCAGCACCAGCACACAATCAAATGATTTTCAAAATTTTCAGCAACCTACCCGTGTAATTAAATTGTGATCTGGATTATAATACTTCAGTTTACAAATTTTATAAATCGATCACAACTCGTGCAAAGCGTGGGCGGAGCTTAGCAATAAATGGGCGGGCATAACTAAAAGAGGATTCATCCATTATGTTCGCAGGACCTGGGTCACGCAAAAACACAATAAGTAAGCAGAGCACCCGTACACTATACTAAAATAGATTTCCACTTTTCCTTTCTAAAATAATAAGAGTACATGTGGTTATTTATCTGGTTGTATATTATACATTGAAGTATTCGTGGTATTTTAAACATATTGCACACGTCAGGCGCTGAATCGATAAAAGGTCGAGGCGTAGGGCCTAGTCGCAGTCCAACTATCCATAACTTACTATTACAATCGCTACTACTACTACTGCTACTGCTACTGCTACTACTGCTACTGCTGCTACTACCACCGCTGCCGGCGCCGCTGCCGCCGCCGCCAAACGCCGCCGCCGCTGTTGCTGCTGCTACTACTACCACTGCTACTACTACTGCTACTACTACTGCTACTACTACTGCTACTACTACTACTACTACTACTACTACCACTACTACTACTACTGCTACTACTACTGCTACTACTACTGCTACTACTACTACTACTACTACTACTACTACTACCACTACTACTACTACTACCGAATCATAGAATTATGAATATTACACACATGTAATTATTACTGTACTGCAAATACTCTACCACCACAGTCGTTATGTACATTTATATAAAGTGAACTTGAACATGTATGATTTAATAAATATTCTGTTTAATATTTTGGGGCTAATATGGCTGGAGGCAGATGCTGCCTTAGGTAGCTACAGCGTCCGGTCAAATTAGTTTCCCAAAATATTTTTAACAGCTTACCTGTTACCTTGAAGACTCGCAACTAGTATAAGTCTGCCTGTCTACCTCCCTTCATGTTTGCCTGCCTGCCTGCCTTACTGTATGCCTGCCTGCCCGCTCGCCTGCGTGTCTCAGCGAGTGCGTGCATGCGTGCGTGTAAGTGCAATTAGTGTACACATGTCTATTTGTACATACCTGGCGTGTATATAATTATATATTATTGTACATAGTGTATATATGTTTTGAGGGCCTCGGGAACATCAGGCCACTGACGATGTACCCTCTTGAAATAAAGATTATTATTATTATTATTATTATTATTATTATAGTTGAGATTCCTATAGGTGTACAGTAAGCATGGAAAAGCGGCTTTCTCGAAAACCCAAAAGTATTAAATAACGTGTCTACATACATGTATCTACATGCATGTAGTTGTCATTAGGAAGTATTTGGATCTCTCAATGTTCTAGAATTTGGCCAGGTGTGAAGAGACTTAGAATAAACCTCTTGGAAAAAGTACAGTTCAAATATTCCTCCCATGGGTTTACTATGGGGATATGTGGTATGGAAAAGCTGATTTCTAGAAAACGTTTGTATTGAGCCTCTTACCGAATTAGTAAGAAATTAAGTCTCTATGGGACCAGCAATATTAGTAGAGCGGATAAAAACAAAGTTCACTGGCGATTTTGAAAAAGGTTTTACGGTTGGTTATCCTGAGTTCGTTTCTGCAAAAATCGATAACTGTATTTTTTTAACCAAAATATGCACTCATCGTTTTTTATTCTTTCTGCAAAAAGACGAAGACAGGTATTTCTTTTACCTAAATGTGCACCCCCGGCCATTCTTTTGATGCCCGGGGGGGGGGGCTACTTTGCCAGTAGTGCATATGCAATCCAGATAAAGCAGTACCTTAAGGACTACATCCCGACAGTGTATTGTGGTGATCCGATCAAAACTCGTTGTAATAACACTTCAAACATCAATAGTACAAATCCTCATACATATCCCATGTTGGTCGCTCGAAAATTCTTGGGCTGATCAAAAGGAAAAGAAAGAGCAATGAAACTCCCAATGGGTACTATGATGCTGTAAAAACTGTAGGAGGAGATAGGTGGCGAAAATCTTCAGGGTAATAATAAGAAGAAATATAAGTATAAGAAAGATCCTGAGTAATTATAATAACCCGCGATTTCATCGCGGATTATTAACAGATCATTAATAGTAGTATAACATTGACTACTCGAAGACGTTGATAACTCACACCTTTTCGCCACATCTGCTATTTTGGACCAAAATGTGCACTTGGCGGCCTTTTTGAAAAATTGTTCAGCATTTGTTATTCTGAACTTATTTCTGCAAAAAACGGAGACAAATATTTCTTTTACCTAAATGTACACATGGCGGCCATTTTGAAAAAGAAATTTCCAAAAGAAAATATGTGTCATAATTTGTTTGTCATCTCGAGTGCATTTCTGCAAAAAACGAGAATTGGTACTTTTGATGCCCGATGGGTACCCTCCCAGTAGTGTATGTGCCATCCAGATAAAGCAATACCTTCAGGACTACATCTCGGCTGTGTATGGTGGTACTTCAGGCTGACAGTCATATGAATGTGCCAAGTTTGATGAGTCTAGCTTCTTGCATTCATGGGCAAAAATGTATAATTCGGTATGCACTTACTGGCCACATGACCTATATATTTGACCATTTGACCTGAGCTTGCTTCAAGACATTCGAAATCATAATGTGTATACCAGATTTAGTGTTTGTATCATCATGTATTCCTAAATTATGGCCAAAATGCACATTCTGATAAGCACTTGGTGAATCTCTGACCCAGATATCCTTTGATCTGAAACTGAAAAAGAATTATTGTATGAACTTAGTGAACCTGTGACCCAGATAAGCACATGATTTACTGCACATTATGGTAGCTTCCTGGATTCTGTCTTTATCCTCCTTTGGACATTAGATCTCAGGAGTCTCGGCAGCTTATCTAAGCTCAGTTAAACAGCAGAGATTTGGGGTGATGTGGATTTTATTCAATTAACTGTTGTTGGAATAAATCATAATTAGCTCAAGTTGTCTGCTGCTTAAGATGAATCCAGCGTGGTTTGCTCTGACTTCATTCAAAGCAACGAAAAGGAGCGATGCCCTCTTGAGATGATAAAGTGATATAAATGGGTTAATCAGTATTATGCAATGAGATATAACTAGTTGCACACGACACTATACAATAATTTCTCAAATGTTCAGTTTTTCTTATTGTTAATTTTGGGAAAAGTGAAAGATAGACACAATCTGACAAATCCAAGTGGCGAATGTTAATTTATTTCATGAAATGTTTTACCATGACAACTGACACAATTTATTTATTTTTAAATACCTATGAACTGCAGTTATGGAGAAGTGAAAAAATGAGAGCAACACATTATCGTATCTAGGGTAGAGATTGTAATAAATAACCATGCAAAATGTTGGTTGTAGCTTTCCCTGCGATTTCATACACGCTAGGAGCAAATCACTCGAGGAGATATGCTACCATAGGTCAGAAGACCACGAAATCAAACGTCGCTTTGACAATCACATGGTAAAGCTTGGCGGATCTTCCATATTGTTGTCTGATTTTTGGATTTAGTCAAATGTTACAGTATCCTACTGTATGACCACACCTTTCGTTGTGTTAAAATGTGAACAATCTCAGACATGCATTTTCACAGAAACGGATCCCCACCGAATAAGCACTTTAGCCGGTCCACGATGTCATCAAATTCACTTTCATCATAAGATCCATTTTTGTGTAGTATCATATAATTGTTTTATATATGCGACTCTTGACACACAGGGACACATGCGCACGTTCATGCGCGCACACATGCATGCATGCTAGCTTATTTACATGCACGCACGCAAATATACATGCACACACACGTACGCACGTATGCACAGAAGCACAAACATGAATACAATAAACTCTTCTACTTACGTGGCGAGAGAAATAATTGATGAAATGTAGGGGTGGGTAAGGACTGGATTCAATATGGTGTGAGTATAAGTTACCCCCACCCAATACCGAGCATACTGGCCCATACTCAAAAGGTAGAATCGTTAAGGAAAATGTACAGATGAGGGCAGTAATAGTGGTGATCAATTACCATCTTATTGTGACTGTGGCTAATTGATGAATCCAATATGTCGATCAAGTATATGACGTCATAACCAATTACATCACATGCATGCTGATGTCACAATCATATACGTAATTACTGATGTAGCTTGTCTGTTAGGAATTTTAAATGTCCGCCAGTTGGACTAATTATATGGTTTTACTAGTTAATACACATTATGTTGAATAATTTGACTGGGTGCTGTTGCGGCATCAACACTAGCCAGCTAAATGAGTGGTAAAATATTGTATAGGTTACCTATATAGGTTTCTTACCTGTATAGTTAGAAAATTAGATTCATGGAGTTCCAAGTTCGATAGATCCCAACGTGGGCAAAGTGTGTCCAGATCTTAGCTAGTGATGATTGAGGCATAGCTAAAACTGGATCCATCAATTAAGTATGGCCAAAAAGACGACCACAAATATTTCGAGTGCTCAATTATTACATTACGTAATTCAGATGCGATGGTATGTTATTTCATTTTTCATCCCGACATAATTTCAGTTGCAGCTACTTTTAAAATGGACATAGTATTGGCTATGAAAATTGGCATCATGTCTATCACACATTTCTACGCTTCTAACAATGAAGCATTCCTTTATCGCCCCTTTGTCAAACATACCAATGCACAGTTGGCAGAGCTTAAGCACCAATAGAAACTGGCGACCTTTTGACATATTGATCTTACTACTGAACTGATATGCATAAAGTATATAGGAAATGGTAGAACACGCTATAAACAATAGTTGAGTGGCCATTTATTTGTTTTTGATTTTTTGATATGATCATATGTTCATTTCATTTTGCGCTTCCCCATATTTGCATTTTTCAGTGGTATGCAAAATATAAGTATGTGTCAATTGTTACACTAGCACGATTGCTTGAAGCACATGAACATTGGTTGACTTGGTAAGTACATAATTTCAAAGTATTCCTTTGTCATTGCTTTGTCAGTCACATTAATGTACACTTGTCAAATTTTAAGCAATAACTAGAATTGGTATATCTTCTTTTCTCGGGTGACATAATCACTGCACTGATGTAAATAAATCATATAAGATATGGTAGAGGGAAATACAAGCAAATTGAACACTCATTAGTTAATAATAAATAAGAAAATCTGGTTCCAAATCATTAATTCCCTGCTCCCCAGCACGAAGAATAACATATAATAAGTAGGTCATTTAAATATTCTAAATAAATGATATTAAATACATATAGTAAATAAAAGACGACTTATGTAGCATGGAGAATTTGGTAGATGTGAGCCACTGTTCATTTCAGATAACTTAGATTGTTGTTGTTATTTCTAAAGCACATCAGTATTTTGTAGCACAAATCTACGCGACCATGCTACCTGCTGGCATTTACATGATTATGTTAAATGATGTATGAGTAAATTCAATACATTGCCATTTTCGTCTTGATTCCTCGTTGTGTAATAGATAATTTCACTTCATGTGGCAATAGCCACCTGGTGTATGCCATCTACGTCTTATTGGAATGGGCAGTGACAATATCCCGCTCCTGTGTTTAATTAAGCAGTATGAATTCATCGAATGAGGTTTACATTTCTACTGCGTTCAGAACAGACAATTACAGTATCAACAATATTATGAGAATGAATGGCGATTAGCCTCATGGGAAATGATCATTCTGTTTATCATGTTGTGTCTGCTAGATTATGTTATTGATTGTACAGGTCACGCTATCCTAACATGGCCATGAATACTTGGATTTGCACCAGTGATTAAAGATGGAGTGTAATGATTTTGGCACATCTGTACCGCACATCACAATTGTAGATATGCGATAAGGAAACACTAAAAAAATGTTACTATATTTGGAACTAGCTATTTCTTATCCGATTTTTTTCTGGATGGCAAAGATGTCTTTCCGAATGGTTTGCGGGGTGTGCAGGATCCCATTTCAACACTAAAATGCTGGTGTGCAAACAATATATCCCTTTTACAGTGGCGATCTTGACAAATACTCAGGCAATCAATGCATCGATTTGTAAAAATGACCCAGATACCCTGATATAAGAATAACATAGGCGTCTAACTGAAAGAATACATTCACATCACAGTTACAGTTAAATATGGAATATTAGTCGAAATACGCGATCAGTGTAATATATATCAAAGATATATTATAGGAATTGACTGGACATCCGCATACCTTCACTAGTGGACGTGGGTGGCGTAAGTTCAGTAAGAGTGTCCCTTATCAGGTATTTTCAGATTTTGACATATAAAAGCAAGCTGTCAATAACATATGTGCAGTGGGTATGCTCATTTCGTCTCCACAAATTGTCAAGAATTCTAAGCTGATTGGGCCGTTTCTCGTTGCTTTTCCCATTATTCTGGGTAGGGCCTGGTACAATCACCATGCTCTATAATATCATGCCAGCAAAGACAATACTGGGAATCTAATTTATCCGTAATCAGAAGAGAGACGGAACGGACACTCATATTCTGAATTTATATATTTGTATCACAAATAAAAGCATCGGTTGGCCTTATTGTAAGATAACTGACATTTTATTAGACAAGGTAATGGAATTCAAAACAAAAATAAAATTGTGATATTCTCATATACACGAGTTTAGTTATTGATAGGGTCATAGCCGACCTATAGCTATGCTATGTCTATGAGTTGTATAGCCTGATATTTTGCACACGTTAGGATTAAAACGGTTGCCATTCAATTGAGTGATCTATACTAGCTACCTCTCCCAATTCTCGCTAACATCCGCCCACTTTAATCATTTTCTATCACTTTGAACTCTCAAGCATCTCAATTTCAAGGTAAATATGCACTCTAAGTAGTTACATATTTTGAAAATAATTTGACTAGGATCTGTTGATGCATATAAAAGTAACATCTGATGCCAGATTGAACAGAACGTGAATTTAATTGTAAATTTGACACTGATATTCCAACTGAGATGATTAGTAATGGGCAGGTACCATTTTCGTTATTTGACTACATTATTTTGATTGTAACGTCAGCTAATAGGTGACATATATTAATGGACCTGTTCAGTTCATTCAAATGCCACCATAATCAAGTACAACATGAATGACTCGATTTAGTCTGTCTTAAACATTTAATAGTTATATACGGTGTATGAAGTGCATGTCTTTGCTATTTAATAAAGATGTTGTTGAATATTTTGAAACTAATTTGACTGGACGCTGTTGCTACCATAAATAGCAACATCTCCCAGTAAACTAGTTTCAAAATAATCAATAGCTTACCTGTACAGTTTTCTATGAATTGATAGTTAGAGATCGATCGATCCCCACACGAGCGAGCTGTGGGTGGAGCTTAGCTTGGGATTGGGCGAGGTATAGCTAAAGTTGGAACGGTCCATTATGACATCAGAAACATGTGGGAAGGATATGATACATTCATTACAATATGAGGGGAATCATTAATTATACACACTCTTCTTTGACATTGATGGAAGCCACCTGATATTCATGTGTGGCAAGGCGTCCCAGACAGATTTCTCATCGCTACCTAGGCGTTTCATAACAAACTACTCTAGTGTGCCACGCCAGATATAATGTTGATAAGGTGCTGACACACTCGGCTCGTCAACTATATATCTCTTTCGCATGACTGCGCTAGTATCGTTGTGAAGTCTAAGTTGCCCGCTCTTGTGTACAGCACACGTTGTAGCAGGTGTAATTCCGGATCGCTCGTAGCTTCTCAGGAAACATCTGTCTAAAAAATCATGCTTTTGTGTGGTACCTCCACTCTTCTCGGAGTCTAGGTCGATGGCATTGTTACCATTCCTGAATTCTTTGTACTCTTCAGGGACCGTCTCGATAAGTTGATAATGTGACAGACGCATACAGGGAGCCATTGCAAATAATTTGCGCCGACCATATGGTAAATGTATGAAGTCATTTTCTGGCTACAGTGTAGCTATGAGCATCCATTTATCGCAGCGATAATGAACACAAGCAGCAACTGTTGAGAGTTTCACAGAAGGAGATAAAGTGGGGTGCTGTCTTCCCAGCTGTACTTAAGAGTGACGTGAAATACTGGATATCGGTCATCTCAACACATCCAGTCTGGTAATATGTGTGCAGGTCATCTCTTTTCTGATTCCCGGCATCTGGGCGTAGATACGTCCTCTCACCCTCAACCTCATGCACTTTGCCAAAGTATTCATACTCAGCCACAGTACAGCTGCCTGTACTCGACCACAACCCTGCCAGTTGCAGGGCAAGTGAAGACTATTTTTGAAATTGTATCACTGGAGTGACTGGCTCGTTGGATATTTGATGCAATGTGTATTCAATAGATTCCTGATTGAACGAGAAGATCTGCAAGTTCTGACCTGTCAGATAGTTGAGTGCGATATGGAACCACGGCCTTTCTGATATCTATTTCATTAAACTCCTTGTGGTTGATGCGACTGCATGACCTTAGGCGATTGTCAAGTCGAAGGTGATGACACAGTTTTAGTGACCAAGATTTATCATCATCTTTCGCATCACTGAGCGCATGGTATTTAGGCTCAGTCAGTGAATCCATGAGCATCAGACTGTAACACACCTCGGTGGTAGATGGTGACACACGGGGTACGATGGTGTTGAACCGACTCCAGATTTGGAGTGTCTGCTGATTAGCTTCCATAGTGCAGACGTTAAATTAAAATAGCTTGGTTGACACCATATCGGCGACGGCCATGCCAGACCCATTTAACTGGCACTACTATTAAGGAAATTGCAACTGATATGCTACTCTTGTGTGACTACATTGATGAACAATATACTAGTGGTATCTGATGGTTAGCCCTAGCCAAACAGACTATGTTTATACACCACTACCTGCATACCATTGATGCTGTTTAACTGTAACAGGTGGGCAGCTCAAAAGGCAGGCATAGACAGGCTTGATACTCACCACCACAAATACCAATCACTTGATAGCGATGGTCAGACAGCATAATTTCCAACGACACACTATACAAGATGTGTAATACATCGTCGCTATCTGTAAAGGTATCCCGGCAAAGATGGTTGGTCCTTGTTTGGCCATGTGCTCAAGATGACAGAAGACACATCTTCACAGATTACCTTGTAATTTGCCCTAATGGGATCCAGAAAATATAAATCCTGGAAAGGACGTCATTTCATAAATTTGTTAAGAATGTTACGAGGTGACCTGGCGAAAGCAGGCCTCATTACACTCCAATCACAAATGGGCAGAGAAAGTCAAGGATCTTGGCTGAGGACAAGTCACAAAAGGCGAAGAATGACTGATTGAAGCTGTATGATGTTTCTGCTACTATAGCCACATAATATAGTAATCATACATATATCATATATACTGGTGTATTTTTCCATAATTACTGCACCACAGTATGGCACCGCGTGCTGCTGGAGTATCCAATGTGCACCATTTTCCTTAGTGATCTGCACATATCTTCTTCAGTGAAAATAGACGAAACTGTCAAAGCTGATGTAATACGATAATTGCAGCATATTTAATATGCTTGCCATCTAATGTATCCACATTGATATCAGTGTTGTTTGTTGCTGCTTGGATGAATACACCCGGCCAGATGAAGCAACGACACCCATCTGACTGAACTTGGCAATAGCTTTGATAGCCGGGGTGCTAAGGACTACTTCAAATCCATCATAGGATGAGCAGGCAACATTGTGATTGAGTATTTTGATGACAACTTTTTGTCCAGTTAATTGACGCATTGTCATGGTGAGGCTGAAAGATGTGGGTGTTTTCACTGGTCTATGGAAAGCACAGTGCACAATGTATTGGCCAAGCAGGATTACGTGTCGTTCTTCTGTTGAATTTTGAATAATCCTTCAATGTCTGAGGTGGGATCTGTCTCTTTGCAGACAACCCAACGTAGGAGGTTGTATAGGCTCTCAGGCAGCATGTCCTTGAGCATGTTGAGATTGAGTGAATGGGTGAAGGTAGTTGCCCACACAATTATATCTGCAATTCCGAGCTGAATACCTGAGCAGCATGATATATGATATGTATGGGTACCATCTTTTGGACCAGTAGTTGCGATGAGACTGTAGTCATATAGCATTACGTGGTGCTTATCACTCTCGAAATTCTGGCGATTCCGTACTGTAGCATATTAATATATGGTGAGTCCTTATCACTGGTTAAATTGGCATAGTCGACTGTGCTCGCTGAGTTCGGTACATGTTCAAAATTCCCACGACCTCCACATCCAATCGCTGATGGGCTCAATCCGATTTCAGTTCACATGCACCTTGTGTGATGGGGGATTTCAATGACTCGCTGTCCACCTTTGTTCTCAAGTTAGCTCGCATGAAATAGGTAATGATCTCAAACCGAGCAAATTGTTGTGATTGTACCTCTCAAACGTTGCGCGTGTGCTGCAATAAATTGCCTGTGAGTGTGCATATACCAATAGATCGCAAGAAGGCTCTCCATCTGAGAGTTAATTGATTTGAAAGTTGATGCAATCAAAAGTTGTCTCATTCGCTCGGTTGCATCGACAGGTCACAATCAGTCGTGCAGGCTCTCATCTGCTAGAAATTAACGGGTCGCTTAGTAGTATACAGGATTTAGTTCGAGACTAATCACCAAGTAGCCATTAACATTAACCATGGCCAATCTGGCCAACTGGTTGGCGACTAGTCCTTTTCAAGCGTACATTAAACGACCGAACCCCTTACAACTCAGAACAACTCAATACAACTCCCTACAAGTACATACATCCAGTCAGTCACTAGTTGAGTCGTTATATGTCCACCTGGAATAAGGAAACACGTCCAGCCCTAGCTAGTGACGATACAAAAGACGTATTTCATAGCATTGCAATGTCTACCCAAGTTTGCAATCTCTTTTGGAAATAAACAAGCCATGGAAGGCGAATATTTATTGTAGTTATTGAAATTTAGTTGATCATGCAGCGAGAGTGTTACTTACCATTGTGCACAGCAACACCTGCTACGCACATACACAGTGTGAATCATCATTGGTTGTTATTAAAGTCAGGTTGTCTCTTATTATAACACATTTGCGATGATATTCAGCTTTTACCCGTTAGACCTCATATGTCAAATATGTTAAATTTTCGAATTAAATTAAAGGTTAACTGGTGTTCATTTCTTCAACAAATTTGGTGGAATTTTTGGTCCACCAAAATTGTTTTAAAATGTACACAAATTTCCTTGCTGTTGGCAATGCACAAGATTGGATATTGTGATCAGAGTGGTAAGGTTTGAGATATAGTGTGCGAAATGCACAGATCCTCAATAGATAGTTTAGTAAGTAATACATAGCATGCTATAGTTTGCGCAATTTCTAAATGATCGATTACATTTAGAATTATTAGAAGGGTTACCTCATTTGCCAGGGAAGAATGCAGTTGACGCTATTTGACATTCTGTTATTACAAAGGAGCCAGCCCCATGACTATCAGATTAGAGAAGACATCTCAGTCAACTAGACATAAATTTGTGTTAATGGTGATTTCGCTATTGCCACCATCAGTTGTTTTGACCAAAGCCAAGGTCGCGTGTGCATAATCGCGCGTGCAGAACAGCTTGCTGAGATGTTAACCATATTAAAATCAGTAACAATAAATACATTATGAGGTAAGGACTACGCTGTTACATATTTTGAAACTAATTTCGCTGGGAGCTGCTGATGCGTATGGCAGCAATATGTTTAAGCCGAATGGATCTTTCTAGTTTTAACAATACCCCACCTATGTCTAGCTTTGCGCCACACACACCACACTCGTGTTCTGATCGATCGATCTCTAAACTCATTGACTATCAATATCCAGAAAACTATGGCAGCAACAGTGCCCAGTCAAATTAGTTTCAAAATGTACAACAACATGTTTATTAAATAGCAAAGGCATACAATTCGTACAACATGTCGAACTATTAAGCTTTTAAGACGGACTAAATAGAGTCAGGCTTGACGTCATGATTATGACGTCATCCTACAAGCCACATATTTGATTATGTCATCATATGACGTCATATGATGCACGGATGAACTAGAAAAGTCCATTAGTTTGCAGGTATCCAACGACTTCCGTGTATAATTGTCCTATGCTAGATGCGAATTGAAACTAAATCATGATAGCTGAAAGCAGATCTCATTATCCATATTTTCCACATTAGCCGCAAAATATTACCTTTCAACCCTGAGAACCAATACAAGAAAAATCTAACGATTCACTAATAAGGTGCCTGCATAATAAATGTGTATATTTTGTATTCTGTTTTCCATCATTCTGTCATTTGTATTACATCGTTTGGAGGGATCGTGTTCTTAGGTAATTCGTAGGATCCGTCACCATTTGGTCTCTCGCAGCTCATTAATTTCAATTCAAATTGCGTAGTTTATCATAACTTAGAACAGAACTGTAGGAATTGTCACATAACCAACACTAATCAGTCTGATGAGTTCTGCTCTGTTTCTTCATCCACTAATAACCTCTCTTATTACATAGTGGAACGCTAATGACTACAGTTTCTGAGTGTTTATGCATGAAATAGAGCAAATAAAATATAAGCCGCTTTAGACTTCTACTGTATCTATTAGTGGTTATTGGCCCAGACAGTGGAGATTTACTTCGAATTCCACGATAATGTTAATGCCGAAGACAGCATCTTATAATTGCATCTCCTCTCAAATCTCATTGTTGATTTTAACCACAATTGACTGAATTATGTTACTACTTCTTGGCTTGTCAGTCTGCATGATTCCTTGTGATTGGGCATGGCGGGTGACATGGAACACTTAAATTGGCTGTTAAATTACATAGGAAATTAAATAAAACTGTTAGATCCATTATCTATGTGCTTCTTCAGCTCCCAAGATAGCCTTCGTGTCCGTCTATAGCTGTGAAACATCTATACGGTTAGTCAATGGGGGGATTTACAAGCCTTTCTCTATAAATTCGATGTAGGCACCTTGGAACAACGCCGACAGGTAGACATAGCAGTACTGAATTTCGTAAATGGTTTTGATCAGGTAAAGTACTAATATAAACAACAGTACAGTAAAAACAGAGCTATTATTAAAACAATTGTATTTGTGATTGACAATTGTCAATCTAGAGAACGGCATTATATAAAAAAACTAAATGCATAAGGGTATAGTATGATGGTATGATATGCATGTAGAGTAGTCAGTATATGAACAGCTATTCGGCTAGCGAGTTGGACGATATCATATACCATATTAAATAGCACAATATATAATAGGCTTACCATGGCGATAGTTCAGGCAGTAGCGAGCAGAACTGTGAAACCGAGGATCCCAGGATCGCGTTTCTGTTTGGCCAACTGACGATCACTGGAAACATAGGCAATCTCATTCACTCCTCGTTGACTCTCTTCACCCAGAAGTATAAATGGGTACCAGTATAAAAAGTTGAGTAAGTTGGCAACAATAGACTGAAATAAAACCGCCCTAGAATGGCGTGAATGGGACCTGGAATCAGGGACTCGATAGACGTCAATCAAGCCAATAACTTCTTCACGGAGGGGTGCGGGTGCTTGTGAGTCTAAGTCATTGGACGTAACGACTCTGTTTAGTACGTATCATCTGATGAACTCACGAATTGAGTGTAGAGGTCACGTTGTTCAGACATGACAACGAATACACAATTAGCAGCATGGATTAAATATATACATTAAGAACTAGACTAGATCTGTTTGAACACAGGGTACCTAATACCTTAGGAATAGGAAGTATCATAGGAAATAGTAGTCATCTATTTATTGAATAACTATATCTTCTCAGAGGTACATTGAATGATAATATACGGATTCATTTCTAACTATGAACAGACTATTATAGATAAGCTCCACATACGCGTTGCCCATGGTGGTATCAATCGAGCCGTGAAGTCACAGAATCCCAAAATCAAGGTAAATCTACAGGTAAGCTGTTGAATATTTTGAAACTAATCTGACTTGGTGCTGTTGTTGACTATGGCAGTAATACCGCTCATTCAAATTAGTTACAAAATAGTCAACAAAATATGTATTAAATTGTAAAGACATACATTTCGTTCACGTTAGATACGTCATTCATCGCGTATTATGATGTGACTTAATTGATTATGATATTATATACTTGAATGGCAGATTGGATTCCTTTATCAAGCACATGTCATACAATATTGCATATGGAATCATCTTCTATTTATTATTGATAAGAATCTATAAGGGTTGCTAGGTGTCGAGGTATTTCTGTGTCCACGTGGTTGGTAATTGGTTGGCGCTTGAAATTACAATATCTCAGTTCCTAGACTATTAGAGAGGAAAGATGTTGAATATTTTGAAATTAATTTGTTTCAAAATAGTCTAATGCGTATTCCTTATATGATAGCGAATGTGCACTGTATGGGTTTAAAGCGATTGGGCGATTGTTAAATTAAACAAAGTCAATAGAATCTCGGTAGCTGAGGATTCTGGAGTTTTTCGAATTTGTCCAATTTATTTTTTTACAATTTTTAAGATGGCACCCAAAATTCCTGAATCATATTGTTTAAATTGGGAATGTAATTTCCGAGATATCCACAATTCAAGAATTTGATCCGATCCGCATCCATATTCATTTAGCCCTAGCACGGCCAAGCATTAGAACTCCTCTTGCACCGTAAAGCGGCGCCAAATTCGCCTGGTAGTCTTTGCGATATAGCCCAAAGGCCCGAAGATAAGTGCGTCATGAGCAATTAATTGAAGACGGTTGATGTACGAATTATATGCCTTTACTATTTAATACATATTATGTTGAATATTTTGAAACTAATTATACTGGGCGCTATTGCTGCCATACCCTGTATAGTTTTCTGGAAATTTATATTCATGATGTTTACGGAATCATCGATCCCAACACGGGCGAAGCGTTGGTGGATCTTAGCTAGAGATGGGCGGAGAATAGCTAAAACTGGAAAGGTCCATTCTATTCATTCTGTGTATTAATATCATTGGCTATGCTTAGTCATGCATACCTTATCTCGCACAGAAATCTAGCACAGCAGTATTTCTAGTATCAATCTCATCAGAAATTACTTCTGAATGAAAGTGCCTATGAAAACTAATAATATCAGGCATTAACGGGATACCCATTGCAAACTTATCACTGTGTTTATGTCGCTTCAATAAATGTGATTTTAATGTGTTTCTTGTTGACCCCCATTCGAGCACCAATGTCAATCTGATAATCAAAAATGCATTAGGAACATTAACCGAGCATGCTTCGAATAATCTATTCTTGTTTATTTAATAACATGCTAGATAGTAAGAGTGTGTGATCAGAATGTGAGAATTCCGAGAAAAAATCCCACAGTAAAGCAAAGTATAATAAAACAATTCTAAAACATTTATACCTTGACTTCCCGGAATATCATAACGCCTGTGAAAATACACAAAAACACCATTCGTTAATGAATAATGGACAGTATTTAGTAGAATGCAAGAAAACTGGAAACAGATCGTATGCCTGTTTGCCATTATGAAGATATAAGTACGTAAATCTGTATCACCTATCACCAAACCACAGCAGCATAGTTCTAAAATTCAGCACTAACTAGCCTCCTATCTGATTTTGAATAGGCGAGCTGAGAAAATCAGGCTGAGCTATATCACAGTGCGTTGTCAATGACGGGTTGCTAGAACTAAGGCTTGCCATTAATGAAAGTCATGCATGTGAGTGCGTAGTGATCTAGATGATAGACCACAGACTGACAAAATATATCGGATGTACATGCTCAGTTCAGCTCAATTCCTCTGGCTGTTATGGACTGTGAAATTCTGCGTAGACCACGTCACACTACCCTGGAAAACGTGCGCCAAGGAGAAGTCAAACTCATAGAGAGTATATACGCGTAAGGTGGCACACACATTGCGCTGTTATGCTGGTGTAATGCTCTCGTACTTTGATAATAAAAAAGCATGTGTTTCAAATAAGTATAAGTCACTTTGTTAATTTATTGGCACGTTGGGTAAGTGGAAATGTAGACACCATTTTAGATTTAGCTTGCAATCACGTCATATTGCTGTAATCTTTTGTGTCTGCTTGCTTAATATTCTTATATAAAAGCATAATGGCATCTGCTTGCTTCGATCATTTACCAGCTGACCTGTTCAATGGGTGTGTCTACCTGTAAGAGGATAGTTTATATTTGAATGGATGAATCCGGGTTTCGCTATGCCCCCCCCCCCCCTACTACACTAGCTAAGCCACCACACACCGGTCATTCAAATTGGTCTCAAAATATTCAGTAAATTCCGAGTTACTACCAATTGAAATTACTGGCTTGTGGCTTGCAGCAGCTTGACGTATAAGGAGGATGAATCACGAGAATGAACATTGTGTTTCTACCGGTCTCAGACCAAGCAATTACAGAATTGCGAGTTCTTTGAGAATGGCAACTGATCAGCGTCATGGGACGCAATGAGTCTGTCGAGCAATGATTCTGTCGAGCACGTAGCGTCTGATAAACTCGTGAATTTAGTGGACAGGTCACGTTGCTCAAAGCTGATCACGAATAAAAGGATTATCAACATGGATTAAAGACATACTACAGGAACTGAGGATGCCGTTCTAAATCTGTGATATATGTTAGGTCTAAGCAGTATGCCACATAATGCGAACAAACGCCATTGCAAGTGAATAGTAAACGTTATACTACTTAATCGAAATAGATGACTTCACACTCTCTCTTTAGATTGATGACTTCAGTCAAATTTCCTAATTTAATCTCGTTCATTCTTGCAAAGAAACTGCAGCATTTCCACATGGCGTTTGTATATGCTGGAAAGCTATATATAAATTGAATCTGAGCGAACAGTATGCCTATTATACACAGTAAGCGTATTAACGAAATTATGTTCATACACTGGGGCGACATTAGGAGACTGAATGCACATTCAAATCTATCAGTTATAACGAAATGAGATTGCAATGCACTGTTCCAGTTCATCCGTCCCTCATATGACGTCATAATCAACTACGTGGCGTGTAGGATGGCGGCATAATCAATTGCATCATGAATGACTCGATTTAATCCATCTTAAATGCTTAACAGTCCGCCACCTTGTACGAATTTTATTGCTTTGATATTTAATAAACATGCTGTCGAATATTTTGAAACTAATTTGACTAGATGTTGTTGTTTGCATGTATAGTTTTCTGGAAATTGATAGTCAGGTGGTTCAGGGGTAGGGGTGGAGCTTATTTAGAGATGGGCGAGGCATAGCTAGAATTGGAAAGGCCCATTGTATGTATCTATGAACTGTAGCATGTCGGAATGTGACAGTAAAATGTAGATATTTTAATTAGCAGCAAGAATGAATGAATCCATGTTTAGCTATGACCCACCCGTCTCTAGCTATGCTCCACCCAAGCGTTGCCAGTGTTCGGATCGATCGTTCCCTGCACTCTCGGCTGAATAGCTATTTCCTGAAACTATACAGGTACAATATTCTGAAACTAATTTATCTTGGTTCTGTTGCTGCCTAGCTTGAGATGATTTTTTGTCCGGAAAACAATTTTTGACATGCGCGAGCCGTTTGCAATTTTCGGATATAGCGTGCGAGCGTGTGATTTATCACTTCCATTATTGGCATATGTAATCCAGTTAATATATGAAATGACCCACCAGAAATTGCATTATTAATTTATTTTATCACCATTCATCTCAGACAAGCAAAGAAGAGAAAAGTCTTCCTAAATAGAAGTAGTGGAACGATGCCTAATATTTTATAAATACAAGATGGCCACCACAGTATTTGTGATTACTTTGTTTTCTCCTAATTTTCACTTCTAATCACGCTATTATTAATGTTTGGAGATGTGAAATATGCTCTTTAGTACAAGTAACGGATATATTTATATAGAACATAATAACTTTACCAAATATTGAAATAGTTGAACAATTCATAATTTACAGAAATTCAAGATGGCTGCGCCAATGTAAGAATTCAACCGTTGTTATCATGTATTGTCCTGTAGCCAAACATTTAACATTCTTTTAAGTTGCTGGTAAATGTAACATGAAATAGTGATAAGCCAATAGAAATTCCTGTTTTTCATCTTTTAGATTTCAACCGGGCGTCCAATACATCTCAATATTGTCCTGATTTGAACGATTTAGCCTTACACGTTCACGTTAACTCTGGAAGTGTGACTGAAACTTAGTTATTGTGGTATTATGGAGGACATTAACCATATGCTTTAGTGCTAGATAAATACACAAGTGTGACTAACATGTGTGGAACACTGACTTCTATGCAGACTTGTTCTTAACAGACAGTATTTTAAAGTAGGTGGTCAAAAGAACAGTCATCTTAGAGAACCTCCAATAATTACCTGACATTGTGGTACATTAAGGGACAGGCTGTGCTTAGTGACCCATTTATGATGGAACATTCAGTGCCTGTTATAGACAGGCTTGAATATTCACCGTTTTATATTAATTTTGGAACTTCGAGCAATACACCGCGTGGAATGCATGATATTCAAAACATATTTTTACAATCTGATATGAAAGTTACAATTCGTTTCAGTACGCACAGCCACCACCATAATGATCATGCAATACTAAGCCATTCAAGATAGCAAACGAGTTGTATTAAGTAACTGCCTTTCTTTAGAGACGACTTAATCTGACGGTCTAACGTGGGGTATATATATATATATATATATATATATATATATATATATATATATATATATATATATGGTTAATTGGTTAATTGTATCACGTTGCAGTAGACCCATGCAATTCCTAACGGACAGCAGATTGTAAAATATATAATGTTACTCATATGGATAATTTTGTTTTAGGCATATTCTTGCCTAGTGTCGAGGAGCAGAGCCATACATTGCGCATTCTGTCTAACTGTTACTTCACAGATTCGTTGGCTATAATTTACTGCTATCTTTGACAACAATGTATGTATCATATGTTCATCATCTAGAACAATCTAGCTCACTCTTCATGCACGGACACCGTCGTCTGTTGCTACATCCCATTTACAGTAATGCCTAAGCACATTCAGCAGTTCTATTGGGGCTGCTTCCTACCATCCCCAATCCTCTGGTGTCATATGATATCCATGTGTCACCCATTTGTAGGGAGCTCTGAAGCTCTGAATACTGTCGAATCTGACAGCTGATGGGGTTAGAATCCACTCTGGCTATTACCCAGCTTCTGGTTTAGGTGTTGCAATCTGATGAAAGCTAGCCTGTCGCCTGGTTTATCTTTGTACACTGAGATTATGGAATTCTCCCCTGCTGCTATAACATAGGTTTGTGTGCTGTTTGGATATCTAAATATTTCAGCCTGTTCGTCAAACACTTTACTAGCGTGTATCACCGTCAATCCAACGTCCTTGTCCAGTCCATATATGTGTGATGCCGTGTTGCACCCAAGGATAGCATGAACAAATAACACCGTGTTAAATACCTGTCGGCCAAGCATTCTTCTGAGGAGAGCATAATCCAGCATCTTGATTCCTTTTTCATGTCATATCGGGGTTCAGACGGAAGGTATATGTTAGCTGTGGCGTGCTGTGAGTGGAAACAACATATACCAGAGTGTCTGCGACATCTGCAACGAAGAAAGTTGATTTACGCATTCTCTCATCATCAGAAATTGCGGTTTGCACACTTAGTAGAGCAACATCTGCGTCAGCATGGTCTGTGTGGCATCCATCACGCTCTAGAATATCACTGAACAGGGTTATGAATGTTGGTTTATTTTCATTGCTGGAAAGGGAGTCTTTCTTGCTGACATATCTCCGCATATGTTGAACCACGATTCCATGAGATTATGTGCAGGAATGCTCGCCCATCTCATATGCATTGTACACCCCTGATGATACAGTCATTTATCCAGGCAGCAACATCCGAGGTGCATCACCCAAGGATGCTTGGATTGCTAGTTAAGCTGTACATCTATTCTCGAAGAGTGCAGGAGGATTGGCGCACAGTTCATATTTAAATACGTCTGGCATGCTCTCATTGAGCATCCTAACAGTTACTAGCCTCTGAAACCGAAGTTTCGGACCCATGCGTATCACCTCAAACCTTTCACTGCACAGGTGTTGCTTACGGTAACCTTTTGATCCATTTCCATGAATAAATAGTTGACAATGCTCTGGCCAATCATGTCTTTCATAATGTTGTCACCGGCACCCCTAGCACTTTGAATGGTGGCATCAGCCGTTGCACCAGACACAATACTGTGTAGTGCTGGATTCTACAGATGACTTCTGTAAGTCAAACTACAAGGTACTACTATGTAGCCTCCATATCCAACACCAGCCTTGCCAGCGGCCGCCCTGTGTGTTGTTCACTCATCAGGTACCTTACTGATGTCAGATCCGACATGGTCAAGTTCACCTCTGAACAGGCATTGGCAGACAGCAACCATGTACATTCTGCGTTTTCATTTCCCCCACGTCCTCTTGTCAGCCCCATCCACGCTTAATTCTTCCAATCAATACTTACCATATAGGCAAGTCCTGTGACAATACTGTTCAATGTCTATCAGATCTTCCACCAACATGCAGGCCACCATGAAAGCACAGGTACACCTCTTAACTGTGTTCCTGTGCGCTATCCATGTTATTCAAATACAGGTGATGAGATTTTGTATAATTATCATGGCATGTAGCTGCCAGATATGGAAACATTTTTTTAAATCGTCTTCAAATGCAGCTACCACTTGCCAGTCCATACATCTTTGATGAATATTTGGAAAATAATTTTTCAGATACTGCAACCACATCTTAGCTGTGCGTTGGTTCTGCATGGCATATTACCTGCCAGTTGTTTCTGATTGATGTCCTGCTGGATATAGGAGTTCTGTAAGCTTTCTAATGCGATTGATCCATCCATTATGTCAACAGAGATTGTTTCTTCATCAATAAAGTCTTCCGGCATTGCCGCAACATTTGCCTTGTCGCAAGTGGTTTTCCAAGATTATGTTGAGGTACGTTCATCAGTTTCATGGGAAGACGTTGCTGTAACTGTGACCTTATGCCCATCTCCCGCCTGACTTGTTGTTGGGTGTGCTACTGGTATGCCAAATATATGTGACATTAGCATGGCGCTGATGGCCCCACTTAGAAACAGATATCCCCGAACAGCCCTAGAAATAACTTTTCCCCTCAGGATATAACCTACTGTGTTGCTCACATATCTGCACTACAGCAATTCCAACTGACCCGTGCCAGCAATAATGTGTCCTATAGAGGCCGATGAACTAATTTATGTATGCAATCCTCCAAGCGTCAGTATGACAACAGTGCCTAATTTGTATGAATCCAAGATGACCACCACAGTAGTGGCACTATATAGTTTTAACTTCTAATCAAGCTATTTTAATGTTAAAAGATGGTAATGGTTTATCACATTTTAACTTTAAAAATTGGCTTAACTAGAAGTGAAAATAAGATCAAAATAGTAATAACAATATTATTGATTCATGTAAATCACGCTCTTTCCACTACTTAAACAATGCAGGACGTTTCATATGGTGTATGCATACGTATCACTTAAGTGTGGTTTAACACATGTAAGCATTACATATAACTTGATGAGAAGGGAAAATGGGATAAAAAGGTGTAATGCTAAATATCGTGGCGGCCATTTGTTACGTATGCAAATTAGGCACTGTTCCACTATCTCGATTTTGGAAGACTTTTAATACGTTCTTTTATTTGCCTTTCTGAGAAGAATTGTGATAAAATAAATTACGTTGCAATTTTGCATTTGTTCACCCACATTTTTCATATAATGATTAGACTAATGCGTACATGGAGAAATGCACACAGATCACAAATTTAAACTGTAACTCGATTATTACAAATTGCAAAGGCATAAATATAATATAGCAGATTTATTTATAAAATACTAAATATGTTATTTATCATCACACCGCATACATCATATGACTACGAAAACTACTGGTTTCGACAGTAACAAGGTCGAAAGTGACCTATATAAAACGAAACCTTGTAACAGATATTATTTCATGAATAGTGCTAAATCAGCAAATAGTTATATAAATTTGGAAACGGGTTTCCTTTAGAACAGGCTGTATGAAACTAGCCATTTCTTTTCAAAACAACACAGAAATTAATATATGTACTATGTCCGTAGTTTTTGATTACTAAGTATTTAGAAAAAAAAGTAATTACTTAATTTAACAACAACTTCCAGTCTAAATTAGTTCCAAAATATTCAATACCTTTCCTACATACGTGTCTGAGAATTAGGATAATGGGATGTCATGTACTTCTTGATTACTAAGTATTTATAAAAAAGTAATTACTTAATTTAACAAAACGCAGGATTTACCCCACATAATGCTAACATCGTGTATTGAGTCTTTGGTATCTTGTGCCAATCAAATCTCACGAGACACAGTGCTTCTCTAAGCTTAATTAAACATCGGAAATCACACCACGCTGAGAAGATGATATCACTAACTATAGTCTTGCAAGAGGAAAATTAGAGCATTGGTAGTATTTTAGATACTGAATGATTATGAGTCTTCGGAGACGTGCTTTTGATATCTATCATGTATCACGTACTGTCCGGCGTGTTAAGGTCGCATTGCCGAAATAAGACTGTGAATGTTGTAGTTTTAATACTGATTAGTCTGAAGCGTGGACAAGATTAGTTAGGACGTCCCTCGAGTTATAATTGATATGTCTATAAATGTTCTCTATGGGCTACGTCTTAAGCCTTATTTAATTAGTATTTTAGTTATTTTCATTCTGCAAAAGGTATGTCTGTCTGTCTGTCTGTCTGTCTGTCAGCGTGCCTGCGTGTCTGCCTGTATGTCTGCCTGCCTGCTTACGTGCGTGCGTACGTGCGTACGCGTGTGTTGCGTAGGTACGTGCATGCATGCGTTTATCTGCGTGTCTGTCTGTCTGTCTGTCTGTCTATTTACTTATCTACCTACCTGCATGTCTGCCTGACTGACTGACTGGCTGACTGCCTGCCTGCCTGCATGCATGCATGCCTGCCTGCCTGCCTGCCTGCCTGCCTGCCTGCCTGCCTGCCTGCCTCACAAACCGATTCCTTAATATCACAAGCAATATATTTAAGAAACGTTATGTTGAATATTTTGAAACTAAATTGCTTGGGCGCTTTTACTCAGCACCATTTGACCATGTCAAATTATTTTCAAAATATTCAGCAACTTATCTGTATAATTACCGTGAGATCTGGATTATAATACTTCTGTTTTCAAATTATATAAATCGATCACAACATTTACAAAGCGTGGGCGGAGCTTAGCTATAAATGGGCGGGCATAGCTAAAAGTGGATTCATCCATTATGTGCGCAGGAACTGGGCAGCTCAATAACACAATAAGTAAACAGAGCACTAGTACGCGATGCTAAAATAGAGTTTCATTTTGTATTGGTAAATAAAAGGATTACATGTGTTTATTTATCTGGTAGTATATTATACATTACAGCATTCGTGGTATTTTAGACACATTGAACACGTCTGCCGCTGAATAGATAAAAGGTGTAGGTGTAGGGCCTAGACGCGGTTCAACTATACATAGTTGGAGTGGCTTTCTCGATGCGTTGACCACTAAAATATCACCTTGAGCCCAAAGGATAAAATAACGTATCTACTTACATGATCTTTAGGGTGTATGATGAAAGGGCATGATGAAGGGAGGCTACTTATAACAAACATGAACATAGATAATTATGACCCGCAAATGACCATGATACCCACCCACCCAGCCCCCTCCATTGAAATATTCACATTTTCATTATGAAGTATTCGGATCTCTGGAATCTGACCATGGTTGAAGAGAGTTAGAATCAACCGCTTGGAAAAATTGCAGTTCAAATATTCCTCACATGGGTTTACTATGGGGATACGTGTCATGGAAAAGCTGATTTCTAGAAAACTATTAGATTGAGCCTCTTCCAAATTAGTAAGAAAGTAAGTGTCTATGGGTCCTATGTGATTAATAAGTTTCAAGTCGAGCAGAGCAAAACACGTTTTGGTGGCCATTTCTGGTGGCCGGAATGCAATAAACTCTTCCCGTTACATGGCGACAACACTACTTGATGAAAGATATGGGTGAGTAAGGACTGGATTCAATATGGTTTGAGGTTAAGTTACCGGCACCCACACCCATCATGCTGGCGGATAAGCAAAAGGTAGAATGGCTAAGGATAAAGTAGAGAAAGACTGTTGGGGTGATCAATTAGCACCTGATTGTGAATGTGGCACATAGATGAATCAAATATGTCGATCAAGTTAATTTGGTTATAATCAATTACGTCACATGCATGCTGATGTCACAATCAGATACGTAATTAATGGCGTAGCTTCTCCGCCAGGAACGTTTAAAAGGTCGTCAGTTGTACGAATTATATGGCTTTACCAGTTAATAAACAGTATGTTGAATATTTTGAAACTAATTTGACAGCACCCTGTATATTATATTTTTAAATATTCCAGAGATTACCTGTATAGTTTTCTTACATTTATAGTTGGATACTGAGATTCGTGGCGTTCGGGGTTCGATAGATGTCAACACGGGCAAAGCGTGGTCAGAGCTTAGCTAGAGATGCTTAAGGCATGGCTAAAACTGGATTCATCCATTGAACATGGCCAAATACACAGCTACAGATATTTTGAGTGCTCAATTATTACTCTACAATTTAGATGCGATGGTATGTCATTTCATTTTCCATTCCCACATACTTTTATTTTTGCATCTACTTTAAAAATGTACATTTTATTGGCCATCATACTAACACCATTCCGTTAAAACAAATGAAAATCGGCAAGTTGGATTTGCAAGATCATGTCTATCATTCGTTTCTAAGCTAACCACACCGAGGTATTCGTTTATCGTCAAATATACCAATGTACAGTTGGAGGAGTTTAAGCAGCAATAGAACCTTGCGACATTTTGACGTCTTGACAGTATTATTGAATTGATTTGCATAAAGGATTTAGAAAATGGTAGAACACACTACAAATATTAGTTTAGTGACCTTTTTTTTTTTATAGATTTCTAGATACGATCATATGTTCATTTCATTTCGCTATTCTGCATATTTGCATTTTTCAGCCCTGTGCAGCACTTACTTGAAAATACATTAACATTGATTGATTTATTAAGCACATAACCCCAAAATATTCTTTTGTTAGTGCCTTGTCGGTGAGATTAATGTAAACTTGTAAGATTGTAAGCAATGACCGGAAGTTGTTAACTGTATATATCTCGGGTGACATAATTACTCACCTGGCGTAAATAAACCATATACGAAATGGTAGATGGCATTACAAACAAACATTGTCAATACTCATGTGTTAATAAGTACTAAGAAAAAATGGTTCCAAATCTGTAATTCCCACCCCCTAATAATGGAAGATTTTAACCGTAACTGGTTTTCTCACAGTATCACCTAATTGTCGTGGGTACTCCTAGCCCAAAGAATAACATATAATAAGTAGCTCATTTACATATTCTAAATAAATGATATTAAATAAATATAGTAAATAAAAAGCCGACTTATGTAGCATGGAGAATTTGGTAGGTGTGAGTCACTGTTCATTTCAGATAACTTAGTTGGTTGTTGTTATTTCTAAAGTACAGCAACATTGTGTAGCACAACTTGTCATCGATGTACAAGACCATGCTAGCTTTTGACATTTACATGATTATATTAAATAATGTATGTGTAAATTCTACGATAAATCGTCATTATCGTCTTGATTCCTATTTATTTGATATATAATTTCAATCCATGACGGATTGTGACGATAGCCACCTGGTTTATGCCACGTACGTCTTATGGGACTAGGCATTGACAATGCCACGCTCCTGTGTTTAATTACGCAGGATGAATTCATCGAATGAGGCTCGCGTTTCTACTGCTTCCAGAACAGGCACTTACGGTATCGACAGTAATATGAGACTGAATAGCGATCGTCCTCATGGGACAAGATCATTCTCTTTATCACGTCGTGTCTGCTCGATTCTTGTATTGATTGTACAGGCCACGTTATCCAAAAATGGCCATGAATGCGTGGCTTAGCACCAGAGATTAAAGATGGAGAGTCACCATTTTGCTAGATCTGTTTAAATGTTCGGCACATACCTATTGTAAACATACGGCAAGGAAACGCTCAGGTATTAACAGTGTTGCTATATTTGGAACTAGCTATTTCTTACTCGATTTTCTCTGAACGGCAAGTATGTCTTTGCCGCGTGTACAGGATTCCATTGCAATGCTAAAATCCTAGTCTGCAAACAATATATCGCTTTCAACGTGACAATATTGACAAATACGGCAGGCAATCAATGTATCGATTTGAAATCAACTCATCTGATCCCGTCATATGAGAGCAGTATGGGGCGTCTAACCGTAAGAAAGCATTCAGGTCACAATTACTGTTAAATATGGAATATTAGTTAAAACACGTGATCCGTGTGGTATATATCAAGGATGTGTTATATGAATAGCCTGGACACCCGCATATCTACACTAGAGTACGAGTTATCCCAGCCGCTGATGACGAGAGCTTAGTAAAAGTGCGGCTGCCCGGGTATTTTCAGAGTTTGACATATCAGATCAAGCTGTCAGTAACATACATGCAGTGGGTATGCTCATTTCATCTTCGCAATTTGTCAAGACCTCTCAGCTGATCGGACCATTTCTCGGTGCTCTCTTCGTCGTCTGGCTCGTGTCCGGTCCAATCGCCAAGCTCTATAATGCCTAGCCAGCCAAGATAATACTGGGAATCTAATTTTTCCATAATAAGATGAGAGACCGAACAGACACTCATAATCCAAGTTTATATATGTTTATTGCAAATACAATTTGTTTGGCCATATTATAAGATAACTGATATTTTATTCGACAAGGTAATGGATTTTGCAACAAAAAATAGGAGTTTGTTAGTAGTCTAATAACTATTGGTATTACAACACGTCAATGCGCGCATACCAATAAGATTATTACAGCCGCTGCCACCCAAGGATTTATCATGTTTGCCAATGTCAATACACGTTGCCCAATACAGAGTACGATATATTATATCTTTCTTGAAGCCAAGACTCATAATGATGACGGCAGTAGCTTCGGGACAAATCACAATACTGTGCTTGGAGCATGCGCATGTCGGTTTCCTTGTGCGACCATGCTAGCCCTTTGATCTCCTCCCAGTGATCTGTGGCGATATTGTAATAAATATTCTCACAGGTTACATGTAGTACTTTGCCATGGAGTTTACCACTATGTTTAAGGACTTCCACGCCTAGACAATGATGAGTCTAGTCTTGTTGCGAGAGCTGCAGAGATATTTGCCCCATTGCTGGATAGTGTGGAGGGGTGCAATTTTTTTATCTGGATACCAACGATTGGCCGTTCAGCATCTTTGATGGATGTTTCCAAAGATACATCAAATGCAACATCAATCCTCTGACTGCGTGTACGATCACGCAGAATCAACGACAAAACCGTGTCTGCCAAATGTGCAAATGTCATTGTGTTAGCGTTCGTTTTCTGGACAAAGCTCATTCCATTAATGATACATGTTGATGGTTCTGGAGTGATTCCTTGCGAGTACTGTCTTGCTGGTATAAATCAGTGATCTATCGTTATTTGAAAGTACCCATGGCATGGTTCCTAATGGGTGGGCTGTGTGTAGCTGTCTTCGTTGTGCAACAATGATCATATGACTAATTACTTTCTAACATTAAGGACCTCATTATCCAATGCCTTGCCAGTATTTTTCCTGTTTATATCACTGAAACGTTCTAGTTTTAGCTTTGCTAGTTTGTCATAATTCTTTAGGGTGGATGTGTCGTTTTCCAACGGATTTTATTTGAAATTCTGGTATGCCTCCTTTCCAAGTTTCTGAGCAAGAAGATGCTCTTGAGCAACCTCTGGTGGAGCCAGGTGCCTGTTGACAATTTCGATTTTACTAAATCGTCATAACTAGAGGTAAATTGATCGACCAAGCAATTGTCCAATATGTCATCTAAAGATTGAACGTCCTTAACTGTTAATTATAAATAATCCATTCGCCCATATGCGACCGCAGATATCAGTACGTCTTACGAGGGGGAAATCATGTGCTGCATAGCAATGTCTATATGCTAACAGGGTATGCCATATTCAAAATATTTCACAAATTGTGTGATAAATTGTGCCTTTTGGTCAAGAGTGAAGTCAGGGGGTACAGATTACATGGAAAATGCAATTATCGGGGCTTTGTTTGAACCATTATCTAAAATTTAAATGTCCATTGTTTTGGGTTGTGTCAAAATGGCGGCCATTTTTTACACCGTCTTGGATTTCTAGCACTAAGCTGCTAGACTGGAATGATTATCATATCAACTAATGTTCATTACTTATAGAGCTTTTGAAAAAGCGCAGATCTTGCCGGGCTTAAGTTGTGGCGATTTCTGCTTTGGCCCGTGGGCGAATTGGATTCATCCATTGAACCAATACATTCATTTTGGTCTTGCTTACGCGTTACTTAATATATGGTTTCACTCCATCTGACGATAGCCTCCTGGTTTATGTCATGCACGTCTTATGGGAATGAGTATTGACAATACCCCGCTCCAGTATTTAATTAAGCAGGATGAACCAAGCCAACGAGTCTCACGTTTCCATATCGGCGTCATGGGACAACATCATTTGTTTATCACGTTTTGTCTGCACGATGCTTCTATTGAGTGGACAGGTGACGTTGTTCAAACACGGCCATGAATGCATGAACATACCTTTCCACTCTATCCATCCAGCATATGACGTCATAATTTACCACATGACGTAATGAATGACATCATAATCAATGACGTCATGAATAAGTACGCCCGAACGCATATTTGAAGACGAACTATGCGTTGGTTTGCGAATCGTATGTCTTTACCACTCAACTAAAGATCTTGCTATTCAACAAACAGACTCCCTAGCAGATGAAATCACTGACACACATGACTGTCACAAAATGTTTCGGGAATCCCGAGCCCTGAGAGTTACTGACTACACACCACCATTCACTGTACACAACGCTGAAGGACACGTTATCGGGACTGACCAGGGTAAAGTTGAGAAGGCACTTAAAGCCCTGAAAATTGATATGCATCTGGACCTGATGGCATGAGCAATGACCTATTCAAATATGCACGTGACATTATCCCAAAACCGATCACGCACTGAATCAATTCAGCTTTTTTGCACCACGTTCCCATTGACAAGGTACCCTTATCGCACCAGCCAATCCCAAGAAGCCACCTACCCACCCCAACCCCGCCCCATCTCTGACACATTGTGCTTCTCAACAGCATGCATAAAAGGTCCTATCCAATGTTACTCTATGCAGTATCCGCGACAAGATCTATGACTTCACTGCAGCATGTCAAAGTGGCTTCAAACGGGGACACAGCTGCGCAGATATTGTATGGGTTCAACGTATGCTTGTGTCGGCAGTCATGTCCACATCCTGAGCTTTCCACAAAATGGGCATTGACGTGTATCGGGCCTTCGACATAATTAAACGCTCAAAGATCCTAGATATACTACGCCAGGGCAGTTGCAATGAAGATGAGCTACGACTAGTGAGACTATTGCTTGCATACACCAAGCTGAGAATACGAGTCAAGTCAGCGAATTCTGAAGAATTTGAAACATTAATCGGCTCCACAGCCACAGTGGGAGATCTCCGGCGCTTTTCACCTGGTACGTTGCTGCTACATTGCAGTCTTTGCGGGAAAGTTCTACTAGATCAAACCCACCCAACCCCCAGTGTCAATACTGGGTATGCTGCTAGAGATGGAATCTGCCGACGATGTGGACTTCATAGACTTCATAGACGAGGAAAAGAAACCCCCTGACGAACTTCTCCCAATAGCCACAAGCAAACTAATAATTAACAATCTCTTTATGAATGAATCCAAAGCATAGTTCACAAACATATACCTATCTACAAAGCATGAAATTAAAGAGAATGACGATCCACTTCGAGGCGGCGAACCATGGAGGAAAAGTACAATCCTGGGCTCACAACTCTGCAGTACTGCTGAGATCACTGCACGCTGCGTCGTGGGGAACATAGCTGTCCAGTCCTTCTGGAAGCTATGGATTCGCATATAAAAGATGCCCTTGATAGAAAGGCTACGTGTATGAAATGCATCATGCGTATCCTTGATGCTGTATACGTGTAACAGCTGGGCCGCTCCAAATGCAGCTCTAGACAAACTCGGTGCCCGTTACTGCAAACACCGACACACTATCGCTGGACACCGATGGCCAGACAGCATACTTTCCAATGATGCCCTATACAAGATGGGTCTTGGCTCAAAGTGATTCCGTACGCATTGGTTTATATAAGCCTATGTTTCTCAAGCCGTTTTCTCGCGGTGTAGTTGATCTGGAATGACGCCATACTTAAATGTGGCGTTATGCCTGATTAGATCGCTGGTTGGAACACAGCCTTCAGTTGTGGAGTTGAATTATGGACACGGGTCCTTATTTCGGCTTCGCATCTGGCGAATTGTAGTGTCTTGTGCGGGGTCGCGGTGTGTTGAGATTTATTTCGTTTCGTCGCATTGCGGCGTGCGGTTTGGTTCTCCGGAACTGTGCAGGTTTGGTGGTTCCTTTTTGTGCACTATGGTGCGGATATGTGCCTTTAATAATAGCGTGTAAATCGCAAAAGACAATCTACTAAGAGGAGTACACATTTGTCTAAACAGTCTCTCTCTCTCTCTCTCTCTCTCTCTCTCTCTCCATCTCTCTCTCTCTCTCCACCCCTCTCTCTCTCTCTCTCTCTATCCTCTCTCTCTCTCTCTCTCTCTCTCTCTCTCTCTCTCTCTCTCTCTCTCTCTCTCTCTCTCACACACTTTATATGACAGATCATTGCTAGTTAGTTGCATTTATTGATTGGCTGTCATTACTATTACTGGTGGGAAATGGTCTAACTAAGTTGTAACTTGTACCTAATCCCTTTGTACAAAGACTATAATAAAATATGTTTAAATTTTAAAAGATTGTGTAATACGTCGCCGCTGTTTGTAAAAGTCGCCCAGCAAAGATGGCCCATGTATGGCCATGTGCTAAAGATTCCAGAAGACACACCAGCACAGAGAGCCTTGGAACTCACCCTACTCGGAGCCAACAAATACAAAGCCAGGAGAGGACGTCTTTGCATACATCTGCTAAGAGTGCTACGAGGTGGCCTCAAGAAAGCAGGACTCTGTACACTCAAGTCAAGAATGGACCTGAGGAAGCTAAGAATTTCGGCTGAGGAGAAGACACAGTGGACAAAAGCGTAAGACCGATTGCAGCTGTAGGATGTTTCTACTATTACAGCCGCAATATACAGTAATCATACATACATACTATTTAATACAATTTATGTTGACTATTTTGAAACTAATTTGACCGGGCGTTGTTGCAGCAACAGCACCCAGTCAAATTAGTTTCAAAATATTTAACAGCTTATCCATATAGGTTTCTGGAAATTGAGATCGATCCCAATACGAGCAAGGCGTGGGTGGAGCTTAGCTAGAGATGGACGGGGCTTAGCAAAACACTGAAAACGTCCATTAGCAGCGAGGATTAAAGCTGGACAGTAACTATTTTGCTAGATTTGTTTTAAATGTACTGCATATAACTATAGTAGTCAAACCACAAAGAAACGCTTGGGAGAAATAATATATCTGGAGTTAGCTGTTTCTTATTCGACGTGCTTTGAACAACAAGGATTATGTTTATTATTCAAGTGTTTGCGGTGTGTACAGGATTCCATAGCAACGCTGGAATATTGGTCTGCAAACAATATATCTCTTTTAAACCTGGCCAATTTGACAACTACGCAATCAATGAACCGATTTGAAATCAGCCCACCACCATAATTGAGCGTCTTGCTACAAAAATTCTTTCACACGCCCCACCCCCATCCACCCCCACCCCACTTACAGTTAAGTATCGAATACCGGCAACGGGACAGCGCAGATTAATTTGTTGCAAGGTAGATGTTGGTGAATGCTCTAATGAGTTGGCACGAAACGATCTTCCTACTCAGTGCCTCATACAGACTATACAATACGGACGTTGTATATGTCATTTCTGGTATGTGAAGTTAATATTTGCAGATGATATCTCAAGGCAAACATAGTATGCCATGTAGCAGTATTCCAGATGTGTGTACAATAAAGGGGTCATTTCTAGCTATGCTCCGCTCACTCTGTACCTGTGTTGGATTCAATTCACCTTTCCAGAGTACTCCACCCATCATATGACGTCATAATGAACTGCGTTATGCGTACAATGACATCATAATTAATGACGCCATAAATGGCGTCGATAAGTACGTCATGAACCAATATTTGAAGACGGTCTATACGTTGGTGTGCAAATTGTTTGCTTTTACTATTTAATAAATATTCTGTTGAATATTTTAAAACTAATTTGACTGGGCGCTGTTGCTGCCATAAGCAGCAACAGCAACCAGTCAAATTAGTTACAAAATATTCAGCAGGTTCCCTTTATAAGTTTCAGGAAAGTGATAGCTAGGGCATTTGGTGATCGATCAATCCCAACACGGTGAGGTGTGGGTGGAGCTTAGCTAATGACGGCGGGGCATAGCTAAAAAGGAAAGGTCCATTTATATACTTTGAACGCTGACTTACACATTTTCAAGGTAAATATTTATTTGGTGTGCGCTATTTAAAAGATACTGACTCCGTTACAAATACAGGAAAGCTGTGGAATATTTTATAAAGTAACATGATTGGGGGCTGTTGCTACCTATGGCAGTAACATCTTCCAGGCAAATTATTTTCAAAATATTGACCAGAATGTTTATGACATTCTAATCCACTAACGTCATAGAATTCGTACACTTGACGGACTTTTAGATGTTCTTGACGGAGCTAGATGCGCCATTATGAGTGTGGCGTCAGGTATCTAGTGACGTAATTGATTATGACGTCAAATACTTGAGAGAAAGTCCGGCCCCATCCATTGTATTAATTGCGTCATGGTCATATTAATTTTACACTAGTAATGTGTAATTTGATGTTTATTATTGAACATATTGAAGCCTTCTGATGTACCAAAACAGAATGGGCACACATTTTGAAGATAAGACAATATGTGTGATCTTGCCTATTGTGGCACCGAATCTCAATAACAGTTCAAAATTACTCTATGGCATCAGAAAAGGAACAAAGCGTAAAATCGTGTCAGACATATTTCGCCAATGCAAAGGCAATTTCGCATTTGTTACTGTCAGAAGTCTTCCTTTGGTATCAAAATCGTTATTGCGGTATCTGAAAGCTCGGCCATGGAGCAATTCTCCAATACATCGCGCACTTACCAGCGGACTTATGAATTACAATTACAACGTATAATGAAATTGTTTCTGGTTGTATGCGGTCTGTGGTATATCTTCAGAATAGTAGTGTTGAAAGTTGATGCTGTATAGCAACACTTTGTAACTGGGCCGGTATCTTTTAAATAGCACACATTAAACTAATATTTAAGAAACCACTTATCTCACCCTGCGCTAAGTTACAAACAAATTATGCGTAACCCTCTAACACTCAAGCCAGACAAAAACGGCTTCTGCGGAGGTATTGGGAAAAATGGAAGGCTTTTTTGAAAATTCTACCACTAGAATTTCTGGCTCGATAACCGATACATTTCATATATAATTTATTCGTGGTCTGCGAATGGACATTTTCTATGAGATACATTTTTCTTTTAAGATTTGAGGGTTATAGGATTATGAGAGTGTGCTTGGCAGGTATATCGCCCAGTGATTTATGAATGCTTAGTTCAGCATTCCTCAAAGTGTGAGTTGCTTTCGACGAAAGAGTAAAGCAATAGAAACACTGGAACTCGTGGTCACTGTGACTGCAATGATGACATATTCCCGCCAAATAGGCCCTGCATCTCGCATGTCAGTCAGACACTTTTCAGATCTTACGCATCAACTCCTATTGTTCGGTATATTTGGCTAATCTGGTAGTACGTGCAAAATATTATATTCGAATGAATCTCGCTAAAGACAAACCTATTTAAAATTCCGCTGTGCACACCATAGGCAGACATGTAATTGAGATATACGGTTTTAAGTGATGCGGATTGCAAAGTAGAACACTGACAATGGAAACGCCGATGCGCGATCCTATGGTCTAGAGGCAATGAACAGATAAGCAAATAAACCGATCTAAATACAGTCGTAGCTCCTTTCCCGATTACGCATTGTCCAAAAGATGTTTACTACCATTGATTCAATAGAAGGCTCATTTTAGAGCTATGTCTCACCCATTTCGAGCTATGCCCGCCTATTTCGACCTATTCCCCGCACATGTCTAGCTATTCCCCACCTATTTCTAACTCATCTCCGTCCACATTTGTCCGTGTGTATGAATCAATTTATAGGCTTTGATTCCTGACTTCCCGGAATCCCTAGTTCAAGCGTACGCTGCAGAATATATTGAAACTAATTTGGCTGTGTGATGTTGCTATCTCTGGCAGCAACCGCACCAAGTCAAAATTAGTTTTTAAATGACCAACATAATGGTTTCCTTTAAATTGTAAATTTGTCAAAGACAAACAATTCTTATACTTGACGGACTTTTCAATGTCCATGAAGGAGTTAGATACGTCACTATTTATTGTGATGCCAGCCTACGTGTGACCTAGTCTACTTGAGTATGACATCGTATACCTGAGTGACATCCCGGATCCCACCATTAGCTGTAATGGCAACATGACAATAATGCACGCTGGCTGGAAACTGTAAATATCATTGTAGCCATCTGCTGAGTTTTTGCAGGCTATATATTCCAGGGGTTATATCTCTTAACCTGCGATCTATTTTGAAAACAATTTCACTGACAGGTGTTCATGTCTAAGTCACCAACAATTTTCCGGCACATTTTGTTCAAAATATTCATGCAAGTCAAGAGTTTGTATTCATTGAGATTATTGTCGTGTAGCTTGCAACATCATGTATACAGACTAGAGAAGTGAACGAACACTCTGCTACTCAAAGGTCATGTTCACACTGGAGAGTTAATCAGTATGGCGTTACTTCGGATTAACTCTCTAGTGTAAACACTGCCTACAATACATCAGAAGTAGATTGCGATCAGAAATGTATCATATTCGTGTGGCAAATTATTTGTGATATAGAGAATATGTTGTACGATATAACGACACTAATGTGTTTGGAAGCTGCTCCTGTCAATGACAGAAGCAGGTTCCAGTTAGAATAATTTCAAAATATCCAACATTTTTATTGTATAGCCATCTTGAAAGTGATGCACTTGGGCTGCAATGCTTAAAGTGTTAAATAGATTTGCTTCGCGTCCGTGGCTCAAGATTTGCACCAGCTTCCATACTTAAACACATTCTTTCCTTTGGTCGTCGCTCATCGCGAATGATTTCAGGCGGCAAATTGTGAGACACGTAGTTTTGTCATAAATCATCAATCCAGCCGGTGGGTGGGGGGGTAGATTTGTTGGAATGGCTGTGGGCAAAGGATGTGTCTTCGAAAGATTTAGTACCGGTTGGGTAAGATTATTAATCGATGGTTGAATCCGATCTGCTAATCAAGTATATGACGTCATAATCAAGTACGGCACATGTGGATTGACGTCGCATCATACTTGACAGAAATACTTCGTCATGAAGTTGGAATTATCCATCAAGTGTACGAGGTGCATGTCTTTGATGGATTTACTATTTACAAACTTTCTGCTGAATATTTGGAAACTAATTTGCCATAGGCAGCAGCAGCACCCAGTCAAATTAGTTTCCAAATTTTCAACAGCTTACCTAGAGATGGGTGGGGTATATATGCTTCCCTCTATTCCTATGTCAAATGTAATATTCCTTGGACCGGTTTCCCTGCAAAATAAATAAAATACAATACACATATTGATGCAATGCATCAAAGGGAAGTGCCTGTTTCCACTTTATTTATAAGTTCAGAAGCAAAACTGATATAGCATCAACACATAGTATATACTATTTGGTCAACCTGGGTGGTTCTAGTATACTTAGTCAATGAGGATAACAAGCCTATTCTATATCTATACTATTCTCTATGTATATTTGTGAAACTGTGTGTTGGGTTGGGTTGGTATACAATAAAACCTGACTATGAATGGTTTTAGACGAAAATTAGTCACATTTGTAAACGTAGAATAGTTATTTGTGATAATTCAGTTCCATGAACATTCCAGAAGCTATAGCACCTTGGTTACCAATTTATTAAACTTAAAAAGCCTCAGATTTATTTGATTTAAATCATATTTATTTTATTTAAACCATATTTGTTGTATTTTTTTTCTTCAAATTGTGAAAATCTAATTTCCACAACAGGTGCACATGTAATTATGGAATGGTGTTATGAATGATTGCTTCACTGAATAGGCTTCCTAACCTCTACTAAGTAGTGTGACTAAAAATTGTATTACAATATTAAGCATGTTCTAGTTGCACCTAAATAGGATTGCATGGCATTTGCTTTGAAACATCGCATTGCGTTTTCGATTGAATATAAGTAGGTCCAAATTCCCAAAAGCATAAACCAGTATAATGTGACAAGTGACGAAAACTGGGGCCATGAATTGTCAATGATGACGAAATGGACATCGCCGGTCAGGTTGGTACACAACTATGCAGGTACTAATATTAGGATGTTCGATTATGGAAATAAATAATCGATTATGATATCTGGAAAATAATCAATTTAATAAGATAATTGATTATAAATTCTTGGAACTGCGGTGGCATCAAGTGCGTTGTGCAGTGAGGGAGAATGAGCAAGAGATAGAGAGAGAGAGAGAGAGAGAGAGAGAGAGAGAGAGAGAGAGAGAGAGAGAGAGAGGGAGAGAGAGAGAGAGAGAGAGTATATCTTTCTTAAAGATAATAATAATAATAATAATAATAATAATAATAATAATAAAAATAATATTAATAATAATAATAATAATAATAATAATAATAATAATGATGATGATGATGATGATGATGATGATGATGATGATTAATAGATAATTAAATAAGTAAATAAATTGCTAAACAACTGATTTTCTAGAAAAATAACAGAATATGCAATTTCGTAAATTGGTTCCTATTTAGGTTTAGATGCCCTCAACTCAGTAGGCCTATGAAATGACTGCAAGACGCTCAATAGAACAAACTATATCCACCAGTCCTGTGATTGGCTGAATGTGAGGAACAAATCATGCCCAGTATAATGAAGTCAATTTGGAATCTACTGTCCACTCATTTCAATTTTTTTCGCAAAATGGCCACTAACATCAGTCTATAGCCTTCAGAGGTCAGATATTGTTCCTTAAACAGTAGCAGTCAAATGTGTCCGGGAGATGTGGGATTAAGCGCCAGGGATGTGTATTACAAAACTAAATACTAAAGTCTGCTCGATTAAAATAAATAATCGATTTTTGCTCTATTAAATCGATTTTCGATTATTTCATTTAAACACTCGATTATTTAATAGTTAGGAAAATTAATCGACTATCGATGAAATAATCATTAACCGAAGAGGCCTAGGTACTATATTGCTAAAATAAAGGCATATGCCTTTGAAAATACACATTCATATCTGCGTACCTGTTGTGGTGGCTAAAATTATAACATTTGAGCTGTAATTTAAAAGTTTACTTGGCGATAGATTTAGTAAAAATGCCGACGGTGGAATACAGTGATGTTCAATGAGTGAACAGTAGTTTACTATAGTTGACTAATGACTAGCTGCTGGTCAAACACACCCACAATTACCTAATCCATAAATGTTGCGCTCGACTGAGAAATACTCGACTATTGGTCATTACATTTAGCAGATCGAACCTGTGCCGAGAGGTATGTACATATAGTTTATATTTGCGTTCAGAATGTAAGATTTACATGTAAGAAAAATCAACAGAGCGCAGAGTTTAAAATACAACAATCTGGAATGTTGTTGCTTTATTTTCTTTAATTAGACATGACATCCGAATCAAAAGATAAAAATTATTACACTGCCTGAGCTTGTTATTAATTGAAATTGCTAACTCTAGATTTACAAAGAATTATGTTCGCTGATTATCACCTAACACTCTGCAACTAAGTATATACTTAGTATTTCATGACAGACGCAGTGTCTGCAGTGAAAGAAAGAAAGTTATTTCACCATTCAACTGAGTAAATAGCTTGTTTTCTCAATGACAATGGTGTTACCTTGCTATTGTTAGTTTGTTTATCATAGCGCTTTGTGTTGCAATTAGTAATTACTCAACACGTGCATGGCATGGCGGAATATAAATACAATAAACACAGGGCTGAATCGATTATAATTGTACTCATGTACTTTTAAAATACGACAGAAAAGTATCCACTTCAGATTTTAAACAAACGGGACATTTTTTACGATTTTCAGGTTTTTCCTCGATTACATCGTAAAAATCGTGATTTTAAAAATAAATCGAACTTCACCATTAAATCAAAACACCATTCAAGCTTACACCTACAAGCCAAGTTTCAGTTTACTATTTATGATGTTTATAAAGGGACATTGTTCATGTATGCACATCCACTTCAGAAAGTTCATGCATTCAAGCATCCCTGAACAAATGACTGCATTGGTGCCCCAGGAGAACCACTTCAAGAATGCCTACATGCCGTTACTAATCCCAACCATGCAGTTTTCTCATAGAAACTGATTTTCAAAATATTTCGCTTGGTTGCCCTATTAGAGTTTGCATTTTACCTAATTTTGATAGAGATCCTACATTGTCCCAATGGCCGATAGCACACTAATTCCAATGGATTTCTATCAACCATTCAAAGCTACAGCGAGCTACCCCACAGCAAGTGATTTTCAAGATGGAATGTTTGGCAGACATATTTGATTGCACATCAAAACCAATGATGACAGACTGTCAACATAGATTTTTTTCCGTTTTTTAATAATTCAATCAAATAGCAGTGTTATTAAATTGGAAACAGTATTCAAGGTGGATATTTTGGATTTTATATTCATCCACAGTAGGCCTATTTATATTTTGCAGTATAATTTTGCTGTAACTGGTTTAAATTGCAATGGCATACAGGGCTTTAGATTTACCTTATTTTGGCTCACCACCTATCAGGCCCGGGATCCATCAATGCCCCTTGAATCCAGAGAGTTTGTTTTTTTAATCTGAGAGATAGACTTTGAGCCAGTTTAGTTTTAATAGCACCTTACGATCTATGAATCACGATCAAATGTCACAACGTTAATTGTTTAGTACTCAATTGAATGTAAATCATTTGTTTATGGTTCAAAGCCATTAGTAGTATATTACATTGGGCTCGCTAATCTGGGGGATTTAGGTATGACTTTTAAAGGCACAATTAACAGATAAGTGATAATTTAAATTGCACGCCAATTGATTTTGGTATGAAATGTCATTAAACAGAGTATGGCTAGATGCAGGCGGGAACGTCTGGGTAAATAGTCTCAATAATTACTTAGAATCTTATTGTTAGATAATCTTGTAATGTTACTAAGACAGACCAATGAGGAAAGTGTCTGTTGAACTTGCAGATTGTTGCAGCAAATATAATTTGGCAGATTAGCAAATCGATGATTTAATATCTATATGATCTAATCCGCCTACTTCAGTAGCTAATGCAGTCATGCAAAGAGCTGCAAACAGTTTTTGGTGAATTCGTGATTCCCAAGTTCGACCATGTTGTAATATTTGCTATGTAATTGTCCAGGATCTACCTCTGTTATTATTAACTTTATATATATATATATATATATATATATATATATATATATATATATATATATATATATATATATATATATATATATATATATATATATTGGATACTGCATACATGATGCATGTCACTAATGATGCATATATACATTTTTCAATAATTTATAAAATGCTATAGGAAATAGAGATTCCTATAAATTTAGATGGCTTTCTGTTATGTTCCCAATATTCTGACTAACATCAATCGTAAAATAAGATTTAGGTATGTGTCCAAAATAATGTGACCTGTAAACTTAGGTATGAGAACAATTCCAATCTGTAATGCACTACTATAAAGCTGTCAGCAGCCAGACTATTTAAAAGAAAAGCAATGTAATGATTGATCTACATTTCGAATTTGGTTAAATTGTATACAACCTGTCTGCATCCTTCTTTCATAGCAAAGTTGTTTTTTGGGACGTTAACACTGACATAACCTGGTCATTTCGGTGGTAAATTTTCAAAAAGGTATTCTCTTGACCTGCAGTTTATGGATATTCATTATAAAGCAAATATTTTTTGGACCAAATTCAGGTATTAAAGTTGCATATTCACAGCAGAATGGTTCAAAATAAAATTGTTAAAATTATATACTTTTAGATGCTTAAAGTGTGTGCCTAGATGTAATGAAACGAAATAAATCTTAGCATATGATGATTTCATTATACATAAATTAATATAATTTTTTTAAGTTGTCAAATTGAATTCTTCTTGAGGCTTCTAAACTAAACCTGCGAAATTTATTTATATGGAATGAAATTATCATATGTTACTATTTATGTCATTTCATTAAATTGAGGTACACAAGCATATACTTTCAACAATTTTATTTTCAAGCATTTTGGTGTAAATATGCAGCTTTAAAGGGTTAAATAAAAATTAGACTGAACTTCACTGGGCAGATTGGAGAAACCGACCGACTTTAACAATAATTTAATAATTCAAATAATTGTTGAATTTTGAATGTCCATTTTTAGTTGGACTAAGGACACTATTTTTTACACGATTACCACTCAAATGACTTGCGCCGTCTTCGAGCCAGTCATTGCAGTGGTAAAATTCTCAAAAATAGTCTTCTTGGCCAACAAATGCACATTTCTCAATCTGACTGTAAAGTGTAAATGCTGGTTTTTGATCAGTCGATGCATCTCAATCTCAAGGCAAACAAACAGGAAATCTTTTTAATATTTTAAAATTAATGTGACTGGAAGCCACTGCCAACTGATTCCAGTCATATTGATTTCAAAATATTGAACAAAATATGCTCCATGTCGCAAAGAATGTACTTGGAATTCTTGTAGAAAAGGAAGTGTAACAAATAGGAAATCTTTTGAATATTTAAAAATTAATATGACTGGGAGCCATTGCTGTCTTAGGCAGCAACTACTTTCAGTCATATTAATTTCAAAATATCCAGCAAAATATGTTACACATTACAATGAATGTACTTGGGCTTGTCGTTGAAATGGTTAACCCTCTCATGTTGAAGCTGGTAAAAATCAGCTTCTGTGTAGTTGTCCTGAGGAATGTCAATGTGCCGAGCGACCGACCCAGTTAGAGAAATATATAGGCGTATGTTACACACTTACTGCTTTATCAGATATCTTAGCCTTGCATAACTGAATATCTCGTGGACAAAACAGCGAGACAATACCCATGGACGGATATAGCAGTAAATACCTCGCCGAATTTTTCTAGTAAATTCAGAGCAGCACAAGTATATTCATGCAAATCTCAGAGTCGTGAAAATATCTGCTTTTCCTGGGCGCAACCATTTTGGATATAAGCAGGAAAAGGGAGGAATATTTTCTCTATAATAACCATCTATATCGTAGGCTGCTCTGTTAACAGTTGGTGCGTTTTTGGTTAAATAATATACTTTGTTATATACAGAGTTGGTTTCTTCGCATTTTAAACATACTGGTATTTAAGGAAAGTAAATCACGAAATTGTCGGGGAAATTACTACGCTAATGGATGGCCAATATCCACGAGACCTATCTCGCTTCCTTTAGCATGGAAGATCTCATGTGAACGTGCATGACCTTATGACCTAGTCATGCTGATTACGCCCTCTTCACTCCAACATTGATACATAAATATTTTATAAAATGAATAAATAATAATAATAATAATAATAATAAGAAGAAGAAGAAGAAGAAGAAGAAGAAGAAGAAGAAGAAGAAGAAGAAGAATGCAATCAGTAGTAATGGGGGTCGCTGGCGTTATTGTTCTTCACAGCAGGAGGTCTTCGAGAACAATGGCGTCCAGCGGGCACACAAAGGGATTTTTGGAGAACAATGGCATCCAGCGGGCACACAAAGGAAAATGTATTTCGAGAACAATGGCGTCCAGCGGCACACGTTTTCTAGGTTTGATAACAATGGCGTCCATATTCACACGTTATTGAGAATCTGCAGCACTGCGGAATGTTCTATTATTTTGAAGTAGTTAACCCTTAAAAGTTGTATATTGTACGTTTAAATGTAGTGGCGGCGCCCCCCCCCCCTCCGTGGTTATCTACCATAGTAAGGTAAAAATAATAAGAGATGATGTTTGATAATGTAGAAAAATAGAGTTTAAGAGGTGGTCTGATAATGGAGGTCTTATGAGTCGTATTAGTGAGTATGAGGTTGAGGATGTATGAGGAATTACGGTAGGATATTGATGTATATTTTGAAAATAATTTGACTGTTTCTTCGCTAACATTAATTTATTAGTAAACTATTTTGTAGAATATTTAGAGACCAATTTAACTGTAAGCTGTTACTGTCTTAGTAAGCAACAGCTACCAGACAGATTAGTAACAAAATATTAAAAATAATCTTTTATTAATGGTATGTAGTGTTAGGTTGGAATGGCAACCAAGACTTGGTGGTGATGGATTCATAGGAGTGTATCCTGGGTTAAAAAATAAAAGAAGTTAACCCTTTCACCGACGAATTCCCCATATCTCATTTTCATCGATACCATACAGGAAAACTGTTGAATATTTTGAAATTAATTTGACATTGCTAACGTTTATTTATTAGAAAATTATCTTTGTTGAATATTTTGTAGAGATATTGACTTTTAACCATCATTACGCACAAATTGCTTTTAAATACATAATATTTCAATAACGTCAGTCGTTTTAGATGTTGCACGATGGTTAAAATGTAATCATTATGTCTCTGAGGGTTCCGTGTGTTTATAGAATTGTATGTCGAGCGTACTTATGCTAAAAAGATTATTTGTTGTGTATGATTTATCCATACATTTTGAATAGCTGTGAGATCAATCTTGAATCGAGATACAAACATACCATGTGTTAATAATGAAAGAACGTGTTAGTACCTCAAGTCTCGTACCACATGTTTTTTTAGAAATATTCAAAATTAATATTGAATTATCACCTATGTTACTCGCTAGGTGATATTACTTTGTAGTTGCGAATGCATACAGCTTTGTGCTCTGGATACAATATCATATCATTTCCCAGTTCTTAACCGAGTGGACATATATGTACTAATTCCCTTGGGCAATTATTAGAATATCACGTTTTGGCACGTTAGTGCTTTATGCATATTTATGGTGTTTTCGCGCATTACTCATATTACCATTAAACATGTCCACTTCATTTGCATTAAGGTCATGTGATGTTAGATTTTGTCTATGCCTGTTTCCTCGCGAACTAATAATGTCATTGTTATGTACCACGATGAAAGGCTTCGCCCATGGTGGAATATGTGGTTGAATGCGTCTGTATCGATGGAAATCTGTTACTGATCCATCATCCTACTTTTTTCGCATACGTACCCACGCATGCACCTGATGCACCAACACACGCACGTACTGCACATACCCTCATGGAATAATTTGATAATTTGTTGCTGAATATTTTGATAATTTGAGTTGTAGCTGAATATTTTGATAATTGATTGCTGAATATTATGATAATCAGTTGCTGAATATTTTGATTGGTTGCTGAATAAATTGATTGGTTGCTGATTATTTTGAAAACGATTTGACTGTGTAAATTTTAATTTCTTATTAGGCGATGTTGGGTAAGAGAGAGGTGGTCTGATAACGGAGGTCGAAGGAGGAGGGAGGAATGCTATCTCAGACACCCTCCATTGGCATTGTTCTCCGTGCATGAGCGCGCCTTTATTCGCCTGGTGGTCCTTTAAGAAAATGCATAAAGGTGGTTGCTCGTAGAGGTGTCGCGAGGAATGAGGAGGATGGCTGACGTATGCTAGCATATTCGCTGAGGCAACGGCGCTGTTGGTTTAGTCACCATTAACCTCCAACTTGGTTTAAGTCATTTAAAAAATGGCAGTCATTTAATTATTAAATTTTCAAAATTGTTATGGAAATGGTCATCGTTGACGATCGATGTTGTATAATATTATATAGATAGTTTTATCTACCACATTTATGTCTTTAAAGCGTCAATCATTTAATTATTAAATTTTTTTTAAATATGAACAAACTCCCAGTCATTTAATTTTCCAAAAAAATCAGCGCATTGCGTTACATGGGTTATAGTGATCTACGTTGTATATAGTGATCTACATTGTATATATATATATATATATATATATATATATATATATATATATATATATATATATATATATATATATATATATAATTTTATCTTACGTATGTAAAGCGATTCTTTAAAGTGGAAGTCATTTTATTATTAAAATTTCAAAAATATGAGCAAAATGTGTTCCCCAGTCATTTAATTTTCAAAAATCAGACACGTGCACAGTAATCTTTCCTATGCTATTATATAGATAGTGTTATCTATCGTATTTTTGTCTTTAAAATGGCAGTCATTTAAATATAAATTTTTCAAAAATATGAACAAAACGTGTTCCTAGTCAATGGCAATGCATTAATCAACCACAAACAATAGCGTACAGATGGCCATTTAGAACAGTAGCATCCATCGACCACTTTTGATGGATCAGAATGTGTGCTTGCGTATGCATGTGTGAAGTGGGTTGTTGTGTGAAAAACTTCATTACATTATTTTATTTTTTTGAACAGATAATGAGTTCTCTTTCAAATGATTTGTGGGCCCTGAAAACGGCCATGTTTTGAGATAGGTCTCAGTCTTCGCAGATCCGCACAGGCGTGGTTGTCAGTTTGGTAACAAACTGCATCATGTTTGCTTTTTGTATATCAGTCGGAGTATCACTGATTACAGGACACCCATGCAGATACTGTTTGATTGGTAATAGACAATGGCACTCCTTGCAGGTGTACACCATCTCTTTAGGTTCTGTTTTCTTGATCATACACCTACAGACCCTCTCGTGTTTCGACCGTCGGCATGTGGTGTCGCGGATGTCGATGGAACACCAATGACATCGCACATACCCAGTGTCTGATCCATCAAATTTGTACTGCTGGCCATTTTAGCCACATCGCTCTACTACAAAAAAAATATATATAAGGAATATCACGTGAGATGAAATCTGACTGCCTAAGGCTACATAACTACTCTGCAGTTACACATCCAACCACTTTGCGATGTTTAAACTGGAATGAGAAAATGGATTGAATTTGCACCATTTATATGAATATATGTACTGCGGCCACAATCCGCAACATGCGCCCGCAAATCTGCAACACATGGCCCGCATGCAGTCACACATGTATGCATGCATTTTGGCATGTATGCGTGTTCAGGCATGTGCATATACTTGTTGCCATCCGCAACACGCACCCGCAAATCCACAACACATGGCCCGCATGCAGTCACACATGTATGCATGCATTTTGGCATGTATGCGTGTTCAGGCATGTGCATATACTTGTTGCCATCTGCAACACCCACCCGCAAATCCACAACACGTGGCCCGCATGCAGCCGCACATGTATGCATGCATTTTGGAGTGTATGCGTGTTCAGGTATGTGCATATACTTGTTGCCATCCACAACATGAGCCCTCAAATCTGCAACACGTGCGCGCACATGTACACAGGCATTTTAGCATGTATGCATGTTCAGGCATGTGCATATACTTGTTGCCATCCGCAACACGCGCCCGCAAATCTGCAACACATTTTAGCCGAATGTACATTAACATTTACATTTATACTACATCGCTCTACTACCAAAAAAAAATGTAAGGAGTATCGCATGAGATGACTATCGTCCTATCAAAAACTGTCTCGTACTGGCCTCCATATAATGACACATACATGCAGGCGAAAATCTTGGATATGTTCATGGGCTAGATGTGATGGATCAGTTTGCTAAATGGTTTATGCGCATAAAAATCTGTGCGTGTTAAAACAGTATCCAGGGAAATAAGTTTTCTCTGACCACCTCGTTATTGTGCATAAAGCATCTATGATTCACTTTTAATCCTTCAATTTGTATGGAAACACGTTAACCTTCATCTAAAACCCTCAAACATGAAACTAAGCGGTTTCCTACCAGTCATTTAATTTTTTTTAAAAGAAAAAGAGAGCAAAGTACATCTCTATGCAGGTAATATATAGCTACGCCAAGCGATGTTGTATGCATAATATTTTATAGATAATAATCATGCATCTCGTATTTAAGGAGTGGTCTTTAAAGCGCCAGTCATTTAATTAATACATTTTAAAAATTGTTATAAAAATGGTGGGAACAATGTCCACCATCGTCATCGTTGACGAATAATGATGAGCAACCTTGTATCGTTTAACATATTAATTAGGTGGTCGATGCGGTCCCTCGTTGTTGTATTAAAAATGTATTTTGAAACTAAGCGGAATTGTGGCTTCCTATGTCAAATTGTCACATTGAACAGCACTTTTTTAAGAGTTTGTCTGCACGAAGGCGCTAGTGCGAATTGTAGCTTCCTATGTCAAATTAGTATCAAAACTATTCGCTACCAATGTGCCATAATTTAGTTTTGAAAAACTAGAAAATAACATCACTGGAATGAGTGTAGAGGTGGTCGCATAATTGAGGTCGAACGAGTGAGGAGGAGGAAGGATGAGGTATGCTAGCGTGGTGCTGCATGGCATGAGGGATGAGGTATACTAGCATACTTGTTTACAAGACCGGCAATGTGCGTTGTACGAATATTTTGAAAAATAATTTGACTGCGGTGCTAGCAACAACTTTCTATCAAATCGTTTCCATGATATTTAGTGAATATTTTGAAAATAATTTGACTGTCTGCATCAACTTTTGCTCAAATCGTTTCCAAAATATTTTGCTAGGAAGTAGATCCCTCGAATGTCTGAAACACCTCGCCAGCCAGCCAGTTAAAGATAATAAAACTATGAAAAATTACCATGTCTGGGTACACACAGTGTTAATGCATTATGAGTACCTAGTCAATGAGACCCCGACAACAAAAATAATATAGTTGTCTAACCATTGTCTAGACATTGCGGACGCAACCACCTACTACCAATACCGACCATCATCACCATCACCAACACCATCACCACCAAGATCACCACTATCACCACCATCACCATCTCTCTATAACCATCAGCACCACTACCCACTAAGCACCAACACCCACCACCAAGTATTAACCCCACCCCATCATCCACCAAAACACCTATTTTCATCAACCGTCAACCCCACCGCCACCACCACCAACAGCATCAGCACTCCGATTTGTATATTGAGGGATGTGGGGGGGACCCGGCTGGGAAGCTACAATCATCAAATCAACATGCACATAAATAACCAATGTTTTATTTGTATCCATATTTTTACATTGAAGAAAATATTACATATGATAAAACGTATAGTTGCTGTAGCATAAACAAATAGTCAATGTTCTGGAAATCCATTTATCGATGACTGTTTCCTTATGGATTAGATCTATCACCGACAGAATCATCATCATTATCCTCCGCATCTAGATGGTTCCTTATGTACTTCTTGATCAGAAACTCTCTTTTTCGAATGCGTACCCCTCGTCGATAAAATCTTTAATTTCCTGATGAATTATTTTAATGAGCGTAGAGTTCTGTAATCTTCTCCACTGGAACATTAGGTCTATACACTTTGTAACTAAAGCATCAGCATATATGGAAATAGACACATTGCCTACACCATTTGGGTCTGTGTCCACTTCACCATCCTCATCTTCTAAACCTGATTGTTCAGCGTCTAAGACCTGCTTAATATTTTGGAATATGGTAAATCGTTCCTCATTGCCTATGGCTTCTTTTTCATCTTCACCTTCATCTTCACTCTCAGACTCTGCCGAGTCATCACAGTCTTCACTCTCCAACTCCGCCGGCTCATCATCTTCACTCTTCATCTCTGTCATTTCTTCATCTTCACTGTCTAGATTTTTGCTATCTTCATCGTTATGGAATCGGATCTTATGCCACTTCACGTCATTTGACCTATTAAAAGTTGAACCACATTCAAAACATTTGTCTCGGCATATTGATTATAGGATACATCTAGCAAGTATTCAAGTTACAAGGTTCTTCAAAGAAATCTGACTGCCAAACTACTCTGCAGTTACACGTCCAATCACTTTGTGATGTTTAAACTGGAAGGAGAAAAGGGATTGAATTTGTACCATTTATAGGATTATATGTAATCCGCAACATACGCCCGCAAATCAGCAACATGTGGACTGCATGCTTCTACACATGTATGCATGCATTTTGGTGTGTATGCATGTTCAGGCATGTACATGCACTTGTTGCCATCCGCAACATGCCCCCGCAAATCGGCATCATGCGCCCGCAATCTGCAACATGCGCCTGCAATCCACATCATGAGCCCACAATCCACATCATGCATTCGTACATGTACACATACATTTTGGCATGTATGTGTGTTCAGGCATGTACATATATTGGTGCCATCCGCAACATGCGCCCGCAAATCTGCATCATGTGCATGCAATCCGCATCATGCGCCCGCAATCCGCAACATACACCCGCAAATCCACAACATGTGGACCGCATGTGCCCGCACATGTATGCATACATTTTGGCATGTATGTGTGTTCAGGCATGTACATATACTTGTTGCCATCCGCAACATGCGCCTGCAAATCCGCATCATGCGCCCACAATCCGCAACATGTTCCCGCAATCCGCAACATATGCCCACAAATCCACAGCATGTGGACCACATGTGTCCGCACATGTATGCATACATTTTGGTGTGTATGTGTGTTCAGGCATGTACATATACCTGTTGCCATCCGCAACATGCACCCGCAAATCCACATCATGCACCTGCAATCCGCATCATGTGTTCGCACATGTGCGTATACATTTTGCCGTGTATGTGTGTTCAGGCATGTACATATACTTGTTGCCATCCGCAACATGCGCCCACAAATCTGCAGCATACGCCCGCAAATCCACAACATGCAGACCGCATGCATCCGCACATGTACGCATACATTTTGGTGTGTATGCTTGTTCAGGCATATACATATACTTGTTGCCATCCGCAACACTCGCCCGCAAATCCGCATCATGCGCCCGCAATCTGCAACATGCATCCGCAATCCACAACCTGTGAACGCAAATCCTCAACATGCAATCCGCAATCCACAACAAGCAGTCGCAATCCGCAACATGTGGTGGTGGTGGTGGTGCCTAGTGGTTGGTGGTGGATGTCGGTACTGGCGGTGGTGGTGCTAGTGGCAGTGGTATTGAAGGTGGTGGTGTTGATGCTCGTCGTGATGGTGGTGGGTGTTGGTGATGATGATGGGGGTGGAGGTGGTAGGTGGTTGGTGGGTGGTGTTTGCTGTCGCAATGTCTAGACAAATGGATAGCCAGCAGAGCCAGTCATTACGATGAAAACTTTTCAAAAATAGTCTTCTGGCACATGCACGCACACAAGGGCCCACACCAGGGCATGCATGCACCTACGCACACACCTACAAACAAGGGTACAACATATAACTAGCAGTATCGCGTATTAGCACATGTGCATATGAGCGAGACCTTTATTAAATCCTCATTGACATACCCTCTCCAACCTATATGCCATTTTTTTTCAAACACAGAGCTCTCACACATTCCGACTACAATGTCTAGACAAATGGATAGCTGTCAGAGTCAGTCATTCATGTGATAAATTTTCAAAAATAGCCTTCTCTAAGGATGCAAGTATGAATATGATGAAATTCGCTATGGGTTGGCGGGTGTGTGGGTGGTGGTGGTGGGGTTAGTGCATGGTTTTGGGTGTAGGTCGTAGTGGTGGTGGTGGTGGTGGTGGTGGTGGTGGTGGTGGGTGTTGGTGATAATGATGGTGGTTGGTGTGGGATGTTTGCCGGCACAATGACTAGACAAATGGATAGCCTGCAGTGCCAGTCATTCCGATGATAAATTTTTTAAAATTAGTTGTACCACAAATATGAATATGAAGAAAATTGACATTTTCTTGAAGAAATTCGAGGGTTAAAAGGCTTAATAGCGTCCATGTAATGACGTAACATGAGGTGCTTGCTTAGGGCAGGACTGAATTTTATAGTAAAAAACATGGTTATAACGTATCACTGCTCTGTAGCCACAAGGATATATTTATATTTGTAGTAAACGGCCATCTATGATTTATGTCACTACGCTCAAAAATGTTGCTCTTAGTTGCCGTATCTTTAAGCGTCGGTAAACAGCAATAGCCGGTGAGCGGGTGCAGGCGTTATTATCGATTTATTTTTAAACTCTCGGCGAGGACATTGTAATATCCCGTTCTTAGAATGAGACAGGTGGCGTTTTAACATTCTTTCATTCTTAACATGTGCCATGTTTGTAACTCGATTAAGGACCGATCTCACGGCTATTCAAGACGTATGGATAAATCATAAGCAACAAATAATCTTTTTAGCATAAGTACGCTCAACATACAATTCTATAAACACACGGAACCCTCAGAGACATAATGACTACATTTTAACCATCATGCAACATCTAAAATGACTGACGTTATTGAAATATTATGTATTTAAAAACAATTTGTGTGTAATGACGGTTAAAAGTCAATACGTCTACAAAATATTCAACAAAAATAGTCTTCTAATAAATTAACGTTAGCAATGTCAAATTAATTTCAAAATATTCAACAGTTTTCCTGTATGGTATCGATGAAAATGAGATATGGGGAATTCATCGGTGAAAGGGTTAACTTCTTCTATTTTTTTTAACCCAGGATACAATCCTATGAATCCATCACCACCAAGTCTTGGTTACCATTCCAACCGAACACTACATACCATTAATACAAGATTATTTTTAATATTTTGTTACTAATCTGTCTGGTAGCTGTTGCTTACTAAGACTGTAACAGCTTATAGTTAAATTAGTCTCTAAATATTCTACAAAATAGTTTACTAATAAATTAACATTAGCGATGAAACAGTCAAAATATACATCAATATTCTACCGTAATTCCTCATACATCCTCAACCTCATACTCACTAATACGACTCATAAGACCTCCATTATCAGACCACCTCTTAAAATCTTCTTTTTTTTACATTATCAAACATCATCTCTTATTATTTTTACCTTACTAGGGTAGATAACCATGGAGGGGGGCGCGCCGCCACTACATTTAAACGTACAATACACAACTTTTAAGGGTTAACTACTTCAAAATAATAGAACATTCCACAGTGCTGCAGATTCTCAATAACGTGTGAATATAGACGCCATTGTTATCAAAACCTAGAAAACGTGTGCCGCTGGACGCCATTGTTCTCGAAATACATTTTCCTTTGTGTGCCCGCTGGACGCCATTGTTCTTCAAAATCCCTGTGTGTGCCCGCTGGACGCCATTGTTCTCGAAGACCTCCTGCTGTGAAGAACAATAACGTCCAGCGACCACCATTACTACTGAAATCTGGCGCCTTCTGTGAAGGTGAGTGAGTGAGTAAGTCTATCTCACACCATTCCGATTACTCGTACGGACATTTTCACAACTCCAACAGATATAGTATTGTCGGGGTTTTTTTAATCTGGTTTTTTATCGTTTGATTATTTTTAATTAATACGTACATTACATAGAAATAGAAATCTAGCATCTATTTACACAAATAATTAGTAAATCAGGACCGTAGTCGATCTTTATAAAGGATGGGCGCGACCGTAAACATTTGTCAGACCATAGACTTTTTCAACCTATTCCATTCGTTGCTGGTTCATGAGCAAACTAGGCAATGAGAAATTTCTGGAAAGAAAAGGGATATTGTCTCCACATAGCCAATGGATCTTTCCGGTTTTAGCTATGCCACGGCCATCTCTAGCTAAGCTCCACCCACACCACGCTCGTGTTGGGATCGATCGATCTCTGAACACCATGACTATCAATTTCCAGAAGGCTACACAGGTAAGTTGTTGAATATTTTGAAACTAATTTGACTGGGTGCTATTGCTGCCTAAGGCAGAAACAGCGCCCAGTCAAATCAGTTTCAAAATATTCAACAGTATGTTTATTAAATAGCAAAGAATTATAAAGACATACAATTCATACAACGTGTCGGACTCTGAGATTTGATGACAGTCTATATGGAACTCTTTGTGCCACAATGATTTTTACGTCATCATACACGTGCTGCGCTGATTATGATGTCATACTAGGTCAGATGATGGATGGATACTCCGGAAAGGTGAATTACTTCCACATATTCGACATTGTTATTTTTATACATTACCGTAATGTGTAATACCACATGTAGAATTAACTTATTGATATAACCTAAAGCAATAAAATAGCAGATTATGAATTAATTAAAGTAGTTAAGGTCTATATTTCCGTCACCTGAAATGAGATGACGGATAAGTATTTGTATTTCCTGTAATTATATTTTCACTTATTTTCCTCCTAAAGGAATAATCTATGTAACTATTTACGCAGTTGATCTTGGACAGCATTCCCGACATGCCAAGCAACACGTTAGTGGTGTGATATGGTCAGCATTGCATTAGAAAAGGAAACTGTTTCAAAACCCAGCAGACAATCGTTTCAATCGACAATAACTCTGGAGTCGCGGAACATTTTGAAAACAATTTGCCTGAAAGTTGTTAGTGGCTAAGCTTTCAGTCAAATAGCTCTCAAAAATATTTGGCGAATCCAAAGTTATTGCTCATGGAATATCTAGTGTGCAGAAACTCGACAGGCATAGAGATAATTGTTAAAGGTATAATGCATGTTTGATATCTTGTGTTTAAAGGTATTTATGAGAATCATGTATGTATATATAGTCAGAAGAGAGTGGACATTATTTTCACATGGCCTCTCAAAATTTGCCACTCTAACTTAAAGTATAGACAGAGGAGAAGAAAGCTGGTGAAACACACCGATAATCTAATTTCTGTTCTGTTGATACGAAGCTAAAGTGCTTAACATGTAGATGGCATTTCACCACCATTCTATTCCTAAATGTAGCTTAAATTAGCAAGCTATCCATCTGTCTGATTGACTTATCCTGCCGCCCTAGAATGACAATTACAGCAGTCACTCGGCGCATGAAATTGCCAAATTGGGTAAATCCTCCAAACCAATTCATTTTTGTTTTCAGAGATTTATCTCATGAGCAGGCCTACTAGATTCAGTTGATGGGTTTCTTGTCTGCCTAAGGGAAATAAACGCAAACATTAATTGTATTATTGCAACGCACTCTGGCAAGGAATGTAGAACAGTTTGATCTTACCCAGTGTAGACTCTGATCTGTCATCATTACACAGGAGGAAATGGATTTGATTTTGATGTTAAGTGCAATTTTAGATAATCTACTAGTTGTTCACTTATGTTAAATGCATTCTTATCTTTGAACTATATATGATTCATGTATGCTGTGACTGTAGTAGTAGTAGAAACATCCTACAGCTGCAATGCGTCCTTCGACACACTTGACCACTGTGTGTCTTGTCCTCGGCCAAAATATTATGACTCCACATGTCCATTCTTGATCTAAGTGTACCGAGTCCTGCTTCCTTGAGGTCACCTCGCAGCATGCTTAACATATGTACACATATGTCGTCCACTCCTGAATTTATATTTGCTGGCACTCATGAGGGACAATGCCAAGCCTCTCGGAGTGTACCGTCTGACAATCTTAGCACATTGGCAAACATGTACCACCGTTGATGGGTAACCTTTGCAGACAATTGCGATCTATTACACATCTTGTATAGTGTATTGTTGGAAATTATGCTGTCTGGCATTCCGTGATGATGCGGAGATGTTTGCAGTGGTTGGCATAAAGTTTGGTTAGAGCTGCCTTTGAAGCTGCCCAGCTGTTACACTTATACTACATTTAAGATACACCAGTTGCGTTGCAGAAGCGATGGAAAGATATGTTCCCAATGACATAGCGTGCTGCCATGTCAGAAGTACTGCAGAGCAGTGAGACCACGATTTTACTCTTCCTCCATGATTCGCCGTCACGAATTGGATCATCATTTTCTCTAATTTCATGCTTTATAGATAGATATTTGTGGGTGAACGCTGTTTTGAACTCATTCACGAAGAGATTCTTAATGCTTAGGTTGCTTGCAGCTATTGGGACTAGTTCATCCATGAGATTCCTTTGCGTCATCTATGTAGTTGTTCAATCTCCAGTGGCATACTCAGCATGGGGATTTGGTCTTGTCTAATTTTCCCACAGAGATTTCAATGCAGCGGCAAAGTAGAATGTGAAATGCGCAGGGAATAGAGCATCTTTCTAGGGGTAGCCCACTTATGTCTCAAACTGTCTGCAAGTAGGAGTCTCACTAGTCGTAGCTCGTCTGCATTGCATTTGCGCTGGTGATTTGCATTTAGGATCTTTGAGCGCTTAATTGTGTCGAAGCGTCGTGACATGTCGCCCATTTTGAGGAAATCCAAGTGTTTGGACATGACTACTGGTACAAGCATGCGTTGAACCCACACACTATCTGTGCAGCCGCATCTACAGCTAAAGCCACTTTGAGATGACCCGGTGATTGCATCAATCTTGCATCAATCTTGATCAGGTGCCTTCTTAGGCTAAGGGTGGCCTGGCCTACATCATCAATAGAATGATGGTGCAGAAAATCTGAATTTATTAGGCACATGGTTGGTTTAATGGTAATGTCACTTGCGTACTTGAATAGTTCATTGTTCATGTGATCAGGTCCGGATGCACGTCCATTTTCCAGGGCATTGAGTACCTTCTCAACTTCTGCTGTTTTAATTGGCGTTAGTATTGGCCTAGGGTCACCATGTGTAAAACGGTACATCATCATGATCAGGGAACTTCTCCTTGAGCCATCTCGAATTGCATCGGTTTTGCAATGCTCCATCCCGATACAGTCTCCCGCAGAGTTATATACAGTGAGTGAGTGTGTAGTCAGTAATCCATGGTTGTGATTTTATCTGCTACAGAAAATATTTGTCGAAAAGCAAGATCTGTTAAGCGTTCTGTGGTGTGGTGCAGAGTGTGATTGTGTTCCCTGCATAGTGGGCTGTGTTCTTCACTTTTGCTACTTTAATGGATATGCAGCCGTAATGCTTTTTGCTCAGCTGAGATTTTTACTACTTCAGGGTCATCAATATACCTAGTTCTGGTGCTGTTCTTGAAAACGCCTGTGGTACTGGTAGCTGATAATTCCATACATTTCAATTCATGGCTAGGGCTTATTTGGATTGGAGCTGATGTTAGCAATCTGCTGTAGTTTGGATCGACCGGTCGGGTACCGACCGTATCAACCAAGCTGGGTATGCGCCACCCATCCTGGATTCGTTCGCTGAACACGCCTGCCTGGGTAGAGCCATAAGCATATATGGGCCTATGAGAGAGATCGCGTTGTGAAAACGACTAAGTTCGTTAAAGCACATAATGTGCATGCGCGCTCTTGGATGCTATTTTTGATGGAGCATGTAATTTACGACCAAGATAGGATGACGCTTTTAGTGTACCGATATGGTACCCTGTAATCCTTTTTGATTACCTATTCCCGTTAAATCTGGCATTAATCAAGACCAGAATTTGACGGAAAACCGTTCTTGATTATCTTCAAAATATTGCAGTGATGTCATAACCACGTGGGCGCAGAACTTCTAGAATGTTCTAGAACATTCGACTGCACCATTATTAGCTACACGCTGATTGGCTGTTGCTCGAACGATGATTGGTTGGAGTCTGCGCCTGTGACGTCACTAGGAGTATGAAAGGAGACACGATCCAGAGATCGAGAGCATCCTCGGCCAGGGGCTGAATAGGTTGGACCTGTACTAGCTACTATTGAGCGACATATATTTCGCATATAACTTCGGTTTCTGATGGGTTCTCTTCCGTAGCTAGCAGTGCCATCCCACCGCACTAAAAACTATTTTTGTAACTCCCTACTTGCGGGAGCAATTTGGAACTTTCTAACTATCGTTCACGAATATCAATATCTACTTCGGAACACAAACTTGCGGTGAGGCCTTTACGGCTTGAATATGTGATTCTACAGATGTAGAGGCAGGATGATCTTTGATGGATGACTCGTCGGATCTGCCGGCCACGCCTAAAAGTGATATTTCAACTGTCACCTCACTAATGTCGTGTAGGTTCTTCTAACTTTCGACCACAGCAAGTAAACTCTGCCCGGTGCGTCTTCAGAGCTGGCTGACGTACATAGCACCGTTAGGCTTTGTTTTGTGTCTTTATCTGCATCTAGCAACCGCCGCTTGTGATCGGGCTGTTGTCAACTTCCATCCGTGCCATCGGGGTGCGGGAACTTTCTTCAGAGCAGTAGTAATATCATATCTTTTGCTGACTTCTCATTAGACATCCTAATAATGTGCTGGTTCTATATTTGTTATCATTGACGTCTCACAAACAAACAGGACTGCACTTCAACCCAAGTTTGGCACACTTACAATGATGGGAATAACATCTTGATTGGTCACATTTGCATGTTGTGAAATCTACAAGCTCATCTGGTGCTACAGCTTGAGGCAGCAGTAGTGGCACTAGTCTGTCTTCATTCATGGTCTATCCATGTTCTGTCGGAGATAGTATATGAGGACTTGCTTTCAATGCAGTTTTCCAAATGGTGCATTGATAATTAGCCCTGTGAAGATGTTGAACTAGACTGTTACAACATGGATGAAGGTGTTAATTCTGTTTTGTGGTCTTGCTGAACTTCTTATATCGCAAGATGCTAATATCTACTGCATCTGATTGCGGTTGGTAAATTCTACACGCCAGCTCAGTAGATCTGTCTTTTACCCAAACTGGAAGATTAAAGGTATCTCCAAATTTTGTGAGGCCCTGAATCTTCTCTGGATCAGAAGTGATAATTTTCCAACCAGTCTTCTTTCCCCAGCCCTTGAAACAGCTTGTACTGTCGCATCCAGTCAATGCATGAAATGGCAACAATAGATGGCATAGCATGAAACCAAGCTTAATCTCTATTAATGGAAATGAATCTCCTAGCCGTTCTGTTTCCAGTTTTAAATCACAACTTACCTGGGATAAACGCATTGAATTAAATCACCCAATACCAACACGTTTCGAGTCTCGGGACCATATTGTGGCTTAGTCATTCTTAAACCTGTTCACAGAATCAAATGCATGAAGATATAACAGGCTGCCAGCTTCCTCTTTGGTACTGTAAATTACTTTCAGATTCTGCATATCATTGGAGGTAATGCATGTAACCGTTTCATGGTCACTATAACCACCGGCCAAAACCACTATTTGATTTGACTGAAGGTCAAATTTTCTATTTTCTGTTAATCCAGTGAACGCAAAGTCATTGAAGTTGTCTTTGTTTATGGGACTAGAGAAACATGCATTCACATTATTTGGCACCACCTGATCTCGTGATTTTATTCTAATTCTGGGAACTTGACAGTGTGACCTCTTCTCCTAGATATGGCTGGTAATCTTCATAACCACGCGTTTCTAGATGGCATCGATAAACATGTAATAATGAACCCATGTCATATGCCATAACACTTTCGATGTATTCTTGAACATCATCGAGGAGCATCTCAAATGCTTTTTGAGTTTTCTGTTGTAGCATCAGTAGCTTTTATGAGTAAATGTGACAAACAGTTTTTTGTGATATTTTTCTTCTAATGCTACAAGATCATGACCTAGCAACTAGTGTTCTGTCACCAATTTCCTCGGCTGCTCTGCGTATGTTGTCTTGTAATGGGAGAGTAAGAAAATTAACTATGTGAGTATCACCTCATTTCTTTGCACAGTTGCAAATGAAACATCTATTCTTCTCGAATGGTGTTGCATCTGACCTTATAATAATACGATGCTCACTAGGATCTGCACTGCGTTGCCTCAAATTGTAGGAAGCTCGTCGTGTATAGTTTTGGTAGCACAAATGCTGTTAACTGATAGTAACACAGAATCCAGTCTCAGTGATTGCTCCATACTCCTGTGCAAATGTATATGATACATCCTTATTCCCCTTCATACAAGTGTACACGGTGTGCAAGCCATGTTCTGTAGGAGAACTAGATTGTCGGTACATCTCTTTAAACAAATAATGCAGATGGGATTGGCATCTAACTCAGGTGATGGGCCAATATTTGCACATGGGTTGGGGTCCACTTTTTCACTAAATGTCACCTATTGCAAATATGTCTGATGGGATTTATTCTTTTATAAATGTGTATCCTCCTGCCAGCAAGAATATCGTACACCTTGTTCACTGGCAAGTGTCTTTGCATGTGTCTGTTTAGGAATAACAGGGACTTAAGTATCTGCACTGTATTAATGCTTATAGAATAGTTAGCTATTAGCTCTTCATATAATTCTCATCATGTCATCTGCTTTACAGCTTCTCATTAACATTGTCGGATACAATAGATTACGCTTCAAGTTGAAATGTAATATAATTTTTACATTGAATGGGACTTTTCGAATTTATCCCGGAACAAATGTGTTTGAACAAATAAATGCTTAATGTATATGAACACGTATTATACTTCGTGTATTAATTCATTTTAGTATACTTGGGCCTATGTCGCAGAATGGTTTTGTACTTAAGTATATGCAGAAATCATGCATTGTAGTACCATTTTTAACAAATCTAAGTACGTACTGTGACGTCGCAATGATTTAATATTAAAGTAACATTAAAAGCTGAATATATGTTGTATCGCTCAAATAATGTAATTAAAATAAATTATAAGTATGTTATGTGTCAATAATTACATAATGTGGGAATTCGAAAAAAAATTGGCTATTATGGCCAATCTGATTCTCGCGGTTATATTGTGTTTAACTTGCCGGTGGGTAGCCGTATTCAGAACCATGTAACTTTTTAGTTAATCACACACCCACATGTCCAACATATATTTTCTGAAAGGTGAGATATAGACCTTTCATTTGATACCATTGAATCTTCTCTTACAGATGGGTGCAATGAAAATCATAATTGGGCTCTGTCTGGAGAATGGCTGCAAGACAAACAATGTCAAAAATCTCTGCGTAAGGTTTACCTCTTTGGTGTTGCACTAAGACCATGTACTTTCCAACTAGATATGGTAAGTTCGTGGGATGATCGCGTTGTCTGAGGATGTTGAAACGGTTTCTAGTTTGAAGAAGGCTAGACATAGCCAGAGTTGCCTCTGTATGCAGATGTCAGCCAGCATGTCCTGATAACTTAGTTTCCACAAAATGTCGGTACTTATGGAGCAGACTGGCATGGCAGTCTCATCTTTCTCCATGATTGAGCTAACATCTCATTATATACAGTAATTATGATGCGCATTTAAATAATATGTCATGCTACCACCACACAGGCACATATACATATCGAAAAGGCCACCAGGTTGTTGAACCTGGTCACATATTACCACACTTAATGCAGATCACCAAGCTAATGTTAGTTATCATGCATGTAATCATTTTGTTATATGTATAGCGAATGGATGATGGTAAATTATGGAAAGATAAATGTCATTTATGTAGTCATAAAGGCACAATTATGCAGAGCATCTACTTTATTTCATAGAAAGATCTGCTATGATGTTAACAGGAATCGAGAGACGCAATCTGTCACTCGATTATTTCACCTTAGTATCAAACATTTGACATAAGTCCATGAACAAAACCGAAATGTTTGTCACGAAGGTGTATGAATTGCATTGTGTGGTAAGTTTACTATAGGCAACAACAACCCCCAGTCAAATTATTTTCAAAGTATTCCCGGATGCTGTGCAGTTAGCTTGAAATTTAGATTCGGTGAATTCATGGTTCAGAGTGTTAATATTAAAATCCATTCTAACAGTAGTGAAACGTGGGCGGAACTTGGCTAGAAACGGACGTGACATAACTAGAAATGGGTCCATATATTTCTTCTATTATTACGTCATTATCCCAATATAGAAAGAAAAGGTTTTGATATATCGCCCATGTTGAAAGACAGGGATGTTTCTGACTTGTATATAGAGAATCTGAAACGAGGTCACTTTTCATATCACTATTATGGACAGAGTTTGGGATCTTATCTATCATATAAACTCTAATTTTGAAATATTTGCCAATAGTTGCTGATGTGACCGTTATCTGATTTCTCATTGTTGATTTTCGTGAAATCGATACCGCCGCTGTGACGCACCACTACTTGATAACAGATACTGAATGCATAGCAAAATATAGTGACAAACACAAAATCTGGCGATGTCAGCCGTAAACTACACTTTTCTTCTAAGCCTATCGCAGAGCTACGGCCATAAATCGTTACTCGCTGTTTACTGATAAACTGTCAAACGATGACATTTTGCGATGACGTTTCATGAATGACAAATCGTAGTAAACAAATCGTAGTAAAACAGTACCGCATAGTAATACCTATGCGTCACGCTCACATCAATCGATATTTTAATTGGTAGATTTAAATGGGTTGCGCACACAACAGCCAATGAAAATACTCCATTGAATATGGTACGTGTGTTCATATCGAAAAATATGGAAAGGGCTAGAAGGTTTGTTTATATGATAAATATGTATGATGAGATTCAGTTCAATTGGAAATGAAAAGATTCATACCCGAGCCCTATTGCTGCCCTGTCCTATTAGTTTAACGCTTGAATGGGCAAGCAAGCCAATAGACTACCATTTAAAAAAATTACCACTGGAATGACTGACCTCATAAAATAGTCCTCTCTTGGCCTGCAAATAGACATTCAATGAGCACATATTTAAATTTTCTTGGCCAAATTGACCCATCGAAAGGTTTAAACAGATAGTAATACATAAATAACATGTGTAATGCTGAATCCATATATTTCAGAAACGATACCCACCTACTAATCTAGCAAATGCAAAACTATATTCATTCTCTGAAATGCATAACGATTTCCACAACGTATGATACGTATGAATACCACCATCTGTCAAATTTATTTTCAAATCTGAGCTTTCTAATGCGTATTGTTTTATTTCATTTTACCGCTGCAATATTGTGCAGGGTTCAACGAAAAAGATGGCTATACATGAAGAAAATTATGTTGTTGAAATATGCTTATGTGTGCAGATGCATCTTAGACAACGTCAGCTTCTATAGAGCACATTTTCAAAACCACCATTTGCTAGCAGACTAAATTGAATTGATTATTGTTGCAAGATCAATGAGAAAAACTAGTGTATGGTAGAATCGTAATTACTTCGCTATTCAAGTATGTGTTTTAATTGAAAAGACAAATGTAGTAACATCATATTCGATTTTTAGTGCATCGACGCTGTGTGATACAGGATAGTGAATTTGCATCTGGAAATATGTGTATGCCTAAATTATTTAAAGATTAATTGATGAGAAACCTACCCTAGCGTGAACATAACCTAGGAATGCATCAACCGAGACTTGTATCTATGTTTGAATATTAAATCCTCGAATTCGAAATAATTTGATTTGTAGAGCTCACCAAAGATGCGATTTTCACGACCACCTTACTAGTTTAGCTGTTGGTTTGTGTGTTTCAGTGTGAGCCCGTTCGAAGGATGGACCATTTTCTCCCATGTGTAGAATGTGATGGGAAATCCTATCTAAGGGGGCATTGCTGCAAGGCTGTGCGCAGGACAATAATAAACTCATTGATTTGCTTAATCAGATTTTGTTTCCGCCCATCATTTAGAGACAATTCCGAGACAACGCAGCAGTCACGTGGCAATGGTCTCCATCGCCTTTAGGCCATGGATTCTGGTGACCAATAATTCTGCAATGCGTACAAGATGAGTTGCATGCTGCGGGTGTGGTAGGTGTGATGAGGTGGTAGCCGTGGGTGTGAGTGGGTGTAATACTCTGTAGTATATAAGGGAAAAGCGGGAAGATTGATTAAAAATATGTGAGTCAAGAATTATTAACCCCTGGGTATCCGAAAGAAAAATTTCAAAAAACATGTACAATGCTAAATTAGCAAGGAGCTACTGCTGCCTCTTGAAAACCAGTTCAACAGCTGTGGAGCAAGTATAATAGAGCTAGCCTAAATGTGTTTTAAGAGCACTGTAGTCTTCTTTAAACTATGCACGTAGTTGAAATGTCCTTGTCATTAATCGGCAAAACACATTTGACGCTTTTAACGCATCATGGCACCTTTAAGTAGTTGAATTTTGGACAAAACATATGCTGCTGAGGATCTTACTTTGAGTGTTGATCCTGGATAATCTCGAATTCTTGGCCTGGATGTAACCAGCGATGTGGTACACTATACTGTCATTTGGTATTTTCACAGGGTTGGCTATCGAAGAAATTATGTACACTCATATGCACGTAATTATCAAGCCTTTACATTTTATATGGTGTCATTGCATCTGTTAATGGGCAAAAATTTTCTCTTCAAAAATTTTAGTTCACCCACTCCCTGTCAACACCCTGTGAACTACACGATTCTGATCGCCCTGCCACGCCCAACTACGCCCATCAGCAACATCAATGTGGATTAACATTGCATCTAGTTAAAATGAAAGTGAACAGATTCTTCCTATTAACACAGGAATGTTACACAATTAATATTTGATGCTACTCCTGTGAATGTATTCACAATGCATTAATATTGTGATGCACTTAATCCTGTGTATATAAAAACTATGCATATTTTGTGGGACAAAGGAGGGTGGCTTCTTCACTGGAATGGTTTTAAGGGCATCTGTCTTACTGAACCACTATCATTTGGCCCCAAATGTTAAATGATATTTCTAAGGAGCTGTATGAAGCGACCACCTGCTCCTGGTGGCCACGGATTGATGTGCCATACACTGTCTGTTATCGACAGGCGTATGCCTCATGAATAAGTATAACACCAACTTGAGCACAGCCATATTCATACATGAAAGAAGTAGACGAAAGCTTTCTGAGTTTATCCCTTTAATGTTTGGTCAAGAAAATTAAGATATTTCCTTATTGAATATACATTTGCAGACACAGAGAAGATTATATTTAAAACTTTACTACTGGAATAACTGTCTCGGTTATCGAGCCAGTCATACTAGAGGTAAATTCTAAACAAATATTCTTCATTGGCTCGGTGTTAGCCGAATTCACCATCATGACAGAGTTAAAGCCAAATGAATTACTGACACAACAAAATCTAGTACATTGCCACGTGAGTATGAAGCAATCTAACATTAACATACAACTCTCTTTGCAATATCAACATTTTCCAATTACCCCTTGTCAACACTAAGTAGCTGAAGTATGACAATTCAGTGATAAATAGCTATTGCTTAATGGTCTGTAAAGTTGAAGTATTCAGGAAACTAAATCTAACATGTCTCTCTGCTCGTCTCTGTTTAATTAAACATCCTTTTCATCCTTCTCGCATAAGACGAGACAATTAGGGAATTAGTAGACGGCTGATATTGAATTAAATTTGACGTCAGTATGCATGATTTGTTCTGTTCGTCTGTAACGACACATCTGAGGGAATCATGTCCATGTATTGTTTGCAAGGCCACCCCGTCTACGCTTATACACTAGGCAGAGTTATGCCACGAGCAGGTGTAGGTTATCAGGAATAACAGTGACATCATTAACCATTGATTATTGGATTCTCAGATTCCCAATTTCTATGTGACTATATACGTAAGAGGTTGAATAATGTAAAACTAATTTAAAAGGTAAACTCTTGCTACCATAGTCTGCAACAGCTCCCAGTCAAATTTATTCAAACGGATATTCATTAAATTGAGCAGAAATGGTTACATAACATTTTTTAGATATTTCTTATCCCCCACCCCTCTCTATCTCTACGTCTCTCTCTCTCTCTCTCTCTCTCTCTCTCTCTCTCTCTCTCTCTCTCTCTCTCTCTCTCTCTCTCTCTCTCTCTCTCTCTCTCTCTCTCTCTCTCTCTCGCTCTCTCTCTCTCTCTCTCTCTCTCTCTCTCTCTCGACCGCGACGACTTCAGATTGAAGCAACTCTAACAAAACATATTATTAAGATATAATAAATATTATGCCCAATAATGTGAAACTAATCAGTTCCAAATAACTAAGCACGCTATCTGCGTGATTGCGTTGAAATCAGAATATGGGTCGGCAGGCATCTATCACAATGTCAAGTTACCCAGAATGTCGGTATTCATAAAAAATAATGCCGCACGTAATTCAAGCATCAGAATACCGCACACAAAATGATGTCGCTTGAAATCTGAAAGGTCTACCACGAACGTGTTCGAATAATACGTTTTTAGTGAATTTACTATTTCAATAGAATTCTGCTAAATATGTTTTAACTAAATTGACTGGGTCTCACAGTCAAATTATTTTTAAAATATGCAATGGCGGTATAGTTGCCTTTAAATTTAAATTCTCGAATTCAAGTTTCAATGTTTCAAATTGATTTCAAAACATAAGATTTGTGAGGCGATTAGCTAGAAATGGGATTGTCATGTCTAGAACTGGCACCCTTTATTAGCATCTAAGCGATCTAGTTGATATCTAAGAGCTCTTTCAATAATAGTCCTTTCAAAATGGGCAAAGGACCAGCACATTCGTTCATACTATTATAATAATGAACCAAGGACCAGGACATTCTTTCATACTATTGACATATTGAGGCAATATAATACAGAATGTAATTTCAGTTTACATCATATCAAATATTTCTATACAATAAATTCTATCTTCTGCGTATGACTTTGTGACTACTGCAATGATATGCATTTTTCAACAATTCACCAGCGGCCATTCGTTGTGATATAAACAAATTGGTAATGCAGATGCTAAGTGAGATTGTGTCAGCGTCGCGGTGGCATAAATGGTTTTCGTTAAATGTCTACCACCAATACCGAAATGAGTTTAACGTAAGTAAGATCGAACTGTTTTGCATTCGTTGCCATATGGCGCTACAATAATACGATTAATGTGTGCGCTTATTTCCCATAGCAGAGTAGAAGTCTGACATATATACATGCTGGGTGATTGCTGAAATTGTAGTTTTAGGACTCCAGGTTAAGTCAATCAGACGGGTGAACGGTTTGCTAATGTGAGATACATTTAGGAATAGAATGGGCTTGAAAATCTCATCTAAGTGTTGAGCAGTTTTCTTTCCTATCCATGGAACATAAATTAAATTATTGATGTGCTTAGCCAGATTTCCCCATGTGTGTTGCCTTCACCTATAATTTGACGTCACATTGGTAACTTTTGAGAGGTCACGCGAAAATATCATTCATTACCTTCCGGTTAAATAGGCTTTGCTCAAGTATGAACTCGCGTGATAAGCTTGTTTCATGCCATTGTTGCTGTGGGCAATTGTGTCCGGGCCAAGTGGCATGCTGGTATAAGGATCGAATATACCATCATCTCCGCGGCATGCTGAATTATTATTATTATCTCGGTAACTAGTTTATGTTTTCGTGTTTCTCGCCATAATGATAAATGATTATATAGGTACACGTCTAATATTTCATTCAATTGAAAATGAAGCAATTGAATTTGAAAGTGAGGAGATTTAATAAAGTTACCTGAAATCGGTTGATGTCCTGTCGTTTTAGGTTAAAACCCTTGCGGCGAAGTCATCCAAAACCGTCCTCTGCAATCGTGATAGAGAATGGGCATTTGCAAGATAAAAAGAATACCATTTTTTAAGAGTTACCACAGGAAAGACTGGGTCATTTCAGTAATAAATTGTCAAAAATAGTCTACTCTTGGCCTGCAAGTAGACATTCAATGTGGAAATATTTTGATTTTCTTGATCAAATTTAGCCTTTAAATCGTTAGAACAGATAGTAATAGATAACTAACATGTTTATTGCTGATGCCAAATATTACAGAAACAATGCCCAACTAGAACACATTTACCGAAGTAGCTGTAAATCTGCGCTGTCTGGCCATTAAAGAATATTACACAGTATTTTCTTATATGATGATTGAATATGTATGGGGCTTCATGGTCCAAGAAACATGCTGGGAGTAGTCGCGTGTCAAAGAGCCATACTTGAAATTCCCATGCATTTACAATGCGGCACAGAGTGCTTAGAAAATGCATTTCTCGAAAACTAGTGGATTGACAAATCAAGTCGAGAAGTACACCGAGTTTCCAGTCGATCGTGGTACAAGATATTTCGACAGCCATTTTAAAAGAGATTTAGAAAAAAATTAGTTTTTCAGCATTTTTGTGCTGATTTCATTTCTGCTAAAACCGAAAATTGGTATTTTTCAACTGAATGTGCGACCAGGTGGCCATTTTGAAAATAAAAAAATTGTAAACAAATTTTTTTCACCATTTTCCATCCTTCATTCCTGCCAAAAAGCGAAAACTGGTACTTTTGAAGCCCACTGGGTGCTTGGGTATGTGTCCAAGGTTTGATTGGCACATGAAAGGATATCACCGCATCTCATCTAATATGTCCATTGATCTTCTCCTATTGAAGGGGTGTTCTTTCCTACCAAACGAAAATTGGTGTCTTTGAAGGCAAGAGATGCGACCCCCTGGGTATATTACCCAGGTGAGACATTGACATCAACGAATTAACGTCTACTGGTACAGAAAGAAAATTATTGTTGTGCTTAGCCAGATTTGTTTCCTTCCCCTATAATTTTACGTCAAGGTGGCAACTTTTGAGAGGTCACGCGAAAATATCATTCAGTCCCATCCAGTTATAGAGGCCTTACCCACATGCCACGGGAGTTTCATGCCATTGGTGTTGGGGGCAATTGTGTGAGTGTCAAGTGATATGATATTATAAGGATGGAATATGGCATCTTCTCCGAGGCATGCTGAGTTATTGAATACTCCGCTGCACAATCTCGCTATGTTTTCATGCTTCTCGCTATAGTGATACATGATTATATAGGTACACTTGTAATATGTAGTTCAATTGAAAATGAAGCAATTCAAATTGAAGGTGAGGAGATTTAATAAAGCTACCTGAGATCTGTTGATGACCTGTCGTATTAGTTTACACCCTCGCGGCAAAGTCATCCAAAACCGGCCTCCGCAATGTTGCTGGAGAATGTGCTTTTGCAGTATAAAAGAATACCTTTTTTGAAAGTTACCACTGGAATGACTGGCTCAATAACCGGGCCCTGCCATTTCAGCAATACATTGTCAAAAATAGTCTATTCTTGGTCTGCAAGTAGACATTCAATGAGGAAATATTTAGATTTTCCTGATCAAATTTGGCCTTTAAAGGGTTAAAAAAGATAGTAATAGATATATAACATGTGCATTGCTGAAACCATATATTACAGTAATAATTCCCAATTAGGACACATATACTGAAGTGATTGTAAATCTGCGATGTCTGGCCATTAAGGAATATAACAAGGTCATTACTTATATGATGATTGAACACGTGGTCATTCCTGCCAAATACAAAAACTGGTACCTTTGAAGCCAAGAGATGCGACCCCTCTGGGTATATGACCCAGATGAGACAATGACATCAACTGATGTCACAAGGTCTCTTCTAATATGTCCATTAGCCTTTACTGATGAAGAGGATTTCATTTTAGCCGAAAACGCAAACTGACAATTTTGAGGCGCAAGCCATGCCCTTTCTCTTGAGAATGCGTCAGCCCGATCACCAATCCCTTTAGGAATCCAATGACAAAATTCAGACCAAGTATGGTAGTGACACAATCAAACATCTAGGTGCCGTCCTACATAATCTATTACACCAAATGTAAGCTGGCGTCAAATTCAAAATGCATTATGAATGTTTTATTTAACTTCGTCATGATGATCTTAAAGGCGTCAAGAGTACGAATTCCATCTCGTTGCTTGATTGCCTATTTAATAAACACTTTGTTTTGGAACTAATTTGACTTGAGGCTCTTGCTTTTATAAGCCGCAACAACATTAGTGTTCAAAGTATTAAAACGATTGCATTATGCCATGTGCAAAGCAGTTGGAGACGCCTAGCTGTAAATGGGCCCATTAAGAAACATACTTCATATGAATATACATAATATATAAAACAGTTCCAATTCACTAGATAGTTGCTCTGCACTAGAAAATGTGTGTTATCGTAAGCTATTGGTATATAAGTCGCACATATTTTTCCATAATCTGTCTTTCAATATGGGCGCCGGAGCACCACTTTTTCTCACACTATTTGAATACTGACCTAATAACAGGATAAAATAAAAGGACCCATTTCTGGAGATGCCACTCCCATTCCAGCCAAGCGCCGCCCAGAGTTTACCCCTAGTAGAATTGATTTTAACACTCTGAACCATGAGTTTCCAGAATATAAATCTCATCGTAACTACACAGGAACCAGGACTACTTTGAGAATAATTTGACTAGGGACTGTTGTTTCCAATGGTAAACTCACAACAAACATGCAACTTCCATGACAAACATTTCAACTTTGGTGATTGAATTACGTCATTTTGCTTGTGAAGTCCGCTACCATGTTACCTATTTGATAATGACGGAAATACTTGAGTGACAGATCGAATCTCACAATTCCTGTTTACATTATACCAATTCTTTCTATAAAATGAATTAGGTCTTCTGCATAATTATGCAATTATAACTACAAATGAGATATTTTGTTGTCCACATATTATTGACAATCAACCATTCACTGTACAAAAATGTTAGATGGGCGATAACAAACATTAGCTTGGTGGTATGCAGTTTACATGGTAAGATGTGACCAGATTCAACACATTGATGGCTTTTTTTATATGTATATGTGTCTGCACGGTGGTGGCATAGCAGATAATTTAAATGCCCAGCATCATTAACGAATATAATAAGATCTTAGTTCCTTCGTGGAGAAAGATGATACCTCCACACCCGTCTCATCAACACGTACCAATCTTTTGTGAAAACGAAGTCCTCAAGGCTTGCGGGCTGACATCCGCATACAGAGGCAACACTGGTTATGGCTAACCTTCTTCAAACAGGAAACTGAGTTCAACATACTCAGACAACGTGATCTTGCCAGTAACTTACCATAGGTGCATCGAAAGTATGTGGTCTTACTGCAACGTCAACCTTAGGTGCAGACCGTGGACACTACATCATCAATATTACATGCATTCAAGAAACTAAAGTAGCAAGACACTCAGTGCAGCAACCTCAGGCAGGTCATATGCTAGTGTCAATGGAGCAAAACATGGCACATAATGGTGGTTTAGGCTTCATAATCGGACCAAAGATCTTGGACCATGTCATTAGTTTTGGAGATCGGGTGGCATCCATCGACCTGTATCAACACAAAAACGTGTCACCACTAAGTTTGACGTAGCCAACGCATGCGACACAACTAATGAAACTGCCAAAGAGATTCTATCAATATTAATTTCCTTCTAGGCAGAATTTAGCTGCAGCATTGTAATCCTGGCCAGATGACAAAAATCCAAGCTAGGTAAGTGCGCAATGTGGACGAGAACTCATGACTTGTTTCATGCATGGGGTGGGGGCGTACAGAGAGGGTAGGGCACGGGTAACATCAATGCTTGTATTCCTTAGTTCCAATGGCCTTTTTGCCACAAACACTACTTTCAAACACGCATGCCATCACCGGACATCATGGACAGGACACACAGGATAGATAGGGCTCAAACATGCTCTACTGCCACAACAGCAGGAATATGAACAACAGAATCAAATTTCCTCTTCGAGATGCTCGCTCATATGGAAGTAGTATAGGGTTTAGGGGGGGGGGGGGGTGGGGAGTTCGTGTACATGGCTCTTTTAGAGCATTGACTTAAATTTTCCTGTTCTATATGTTAAGAAAAAGCTTGGGTAATACAGCCAACTCAGGTACGTTTTCTTTGCAGAGGCCAAAAAGTGTTTTTGTCAGCATGCTTATGTGGTAAAATGGCAGTATTTGGGGTTTCATGAAAAGATTCATTATTTAACACCCAGAATGCTTCATTTTGATTTATTTTTATTGTTTTGATAATCCTAACAACTCTTTAGTATGATTCATCCACATAAACCTTGGTTTATGGTACAAAATTACCGTATTTATCATAATTGTGGCCAAAAATCGCTTTCAATATGAAAACAGCTCTAAGTTTGATCGCTTCTTAGTAATTCAACATTGTAAGTAGACCTGCCATACTTGATAAAAATGTCCTCATTAAGTCGGCTGTGCAACCCAAGTTCCATAATAAGACTCCAGTGATCTATTCACTTAGTGTCGGTCTCATTGTAACTCAAAGTTACCTCTCTCTCTCTCTCTCCCTCTCTCTCTCTCTCTCTCTCTCTCTCTCTCTAAATAATCGTATTGCGGTATTTCGTCAAATGACAATATCTCCTAAAGTGTCATAAAAAGTTAATTTTTGTGTCTATATATATATAGGTTTCTGACCCAATGAAATCGATTGGCAACATTATTAACAGTTTTGATAGTGAAAATAAGTACCATATCTCCAAAATATACAGTAAAATGGATGTTGGAATGGAAAATTACATTTCATAGTAAAAATCATTTGACTTGAGGCTCTAGAAGAGGCAGGCACGCAATCTCCATCGCCACCACCCCGGTGTATAAACCTGTCAAACATGGAGTCAAAGGCCTGAGTTTTAATGAAACTGATAAGGTACAGATAACCTTTTCAAGAATTATCATTCACCATCCATAACTTGTCCTAAACAGCACTAAATTGCCACTAAATTATTAGTAAACATAGATAAACCGTAACAATGAAATGCAGATTTCACGCAGTCATGACAGATGAGAAATGTGTTACAGAAGACAATCTCTCCACACATCATTTCAGAATTCAAACTACTGGGTTTTTACAGCCAAGGGGTGATGTTTTCTTGCATCGACAGAATTTGTCACATTTGGCCATAGATACCCTACATGGCCACGTTGACCTGGAACATTTAAACTGACCAATGAACCTCGAGTATTATCCATCATGCTGATAGCCACAATCTCCTAGTTTCAATCCCCCCGCAGTTTTAGGGTTGTGGTGGTTCTCCAAGGCATGCATAGTGATGTAGGCATTATAGTACCCACGCTGGATATGAGGCAAAAAGCTCTGACTAGTTTGTGGCAGGTTATGGAGAGAGCTGCACTTGCTGAAGTGAAAAACCTCTCCTCTGAGATCAGTAAAATGTGTAGCCTCACTTCCCCTTCTTAATACCTTCACCAAGTAAAGTTCAGCGTTGTGAATCACCAATGGAGAGAGTGCTGGTGACATCACAAAGTGTTTGAGAAACTTCTCCGGCTCTGCCGTTAAAGCAGCTTTTTTGTGCCAACTCTACTGGTGATGTCACACCCTATAAGACTATGCAGAGCTGGTAGTACGGAACAGAGTTGATGACCCAGACGCTTGAACAGTGTATGAAGGGGAACATACCGAGTGCTATATCCAACCCCAGCTCGAACCCGCAGTGCCTCAAGACCATGCTGTAGAAGGTCAGGGATGTGATTGAGTAGGGCAATAATTACATCAGTATCACTGCAGAGAATGACACATACTTTGTGTCCTGTATCTAGGGAATCCAAGACATGAATTATTATGCGACGGTCAGCTTCTTCAAATGATGATTGAAGGTGGGTCAGTACATTTTCTCTGCCCTTGTGAACTACTATGCACTGCCATACTTCATCTTCCCTTGTCACCTGGCCAACTACAGTAGAGTATTGTTGAGTGTCAGGAACAGTTTCACGAAGATGACAATAGATCAATTTCTCCAGAAGAAACTTGTTGGTGTTTGAAGGCCAGAAGGTTTCCATCTCTTTTGGTAGAGATGTCTCAGGTTCGATGGCGCTGTGCTCAATTGGTACTGTATTGGTGCGCCTCATTCTCCCACTATCCTTCACCGAGGGTTCGTCAGAGTACATGTCGAACACATAGTCACATCGCCCAAACTGATGTTATACACCTAAAAGGGACATGAAAGCTAAGAGAAAGTCGTGGAAGGTGGACAGCCCAGTAGCACGAACCTTGCGAATAGTGGCCATAATATCGATGACAAATGAAGAGTTTCTCTGATGTCTATATTCATAGTCCTCCGGTTTGAGATGAGTTGCCAACTCTTTGAGTAGTTGGCTCTTCTCCGTCTTTCTCATCGTCCCGTCATCACTGAATAGCAGTTGGGAGGGCGAAACATCATATTTCAACAGCTCGTTGGTGGTATGGGCGATTTCAATGGTTTTCTCTGCAATGGTCATCTCCTACACCCACTTCTTACTAGTCTTCTGTGGTTTGCTTCTGATAGTTTTCATTGTTTTAAGATATTTTATGTGAATGGTTTCACTGAGTCCTGCACTTTTCTCGACGACTCTCTTAAGCCTAAATGTTAGGTACTTTTCTTCTCCCTTTGCGAAGACATTAAGCATGGTATTTCTTATGTCCTTTGTCATGATCTCCTTTGTCACAAAGTTTTAGCGAAACATTGGGTGACAGGGGGATCATTTCTCCTCAGTGAATTTGATGATGGCCTGTATATGTGACTCTTTGCGAGTTGTAGTGGTTTGGAGTGATTCGTGATGGTTGTATTCGTGTGTTGTCCATCACACCAGCGTATTCAGGATGAAGAATCTTTACTGCATCATTTCATGGTAAATTAGGTCTCATTGAGCCACGTACTGTTTCAATTTGGCATGACCGATGACGCCATCACTGCATTTAGATTAGAGGTTTATACTCTGCTCTAGTTTTTGGCCACCACCTACGGCAGTGAAGCGGCCAGACTTGTCCTTCATAGAAGAATTTCCATTCCAGAAGTGTGTGTAAACTGATGGTGCAGTTTCTGACAGACGTCGCGTGTCTTCAAGCTAGATAGCACACCAGCGCAGATAGTACATGGAGAAATGCACTGGACAGATATAGAGCACGATGTACAGCATCAAGATGGAGCTCCCATCTCCATTCACAGTCAGCTCTCAACAGGTCATTCCCCACAGCCATCATGCGGAGGAATTGAGCCCAGAATTGGAAGTTCTCATTTACAGCCGATCGAACTTCGATTAAGCTACTCAGATCACTGGCCAACTTCTTGGATTCAGTGGCAAGCTCTGCCACGTACTTATGACTGTCATTGATGTTCCTCTCTATGACACTTGTCTTGAGCTTTACCAGGATGGCAAGTGCTAGTGTATATGGTTCGACACCTTTCTCAGCGAAGAATTCCTTGTAAAGAAGATGCTTGAATGATTCAGCAAGAAAGTGCATGCCTTCAAGGGCGCGGCTGTAATGACCTACATTGAGAACTGAGTTCTGGATGACAGTTGGACCAAAAAGACCCGCCTGCAGCCAAGTGATGTCAGCTCCACTTCCATCTAGGGCTTTTCCATTGCACTTGAGAAAAGTGAAATGTTCCCATAATTGGGACGTGAGTGCTAAACTCCAGAGGACGCATCATTTGAATTTCCATGACGATGTAGTACACTCCCTCATTGCAATACATAGGAATCTCTCTTTGAAGCGGCTGTGATCTAATCGCCGTGAAATTGTTCATTGCAGAATATACAGTTGTATATTCGGTAACGGGATAAGGTAGGACAGGAATGTTCTTGTCAGTCCAAATAGAATTGCTCGCACTCCAAGAAGAATCTCTTGTAACTGAGGATAGATCGATATTTTATCTAGATGGGTGAGAGACCAGATGGTATCTTTCAGTTTTGCTGCAACAGCTTTTGTAGATTCATGTATATGGTCATTCACTTTGCAGGATGCAGGGATGTCAGGTCGTCGTGCTGGTTTGTGGAAATCTGAGAGTACTTGACTATGATTTCCTTGAAAGAATGGGGTGCATGTGTGACTTGAGTGTCAGATATCCTGGGTTTATTGATTGATAACACTGGTTTGTCTTGACAGAGTACAGTGACGGCATCGTGCTCTGAGACATTTACGCCCTCGTGGTCCCAGTTATCATTCGCACCAGATGTGAATTGGCCATGGTCAAAGTGGCTCTAGCGCAACAAGGTCTTGGTTGTGCTGTGCTGTGAACGATGCGAGATCATGTTGTTTAAGATTGTAGTCACAATTTTACCTCCACGTCTAAGGTCATGAACAGATTCTGCATTCATAATATACATGGGTGTTCTCTTTCTCCCATATTGGTGCACATAGTACATGATTTGTAAGAGGGGCTGTATCTTATAGGTTGTCATTTGCTTCTCTGTCGTCGATGGTATCCTCTTCACCAGCTTCTCGATCGACAGCAAACTTCTCATCTGCTATGACTGCTTCTACTGCTTTTTGGTATGCTTCAGGATTGAAATTGCACAAAAAGCCAAAACACCTAATTAGAGAATCAGGAATATTCATATCATTACACGCAAGTTTTAGATCTTGAGCATCACAGAAACTATCTTGAAGACCAAAATCATAATCATCAAGAGACATCATAATCACACTAGCACATACCTGCATCGGATCAACTGAACGAATACACTCAGCTAACACATTTGCAGTACTCTTTTGATACACAGAATACCATCATTGATTTACGCAAAGCGTCCGGATATGTGAAATCAATTTCACTACCAAACTCGTTAATCATGAAAACTGTAACATCTCTATTACGGAAGTTACATTGATTATCAATATTGTTCAATCGATCTCAGATAACACTCAGCTCATATCCCTTGCCATCTTTCAGTCCTTGCTCCAATTCTGGCACAACCTGATGCCATGCAGGTTGTTTGATCGAGAATTTCGGTACCATATCCTTGGACCGTGACTCAAACTTACACACATGCACTCATTGTGGTAATAATGATCTGCACCAAATACAGATCGTTGATCTTGCAGGACACAAGTTCGGGTGAAAACATCATCTTGAAAGAAGTAAGTTGCACAAAGAACATGTGACGCATGGTTAGATTCAGAAATACGATATTTGGTGCATAGTTGTTTGAACGATTTGTCGTCACAGATAATACAGTTCAAGTCATGCAATATTCTCACTGATGTATCAGTATTAGGTTGGTTGTGGACGGCATGGGAGCGGGCGTTTTTATCATCTGCTATGGTCGGCTGAATCTTGGCATACTAATAGATTCTTTTTAGTTATTCGTTCGAGAACGGATTTCATAGTGTTTTTCTTATAACATTCATTAGTCACATGGTAAACAAAGTGATCGCCTTCAATGAGCCTTAGTCTCTTAGAAACATGGTCGTTGTGTATGTCACTAGCTTCGCATATCCACTTACAGCCATTGCTAGTGCTTACAACTTTATCATCAATTGTGCTCTGACAGATGATAGACTTAGTCACATCGAAACAAACATCATTTGATGCCCTTAATAGCATTACACACTCCATCGTCGAAAATAGTTATTCGATGTAAATGTGCCCCGAAACAATGGATCCGGCTAGAGCACCACACCAGTGAAACACTTCACAGCCCTGAAAAGGAAATGGAATATTGTTACTCCATCTCAAATGTAGCTAAACGTAATTACTACGATCCATTATAGTTTATGATATATGGGGAAGGCAGGAGTTTTTGCACATGGCTGTTTTAGAGCATCACCGTATGTTTTCCCGTATGGTCATGTCTAATTGTCCATTTTGGCAGCCCTTTTAGTGAATTTCTAGGAAATATCCTAATTAGGTCCCCTCCAAAACACATTATAATGGTGGCAATCATTTCTTTTGGCTCAAAAACCTATATATCGGCACTAAGATCAACTTTATATGACACTTACTTTAGGAGATTGCCCGAAATATCATAAATGCAGTTTTTAGGGGTAGGGGTAATTTTGAGTCACTCGGGGCCCCATTTAAATCATATAGAACATTGGCGTTTAAATATGAAATTTGTGTCATTCAGGACACTTAATTAGGACATTTTGACCAAGTTTGACAGGTCTACTTACAATATTGAATTACTAAGAAGCGATAAAACTTAGAGCTGTTTTCATATTGAAAGCTATTTTTTACCAAAATTATGATAAATAAGGTGAAGAAAACGTACATGAGTTGGAAGTGTTACCTAAGATTTTTCTGAAGCTCTTGACACATAGAACAAGAAAATCTAAGCAAATGCTCTAAAAGAGCCATGTACACGAACTCCCACATAGAGCCAGGACTAAAGTGCCGACCTCAATTCTGATAATAAGCTAGTAGTACCTCGCCTTCAAATGAACAATCTCTACCCCAAGTATAAACGCCATACAAGACAAAGCAGTAGAACTACCTACAAGCTACCCAATCTCATTAGTGACACAAACGCCGAAATATCATATAAATAGCCCATCGGCAAGCAGATCACTAACATCGGTATCAATGTTGGAGCTACCTACAACCTACCCAATCTCATTAGTGACACAGACACTCAAATGCCATACAAACAGGCCCTTGGCGAGCAGATTGTTAACATCGGCATCAGCTTCAATCCAAACGAAACTAACCAAGAATTCAAATGTATGGAATCATCAGCTACGAGCACCATAGCGGTTCTTAAAAAAACAGCAACTGAACCAGGTACACTGATGAACCTGCGGTAGTAAAGCTATCAGCAGAGCAGAACGCATTATGGCTGCACAGCTATCAAAGTAGCAAAGGTGAAGACCACAGCCCACCATGCAGGAGACATAATAACATTCTGCGTCACACCACAGAACGCTTACAAGATCTTGCTATTCAACATACATATTTCGTAGCAGATTAACTCTGACTGCCATGGATGACTGTTACTAAATGTTTCAGGCAGATTACTGACTACCTCCATCACCTAATGTATGGAACTATGATGGACACATTATCGGGATGGCGCATGGCAAAGCCGACGTAATTCGAGAATGTCTCAAGGAACGGTTCCTTGATCATGATTATGAGCCATTGACCCATCCGCAGGTGACCATAGGCCAATACGTACACCAATTAAACAACAGGAATCGAGATGGTACTCAATGACCTGAAAAATGGATTTACATCCAGACACGATTACATGAGCAATGCACTATTGAAGTACGCAAGTGGCATTATCGCTACCCTGATCACGTGCCTAATCAATTCAGCTTTTCTGCACCACCATGCTATCGACGATGTAGGCCAAGACACCCTTAGCACAAGTAGGCACCCGACCCCCAGGAAATATGTGGGTCATTGTGCTCATCAACAGCATATGGACAGCACTATCCAATATTATGCTATGACAAATCCTAGACAGGATTGATGACATCACGTTGTCATGTCAAAGTGGCTTTAAATGTGGACGCAGCTGCACAGATAGTGTATGGGCTCACTCAACGTATGCGTATGCCATTAGTTATGTCCAAACTCTGAGATTTCTCAAAATGGGCATTTACATGTCACGAGCCTTCGACACAATTAGCCGTGCAAAAATCCTAGATGTAATATGCCAAGCCTAATGCAATGAAGATGAACTACGACTAGTGTTACTACTACTTGCAGACACAAAGCTGAGAGTACGAGTCAAGTCAGTGAAGTATGCACAGTTTGAAACATGATTAGGCTCTCCATAGAGAGATGGTCTATTCCCTACATTTTTCACATGTTACTTTGCCGCTGCATTGAAATATGTGTGGTAAAAATTTCGCAATACCACCCCCACCCACAACCCACCCGACCATACCCCGTGTCCATAATGAGTATGTCGCTGGAGATGGAATATGGCGACGAGGTTGAGTTCATAGATGACGAAAAGAAGCTCCTTGACGATCTACTCACAATAGCTTCAAGCAAACTAAAAATTGAGAATTTCTTTATGTATGAATCCAAAACAGAGTGCTACCACATAACCCTTTCAACAAAGGATGAAACTAGAGAAAATGACGATCCAATTCGTGGCGGCGGCCCATGGAGGAAAAATAAACCCCTTGTCTCACTGTTCTGCAGTACTTCTGACATGGCCGCATGCTGCGCCATGGGGAACATAGATTGTCAGCCCTTCTGGAAGCTATGGATTTGTAGGTCAAATATGCCCTTGACAATAAGACTATGTTTATATAACACAACCTGTGTATCCTTAATTCTGTATAAGTGTAACAGGCGGGCAGCTTCAAAGGCAGCCCTAGACAAACTTTATGCCAGCCACTGCAAACACCTCCACGCCATCACTGTACACTGATTGCCAGACAGCATAATTTCCAACAATACACTATACAAGATGTGTAATAGATCGCCATTGCCTGTAATCAAATCTATGTCCTCCTGGGTAATGAAGAAATCAGAGTCTACACTGGGTAAGAGTAAACTGTTTTACATTCCTTGTCAGCGTACGATACAATAATACAATTCATGTTTGTGCTTATTTCCCTTAAGCAGACATGAAACACATCAACTGAATCCAGTAGGCATGCTCGTGAGATAAATCTCTGAAAACAAAAATGAATTTGGTTTGGAGGATTTCCCCAATTTCACGATTTCATGCGCCGAGTGACTGCTGTAATTGTCGTTTTATGGTTCCAGGATAAGTCAATTAGACGGATGGATAGTTTGCTAATATAAGCTACATTTATGTATAGAATGGGCGTAAAAATGTCATCGACGTGTTAAGCATTTTTGTTTCGTATCAACGGAACAGGAATTAGATTATTGCTGTGCTCCACGCGCTTTCTTCTCCTCCGTATACACTTTAAGTGAAAGTGGCAAATTTTGAGAGGTCATGCGAAAGCATTGTCCATTACCTTCTGGCTATATACTCTGCCCACGGCTACAATCATGTGGCAAGCGCATTGCATGCCAATGTTGATGAGAACAACTGTGTGAGCGTGGCCCAACATAATATCATAATGATGGAATATTGCACCATCTCAGAAGTATGCTGACGTATTTGGCCTTGGGTTCACACCGCTATCTCTGTAAAGAATTTATGTTTATGGCTGTCTAGATATAGCGATACATCATTATATATGTACATTTGCGAAATGTGGTTCAATTGAAAGTGAGGAGATTTAATAAAGCTACCCGAGATCTGTGGATGTCCTGGCATATTTGTTTAACACGCTCACGTTCAAGCCAGGTAAAGGTTACCCCTGCAGTTGCTTTGGGGAATGCAAATTTACAGGCCAAAATGAATACATTTTTTTTTAATTCCCACTGGAATAACTGGCTCAGTAAGCACGCCAGACATTCCAGTCATACATTATCAAAAAGAGTCTTCTCTTGGCCTGCAAATGAATATTAAAAAAGTAAATATTTATATTTTCTTGACCAAATGTAACCATTAAAGCGTTAAACATGTAATAATTAGATGTATAACATATTTATTACTGAATCTATATAGCATATTACCAATACTCAACTACCCATCTAACTAATACAAAACATACTCAATCTCTGAAATGCCTAAGAATTATTAGACTCGCGAGTGAGTTCCATGGTCATTATCCCATAGGGACTTGTCGCAGCCGAATCCACTAAACGCAATTCTCTGCAGTAGTACTATTAATTGGCAAAAGAGGGCGCTTCAAATGACTATCCACGCGAAGTCGAATGGCTGGCTCGAATTGAATAACTGAACATCATACTATCGACCAAAATATTGCTTATAGTATCGTCTACGATTGCATGTGAGTTCCATGCAAATCAGTTTCATAATGATGTCGGCAGAGGTCAAAAGATCACAAATCTTCGCCACAGCTTTAAATCTAGCAACTATATGTTGCTATCACTGACCAATCACCGGTAAAGGAACATTTTGGTTTTAACAGCTTACGATTGATTGAAAGGCAGTATTTGACAAATATAATGAGTAACGGTTTACTCATTTAATAAACTATTGTTATTATGACAACTGACAGCATAGCCAATTTTTGAGAATCGATGAAAAATGCAATCATTGTAAACTAAACTTGAAATGAGCATATCATCAAATAGAAATTGTGTAGAGCAATAAAAGAGCATTCAAAATGTTTTTATTGCTGCTTGTTTTACCCACCAACTATAAATCCGCTAACTATATTTGAACCCCTCTTAATTCGTCACTGTCACTATTATCTGCCGAGTCTTCTCCATTTTCGTTATCTTCGTGACTGGAACTGTATTCCAGCTCATTCCCTTCCTTTTCACATTCCTTCTCTAGAATACCAGCCATCATAGATGGCAATATATCACCATCACACCACTTAGCTCGAGTCCTTGTTCACTCCATTATTCTCAGTGGGTTCAGGGATGTATGGCTTTGGTACGTGGGATCGCTTCCAAATAGCTACCTGATAGTTAACCCTCTTTATGTGCTCGCGGAGGCAAACTCTCGGGAGAGGTAAGGTGGATAAATCAACATTTTACTTGGGATTGATATTTTTCTCTGCATCACCACGTTTTGCCATTAACATTGAGAAACAAAGCGTGTCAACGTTGGTTATGGGAGTAATCTTGTACATTCAGGAGGTGAAATCCTCTAATTAAAGAAAGAGATTCTCTGTGATGCCCCACGACTCACTAATGGTATGAAAGGCCTCCTGATATCTTGGTTACTTCTGTAGGAGGCTGATGGGTTTCACTTTGCCTATTCCTCTGAATGCACTTGTTGTATCACATTTGGTGAAGGCATGAAGACCCAAAAGGGCAGAACAGTAAAGCGGTGTAAAATTCTTAGCCAATTTTGAAATCTCCAGCAGCTTTCTATTGTCATGAGAACCAGTATCAAATAATATGTGTGTCTTCATGATTTGGGCATAGTACAGGAGAATTAAAATCGCTAGCTGGAATTATGATACGCACAAAGTCATAGCCCTCGTTTGTTGTATAATCACAATAGAGAATAACCCTTAATTGTGTCTGTTTCTTCTTCCATGGCTTGTATCTCTGAAATCAGCACTATGTCACTACATCAGTAGATGTTAATTCGTAAGCCTTCACCTCACAAATAGCAATGGCCATCTTATTAAGTAGTTTTGACCTAAATGTATCACTTCCCCCAGACTTTCAGCATCAGCTGCACTAGTTGCTGTTTGTTTTCGTTATTACTAAGGAATTCCCAATTGTCAGGTCTCTTTGTAGTTTCACCCTTGATTATACCTTTCTCTCCAGAAGCTTTCCATTGATTTGATAGAATTCTCCTTGTACATGTCCGTAATGAATATTACATTTGATTTCCCTACTGTACCAATATCAAACAATTTCTGGCTTATCTGCTTAATTGTTCCTGGCACCTCTTTCATACAATAGAAAGCGGCGTTTCAATCTTCAATGTTCGGTGTTTTGTGATCAGATGGTGTGTCTGCATTTGATATCCCCTTGGTTAAGTAGGGAACCCCTTTACTTGTGTCTGTTTTCAACAGGTACCCATCAGCCATGCCGGTTGATGATGGTACCGGCATACGTGGATAATGTAACAGTTCTGCAATATCAAGCTTCTCTGGCTTATTCTGTGATAGCACCAATAACTCGAAGGCAATATTTCCGTGTTGTCTTATTCTGTTTCACGATTTGTTTCCCAAGAGCACTCTTCGGCATGCCAGAAAAGCTTTTAAATTTTTGCTTTTTTATTGGTTCAAATAAATCTGTATTCCTTTCAAGTCTGTGGGTTATAAAAGTCTATTTGGCCAGTTTCCCCATTGACTCAGCAGCCATGATATCAGTTTGGATATGGACCAGACCCATTATGGAGCAGCTTGTCATTATAATCGAGACTGAAAGGATTCGTGAATCTTTCTACGGACTCCATTACATTTACAGTGGCTGCCTCACTTTTACGTACCTGTGAAGGACGGACATCCCAATGTCTAGTGTTCCAATCTGTCTCATCTGTCATATCTGCCAGTTGGAGCATTGTCTCCACATGTCTTGCTCGTTTATGTGCCGTCTTTCCCCAACGTCGGTGTGCCTCATAGTTATTCAAGATAACAGATACGCCAGCCACGCTTCCCCCTGCTCATGCATGTGATTTCGCATGCTTCATAAATGTCTCCTCTATTGTTTTGTATAATGCCCACAAATTTTCAGGCCCAGCAGATCTTACAAAACTTATAGCGCCTAGCTTAATCAGCTCCGTTGCTCCAGGCTGTGATTCTTCTTTGCTTGCCAAGAAACAGAAAATTAGTTAAGATACCTTGCATAATTTTGCCCGTTAAAACTAAAGAACTGGTCAGCCATTCGATTGAGACATGTTCCGTACAGATAGTAATCGTTGTCTTAACTGCATTTAGGAGAGACTACAGCAACCAAACATTGTCCATGTAAAATAATCAAAACTGGGCAGTCTTAATTCACCATTGCTAACTCGCAGTCGCAGGTCTGAGTAGTCATTTAGATATGAATGAAATGCTGTCTCATTCGACAATCGTTCGAAATTCTCTTTGGTTCTTACTTCCAATAATGTGGCTACTTTTGCCAATGAATTTGGCCGCAAATTCTCCAATAATTGGACCCTTTCGTAGAATGGTATTTGTAGAGCAGCAATCGTTCAAGATCTTCAGCCATTGCTTTGTGGCAGTAGATTGCCCGACTATAATTCTTACCAGACAGCACACCTTCAATAGATCTGGTAGACATCAAGCTAGATTCTAGTAGAATCTCAGTGAATCCAGATCTACTCATCTTCTTGCCTATATGATTTTCATATAGGCGCATGTCAAATGAAAAGTACAAATCATAACTATGTGATCCTTGTAGTAGTCTGTGCCTTTCCATATGATAGGCTAAGCTTTCATACACACGCCTAGAATAAAGGTCCTTATGGCATATGTCTGCCCAACATATTCCGATGCGTTTTTGGACATTCTCAGACACTCATTTACAGTGGCATATTCTGTTATTGATCAAATGCTTTCTAATTACATCTTACTTCTCTGATGTTTTACACCTGATGCCGTATTTGTTGATTGATTAGCGTATAAACTCCATCTCTATGTAAAGCAATTACTTTACACAATTTCGATTCGATGATATGCTCATTTTAAGTTTAGTTTACAATGATCACATTTTTCATCGATTCTCAAAAATTGGCTATTCTGTCAGGTGTCATAGTAACAATATTCTATTAAATGAGTAAACTTTTACTCATTATATTTGTCAAACGGTGCCTTTTAATCAATCCTAAGCTGTGAAGACTAGAATATTCCTTTACCGGTACTTAGTCAGTGATAGCAGCATACATGTGTTTGATTTTAAGCTGTGGCGATGATTTGTGAGCTTTTGACCTCTGCCGACATCATTATAAAACTGATTTGCAATCGTGGACGATACTATAAGCAACATTTTGAGTGGTCGATCACCAATCTACACCGATCCTATCAAAATCTACTTAATTAGTTTACAATGAATGCATTTTTCATCGATTCTCAAAAATTGGCCATGCTGTCAGTTGTCATAGTAACAATATTCTATTAAATGAGTAAACCTTTACTCATTGTAATTGTCAAATGGTGCATTTTGATCAATCTGATTTTCAGCTGTGGCGATGATTTGTGAGCTTTTGACCTCTGCCGACATCATTATAAAACTGATTTGCATGCATCTCATATGCAATCATAGACGGTATTATAAGCAACATTTTGAGTGGTCGATCACTAATCTACAATGATCCTATCAAAAGATATCTCAGTTTTTGTTACCCCTACCCCTTAATACGGTCTACTTCACTGTGGGTATTAACTCTAATATAAACCATCAAACACCATATTGAGTCCCAGTTTATCACATGTTAACATACATAATCCTAAAGACGACATCGAAAGCTGTTAGAAAAATATAGTTTCGTCAATTAGTGGTGGGGTATCCAGGTGGGCCCCTCCAGCCCACGGACTATTAAAGGTAATCACAAACGGGAAGTAGAATTCAATAAACAAGCGTAAAAAATATAAGCATTTATCTTTATGAATTACACACACTTTGACAAATTATCACAACCTCTATCAATGTTTAAATTTAGTTTAAATTCATCGACTTTGACAGCATGATAAAATTGACGCGATGACGTCATCACTTGAACCGTCAACTATGTAAGATCATATTACACCATGTACGTTTTCATCTTAGAAGAAACTAGCGTCTAATAAAGTTCTGATATGAATTCAAATGCTAGTCTTTCCATTGAATCTCATTAGTATGCAGATATCTGAATGAGATGCTGTGAGCTTATCAATCAACAACAACATAGGTATAATTCAGGCGATGGTGTCATAATACAACAATCATTCACGAAATGATGTCACGTCGCAATGGAGGAATACAGTTTTACCTATGCCACGCCCATCTCTAGCTAAGCGCCACCCACACTTCGCCCATTTTCGGCTCGATCGAACCTCTGAATCGCCTGGCTACCAATTTCAATAAAGCTATATAGGTAAGCGGTTGAATATTTGGAAAATAATTTGACTTGGTGCTGTTGTTGTCAGTAAGAGCGTCCAGGCAAATTAGTTTCAAAATATTCAACAAAATCTGTATTAAATAGTAAAGTCTTACAGTTCGTTCAACAATGCTTGGTCCGTTATTAATTAAGCGTTTGTTACGCATTTGTAATTGACTATGGCGTTAGCATACATGCCACGTAGTTGACTCTGACAGTATATGATTGATGGATAAACTAGAAATATTCATTAAATTATCCGAAACTTCATTTTGCCTGCTTTGTCCCTGCTTTATGTGTGTTCCTGCGAGATGATAAAAAGTGCGCTTTATTTGAAAGATTATTACATGTTTAATGAAATTTCGCCAGAATAACAACCAGATAGAAATAGCGTAACCAACTATGGCTAGATAAAGTCGGTAAAATTGAAAAATTTTCGCACATCGGGCCGCTGCCATTTTATCGCTCTGGCGACGTCAGTCCGGCACCACCGCTATTGCTACGGCTGATGGAGCGAGGCCAATGGATGCGGGTATATATTTTAAGAAAATATACGTAAATGATAATAGCAAACGAACCGCTGCAGGGATTCCAATGATTCAAGGATCCCTAAATAGGTGCCTCGGGATTAATATGATATAATGGATGTTAATATCGGACAAGAGGTTCAAAAGACTTGCATGTATAAAAAATTATTCGATTTGAAAATATGTTACCCTTTTTTGGTAAAATTCAGCATGAGATGGTTTTGGTCTCACTGACTCTATCTTTGCGTATTGTCATTAAAATGGAGTGTGCTTAAGGCTGAAAGAAATGGCTATTTGCCTGACCAATTATAATTTGGTTCACGTGAATATTGCCAGAGATATCACCAAATGAATTAACATTTTGACATAAAATCTGGGGAATTTTCATAAATATTGCCCGGCAAGCTGTAGTAATTTCAATAATTAAGATATTTTGATGGAATATTTTGCGACATGTGATAACATTGTAAAGCTTCGGCACAGCAAATTCTGTCATTGTAGCAGTAATACTCATTCTAATATGGGATGATGGATAGAGCGCATCCTGAAATTTTTGTTTGAAATTTTGCTGGCTTAGTTTTCCCCGCAGAGTGTATCTTTTGAACCACTAGGCCGATTCTAACATCCCTAGCATTGGATAACTCTTCGAATTTGCAGCTACAGGAAGTTATCAAAATTATTACAATCGGTGCTGTGGTTCCTGCAATATTATCATATCATATGTTTTCTTGGAATATATATTTACACTGCCTGCGACACACGCTATAACAGTATCTTGAGTCGGCTGAGTAATTTGACAATACGCACGTGTCAAGTGTGCCACTTCATTTAACCCTTATCGCATGGTGTAAAATGCGTAATAACCTACTTACAGAGATAGTTCCGGGGCACATGTAAATGTTGCTGAAACGTGTTGCTGTTGTGCACAACAATTACTTACAGCAGCATTGTTACCAAAATGAGCACATTCTGATAGGATAGAGAAAATGGAATCTATGCGTCAGCGGTCTACGGGTTAACGATTACCCACCGACTTCGGATACTAGAATTACTTGAAAAACTTACTAGCTTAACTGGACAATGTCCTAATGATTACAAATTAGCACATGTTAGGCCTCCATACATATTTACTGTACGCTTTCGTGCTCGGCAAAGACAGCGTTGGTGCGGGGATGACGTCAGGATCTCGTGAAATCTAGCTCTCGTTGCAAGAAAATGACGCCGCCCAGGAGACAAAATAATCCCATGTTTACGATGGTATAATTACTCTTATTATTTGTCTATTGTTTTTATTTAGGATCCAATATGTTAGTCATATAATAGTCTTTCAAATAAAGTACACTTTTACCAATCCCGGAATTGTCCTTTAAGCCTCAAATAAGCATGGTATGTCCAACATAATATTCAATTTGATTTATAGCCAAAAGGTGCTGCACAGCTCATTCGGTTGACCTGCATTGTCGTCACGAAATTGGCCGCTTTGACGTCAAAGCATGAAGATGGACGTGGTCAAAATCTATTTAACTACGACAACTGATTAAATCCCTGGGGCCAACGCTTGAGACTAAACTATTTACTGCAGCCGTTGCTGACATTTCTCATTGCCGTCTATTCCAGAAAACGTTTTCAGATTAAGAGATTATCCCGTATATCTTTTCATTCGCATCACCTAAGTGGCATTTACCACGGTCGCGGACTACGGGAAATTGCCCTTTCAGCTGGATCAAATAAAGTAAAAACCGACTAACCAATGCGTTTCCGATTTCGAATACGATAAAGAGATTCAGATGGTCTATATTGATCTGCCTCTCATGCACTGCATACGTATTAGGGTCAGACGCTAATCACGTTGCTTTCTCGCCATGTATCAGAGAAAGTAATATGCGTTGGAGTTCTCCAACACAATAACTTTTATTTATCAATCTTACTTTCTCTAAAGGTCAGAATTCAAACATTAATTTACAATTTAATACATATTCTGTTGCCTGGTGTGAAATTAATCTGAGTAGAGCTGCTGCTGAATATGTTCCTGTCACATTAGTCTCAACGTAATCAAAAGCTTACCTGCATTATGTTGAAATTGGTATTCTAGGAATTCTGGGTTTAAAGGTTAACACGGCGTTTACCACTATGTTTTGTATATAATTAGATGTCTTCAATAATGCCATTGCGCCATTCCACATTTCTGCATTATATACTTAAGTGGCCCACGGTCTGATTTCAACCAAACGTGGCAATAAGCAGCCTTATCAGGAGAAAAATGTACTTGTTACAAGGAAGCTGAAGTGAATTGTCATCTTGATGTATGTACTATTTTCGAAACAGGTTTAAAGTTCTGAAAATATTTGCCCTAATATTGCGAACTCAAGTAACATTCTTTGATAAAGAGAATCTGTATCCAACTTACTAGCCTTCATCGATGAACCTCAGTTAAAGAAAACATAGTCATTCTTAATTCGTTATCATAGTTTTCCTGTTCAGTTAGATCTTTTAATTAATCGATAATTGTTGCCAAAACTCGGCCGCTATCGACTAATAATTTGGTTGTTGCCACAGAATGCAGTCAGCTAGTGAACCAGTCACGGGCAGTGACTACATAGATTGAGAGAACAAGCCAGGTAATCGAAAACAGTGACATGTGGCTTATTGTCAGGGATGATTTGAAATCACAGTAGAGTTGCTGAAAGATGGAAGAACGAGCCAGTGCCAAATGATTAGATTAATTGGGGTAGCGCCAACCTGGTTGACTGGCTACAGTAACCGGATGCATCGCACTGATGTAGGTACCAGCAAAGCCAATGGGAATCGCGATAGTGAATCTCATCAGTGGCATACTAGTTTGAGAGCTGAGTAACCAGACATTAGGGCGATAAAGACACAGCCGAACATATATTTCTACACAGATAGGCACTGTGACACGCGTCATGAGACGCTATGGAATTACAACATCTTGGCGAGATGGTTCTTGCTTTGTGAAGAAGTTTTCGATTGTAGAAACAAATTTTAATTATATATCTTAAAGCAGCGCTTCGCAATGCACAGCATGTGCAAAATACGAACTAGAAGGCAGTGTAGCCTTCAATGAATTCAGAAAGCCATGAAAGGCCACCTGCACAGCAACAAGAACAATACCCGTATTGTTGGCACAGAGAAGCCACCTGTACAGCAACATGACCAATCCCAGTATTGTTAACACATTCCCTGCCCTATATGAAAGTTAAATTTCGATGAAAGGAAATGAGTTAACCTCATAAGAGAACAACGCATAACGAGTTGTGTAGGAGAACAAGCACATGCGACACGAGCGTGTCAATGAAAGCCTGACGAATTTAATCTGTAAGTTTGTTATGCAGTAATCAATTGAAGCAAACGAACCATATTGTCAGAGATGAGGGCTGCGGATAAAATTATGTTAGATTTTAGAGCAATATCGGTACAAGAAATAGTGGCTAGCAACGCTGTTATTAAGAGGAACACCAGCTCTATGATAATAGTAGAGTAGACTAAATATCAAAAACCGATGATTTATCAGCATTTATCAACATGCTGGTCATCATATTTTAATGTTACCAGCTAGAGCGCAAAGAAAATGTTTGACAATGACGAATGTGAACTCTACTGTCCATAGCCAAAAGTGGAAATCACATTAGCGTTCATATTAATCAAAAGATCTGTGATTTCTTTGAGTACTTTCCATGCGTTACTGTATTTCCCGTAACCCGACATAATATTGAGAATAGTATACACTAGAATTGGAATCGCAAAATTGTACGCAGAAATTATGGTAAACACGTTTGGACTAGACGGTAGTTATACAGTCGACTACGAGCTTGTGAGTACGTGTTTCAGAAAGATAGTCAGTGGTCAAGTTAGATTGATGTACATTCAAAATGAGACAAATTATGACGTTTCCATAAGATGGTCACAAAAGGTGACCGCTTAATACATCTTGTTGGAAGTCGTATATAGCCTTTGACATCGAGCCATTGGAACGGTTGGTCTTGTGACAATCACACTTAAGCAAACAGTTTGCACTGTAGACATATTCAAAGAACTAGCATCAAATGTTGTTTTGTATTCGTTCGTGAATAGGAACACTTCCATTTAATTAACCGCTCCCACTTATCCATCAATCATATGACGTCATAATCGACTCCGTGACGTGTATCACGTAGTTAAGTTCGTCACAAACGTATAATTGAAGACGGACTAAAGCGTGGTTGTACGAATTGTATATCTTTATTATTTAATTAACATGACAGGCAGCAACAGCACTCACTCAAGCTAGTTCCAAAATATGCAACATATTAGCTGTTTATTTTTTGGAAAATGGAGATTCGGGGAGAGAAGGAATAGATTGATCCCAACACTGTGCTAGCGTGAGTGGAGCTTACCTATGGTTGGCGGAGATAAGAGTGGATTCCGCCATTACATGAAATATTTGTCCTCATAGGTCATCGATGCAACTAATGGGCGTGCGTAGGCGGTCAGAATCCTGAGCTCCAGAGGGTTTTGAGTGTCAGATTTGAGTTAAAGTGTGTTGGAAAAGTGGTTCTCCGGCCACGGGTGCAGTGGCACCTGACCGAATTCAAATGCTTGATAATGGTGTCTATGTGAGTGCAACTAAATAGTTGTATAGCCAGCACTGTGCAAACAGCAACTGATATTGTATCATACCAAATTGTGATTCTATCCAGACCAAGCATCCGAAATCGTCCGACACAACATTCAAACCAAACCCGTGTTTTTGTCTCGCGCGTTTTGTTGGTTGCTGAAAGCTGACAGCATGCCTTGAATGCATCAAAAGTGTTGCACCGATCATTGTCTAGGAAATTCAACTACGTGCACATTTTAAAGTGGACTTCACTGTTCTTTAAATATTATATTTGTTTAACTTAATCTACAGCTGTTGAGCTGATTTTCAATAAGCGGCAACAGTACACGGTCTTACCACCGCCGCAACCACGATTGCCACCGTGCCCCACCTCACGACCCCCAGCATGCAATACAGCTCATGACACGCCATCTCATAATTATTGCTCACCGGATCTGCCGCCTAAAGTCTATGGAAAATTTTGTCACGTGACTGCTGTGTTGTTTCAAAATTGTCAGCTTTGACGATGGACGGAAACAAAATCTAATTAAACAAATGAATAAGTTCATTACTGCGTCACAGAATCAGAACACGTTTGACCAAATCTCTCATTTCACTCTATCCATGGACGTGTTTTCCATCAGCAAACTGTCCATAATTCTAACAAGCTCATCCTGAACGTACATACAACTGATACAGTAGTAAGGCCGTGGTGAATTGCCATCTTGGGTAAACACTACAAATCAAGCCATTTCGAATTCCGATACTTTATCATTCGAACACTGGTACTTGATGGGATTCTATTTTTATGTTATGGACGAGTGACGAACTCCTAAATTTAACATAAACAGGGTAGTGCGATCATGCCTGTATGTCTGCCTGTCTGCCTGCCTGCCTGCCTGCCTGCCTGCCTGCCTGCCTGCCTGCCTGCCTGTCTGCCTGCCTGCCTGCCTGCCTGCCTGCCTGCCTGCCTGCCTGCCTGCCTGCCCACATTCATGCATGCATACAAGCATGCATGCATACAAGCATGCATGCATGCATGCATGCATGCATGCATGCATGCATGCATGCATGCCTGTCTGTATGACTGCCTCTCTGCCTGTCAGCCTGTCTGTATGTCTGCCTGCCTGATTGTCTGCGTACATGCGTGCCTGCCTGTCTGCCTGCCTGCATGCATGCATGTCTGCCTGTCTGCCTGTCTGCATGCCTGCCTGTATGTCTGCCTGCCTGCCTGCAGGTATGTCTGTCTGGCTGCATGCATGCCTGCCTGTCTGTCTGTCTTATGACATTCAAAGACATCTGACAGCTGATTGGTCACGCTGGAAATGGCTTTCCCGGATAATGATGCAATTTTCTTCTATCTAATTCTATGTGATATATCAAACAAGTACAATTTGCAGCAACATATCGTGTCGTGGTGCTTCTAATATGACCTAAGTATTGGTTGGAAATAGAAACAACATCATGAATATCGTTCACTGCGGTTTTAAAATCACATTTATCCAGATATTTGCAACAGAAAACGTTGATTAATACATCCCTGCTATTATATACATGAATGCGCATGGACGTAACAAGGACGTAATATTGGACTTTAGATATATACTTACAGAGCTATTTAAAGTGGGTGTTCAGTTATTCATTGTGAGCCAGCCATTCAAATCCACGTGGATAGCCATTCGAAGCGCCCTCTTTTATCAATTAATAGTACTTCTAGAGGGAATTCCGTATAGTGGATTCGGTCGCGATCTCTGTAAATAGTATATGTGTATGGCTGTCTATCTAGACAGCCATAAACATATACTATTTACAGATATCGCGTTGCGAACCTCAGGTGCAATACTTCAGCATACTTCTGAGAGGGTGGAATAGTCCATCACTATGATATTATGTTGGGTCACCCTCACATAGTTGCTCCCAGCAACAATGGCACACAATGCGCTTGCCACATGATTGCAGCCTTGGGCAGAGTGTATATAGCCTGTAGGTAATGAACAATATTTTCACACAGCCAAAATGTGCCACTTTAACTTAAAGTATAAACGGAGGAGAAGAACACGGATGAACCACATCAATAATTTAGTAGAAGATATTTTCACCCCTATTCTATTCCTAAATGTAGCTTAAATTAGCAAACTATCCATCCGTCTGATAGACTTGTCCTGATCCCTAAAACGACAATTACTCCAGTCACTCGGCGCATGAAATTGCCAAATTGGGTAAATTCTCCAAACCAGCTAATTTGGGTTTTCAGTTGATGCGTTTCTTGTCTGCCTAAGGGAAATAAACGCAAACATTAATTGTATTATTGCATCGCACCCTGGCAAGGAATGTAAAAGAGTTTGCTCTTATCCAGTGTAGACTCTGAACGTTCTTCATTACACAGGATGAGATAGATTTGATTTTGATTTTAAGCGCAATCTTGAATAACCCACTAATACCACCGTTGCTGGGCGACATTCACAGACAATGGCGATCTATAACACATCTTGTTTAATGTATTGTTGGAAATTATGCTCTCTACCTGTTAAACGTATACAGCAATAAGGATGCACAGGCTGCGCTATATGCGCATAGTTATTTTATCAAGGGAATATTTGATCTAAGCATTCATATCTTCCTGAAGGGCTGGAAATTTTTGTTCCCCATGACGCAGCGTGCAGCCATATCAGAAGTACTGCAGAGCAGTGAGACAATGAGTTTACTCTTCCTCCAGGGTTCGCCGATCATCATTTTCCCTAGTTTCAGCCATTATTGATAGGTATAATATGTGGGACAACTCTGTTTTGGATCCATTCATAAAGAAATTCTAAATTTTTAGGCTTTTTGCAGCTATTGGGAGCAGTTCGTTAAGGATTTTCTTTTCCTCATCTATGACGTCCATTTCGGTGGCATATTCCATCTCTAGTGGCTTACTCAGTATGGAAATTGAGCGGGGTGGGTGGTTCTTGTGGAATTTTCCCACACAGATTGTAATGCAGCGACACAGTAACCTATGAAAAGCGCATGGAATAGACCATCTCTTTATGGGGAGCCCAAGAATATCTCAAACTGTGCACGCGTCACGGACTTGACTCGTACTCTCAGCTTGGTGTCTGCAAGTAGTAGTATCACTAGTAGTAGCTCATCTTCTTTGCATTTGGCCGTGCGAATTGCATCTAGGATCGTTGAACGTTTAATTGTGTCGATGGCTCGCATCATATTAATGTCCATTTTGAAGAAATGTCAGTGCTTGGACATGCCTACTGGCACACGCATACGTTGAGCACATATACTGTCTGTGCAGCCTCGTCCACATTTAACGTCACTTTGTCATGGCCACGTGATGCCATCAATCTAGTCTCGGATGCATCATATAGGATATGTGTTTCCACATTCTGTTAAGGAGCACACTGGATGTGGATCATGCGCCTTTTTTAGCCAAGGGTGTCTTGGCTTACGTCATCGAGAGCATGGTGATACATAAAGCTGAATTGATTAGGCACGTTATCGGCTTAACGATAATGTCACGTGCGTACTTGACTAGTCCATTGCTCATGTAATCAAGTCCGGATGCACGTCTGTTTTTTCAGGGCATTGAGTACCTTATCAACGTCTGCTGCTTTAATTGGTGTTAGTATTTTGGCCTAGGGTCACCTGAGAATGGGTACAATGGTTCATCATCGTGGTTAGGGAACTGCTCTTGCGTTGGCTTTGCCATGCTACATCCCGATAAAATGTCTTTCAGATTTCTATACAGTGATTGATGGTGTAGTCAGTAATTGTCAGTGCCCGCGTTGCTGAAACATTTTTGACAGTCATCCAGGGCATTCAGATTTCATCTGCTAGGATATCTGTTTGTTGAATAGCAAGGTCTTTCAAGCGTTCTGTGGTGTGGCACAGGGTGTTATTGTGTTCCCTGCATGGTGGGCTGTGGTCTTCACTTTTTCTACTTTGATAGATGTGCGGCCGTAAGGCATTCTGCTCAGCTGATAGCTTTGCTACTGCGGGATTACCAGTATACCTAGTTCGGTTGCTGTTTTTGAGAACACCAATAGTGCTGGTATGTGATGATTCCATGCATTTGAATTCTTGATCAGGGCTACGTTTAGATTGGAGCTGATGCCGATGTTAGTGATCTGCTCGCCTAGGACATATTTATATAACATTTGAGTGTCTGTGTCGCTAATGCGATTGGGTAGGTTGTATGTAGCGCTCTCATATTGCCGTGTATGGCGGTTGTTCTATAGATAGTGATGGTTCATCTGATCAGAATTGAGGCCTGCATCTCCATAGAAATGAGTATCCCGAAGAAGGAATCTGATTATGTTGTTCATACTACTATTACTGCGGTTGTAGCATTAGAGCATGTTAGGCCTTTTCTATCAGCAATGTTTCCTGTCCATGATGTCCGCTGAAAGGCGTATTGGGAGAAAGGTCATTGGAACAAAGGAATGCTACCAGTGATGTCCACGTGCTCTCATGTCCGACCCCATGCATAAGCCAAGTGCTGAGTTCTTGTTCACATTATTGAGTTTGCCCAGCTTGGAATTGGAATCTCCAGACACAAACAGTTGTTGTAATTGCGGCGCTCATTTCAGAATAGAAAGAAAGTAATACAGATATCGTCTCATTCGAATTTGTCATTAGTTGTGTCACATGCGTTGACTATGCCACACTTAGTGGTGATGTGTCTTCGCGTTGGTACAGGTCGATGAATGCTATCCGATGAATGATGTTTCCAAAACCACTAAAATGGTTCAAGAGCCTTGGTCCGATTATAAAGCCTAAGACCCATTATGTGCCCTGTACTTACTCCATGGGTACAGCGTGTGACCTCTCTGAAGTTGTTGCACTGAGTGGGTAGTTACTTTAGTTTCTTGAATGCGTGTAATATCTATGTCCACAGTTTATACCTAAGATTTACCTCGTTGATGCTGTAGTCTGACCACATACTTTCCATGCAGCTATGGCAAGTTACTGGGAAGATCGCGTTGCCCGGATGTGTTGATCTCAGTTTATAGTTTGAAGATGGTTAGATATACCCAGAGTTGCCTCTGTATGCGGATGTCAGCCCACACGCCTTCCTGACTTAGTTTCCCCAAAACGTTGGTACTTATGGAGGAGACCGGGTGGACGTTTTATCTTTCTTCTCGATTGCAATAACATCGTATTATCGCCTGGTTCGCTCACGAACCAGGAACTAGGTTGAAAATGCCTATGGTCTGAAGAATGTCTACGGACGCTGCCATCTTTTATGATGCATTACGGGATGAGCCCAATACTCCACTATTACCTCCGTCTACGGCGCGGAGCGGCTGACGCGGCCAGCAGCATGACAAAAGACCGGCGCCGCTACTACATGTAAACACGAGCTGGTGGCTCTATGTATTCAAACAAACCTCTGTTGCGCAAAAACTACTTGAAATCTTTTAATACAATTTTGAACATATCTAGAAGGCTCATGGTTTAAATAATCCCAGATTTTGAGGCATATGGGTCAAGTAGATGTATACATTCCAACGAAATCCCTTTCAAAAATTTGAGCATTAATATAAAGTATTAAACTAAAAAAAAGTCTTAATTCACCTTTCCAGTGTACCCAGCCATCATATGACGTCATAATGAACTGCGTGGCGTGTACGATGACATCATAATGAATGACGTCATGAATGACGTCGATAAGTACGTCACGAACGCATATTTGATGACGGTCTATGGGCTGTTGTACAAATTGTTTGCTTTTACTATTTAATAAATATTCTGTTGAATATTTTGAAACTAATTTGACTGGGTGTTGTTGCTGCCATAGGCAGCAACAGCGCCCAGTCTAATTAGTTGCAAAATATTCAACAGCTTCCCTGCATAGTGTTAAGGAAATTGATGGCTAGGGCATTCGCGGATCGATCAATCCAAATACGGCGAGGTGTGGGTGGAGCTTAGCTAGTGATGCCGGGGCATGGTTAAAATTGGAAAGGTCCATTGGCTCTCCTGGAGCTTAGCCAAGTAAGTCAGAATGAACATGGATAAGTATTTATTGCCAAATGAGTTGAGCCAAAGGCTCTAATTATGTATTACGCTATGGCTGGATTATGTAAGATGACAAATAGAGTTAATATTGGATGTGCTTTGAACAACTCGGTCATGATTTAATATTGTACCCTTATTATATGGGTGGCCGTCCATTCTCATGCTATGAAATGGTAATTATAGATTCTGTTATGATGTTTGTACACATGTATCTGATCGGTTTGTGGATCTCAGTCAAGAACCTTCACTATCCAAAATACTCATTTGCACAGGTCAAATCATTATTTAGCGATATGGGCAGTGGTCTCTACCATAATCTTTAAGAGCCATTGTTAGTCTTGGATTTAACTACTGAATCTTATTAACTTGTAATTTTACTATTAGCCTAACTATTTCCTAACACAGTAATAGGGATGTCTTATTATGCCCCCATATAAATATATAATTGCTTTGTCCGTCCGTCCATTCGGGTTTCATTTCCGGATGATAATTTCATTGAAGGGATCATTCATAGTCAATCTGCTGTAGGAGCTTGTCCTTGCTGGTCCGAAGAACACTATCGATATTGGCGTCAAACGGTCAAAGTGCATGGTGACCTAATTAATTATGTAATATTGCGTTTCCGGATGATAACTCAAGTTCTTTTGAAGGGATCGTTGCGAATCTGGTATGGCAGCTTATCATTGGTGGTCCGAAAAACCCTATCGATTTTTGCGCCAAACATTAACTAAGCTATATGTAACCCATCCCTCTCTCTCTCTCTCTCTCTCTCTCTCTCTCTCTCTCTCTCTCTCTCTATCTCTCTCTCTCTCTCTCTCTCTCTCGCTGAGCTGATCTATCTTTTTTACCCTTTCACATACAAATGCTAAATATAGCTCACGAGTCCCTATCTGCACACAGCAGAAATGGCCATGATTATTTCATGTGATCAAACATCAATAACCCAGGCATGTATCTAAGGGAAGATTCACCAACAATTTAGAGTCCTAAGATTTGGGTTGTCCCCAGAGTTCAAATATACACTAACATGAATATATCTGCTGTATGATCAATATGAGCTGATCACGAGTTGCTGATATACCACAAAAAAATACTTATTTAAATGGTATTGAGAATTTATTCAAGAGTAACTATTATGCAATAGAATGTGTGTGCATGGATGATGTATGTATGGAAAGCCACTGTTTTTACCAGAACAATATGATACGAGGGTGGTATATAATACATTATACATACATTACTGAGATGTGATAATGTGTGGAAATAAGCAATAATAAGCTAATCCAAATGGAACTAGCACCTGGCACACAGTATGGCTTAATAAACATGTAATCCAATTGAAAGCGGAACATAGAACTCGACGTGACGTAATAAACACCTAATCAAAACATAGGGCACAGTATGGCTTAACACACAGTAATCCAATTGTAAGCGGAACATAAGACCCGATGGTGACGTAGTAAACATGTAATCCAATTTGTGACAATAGAGATCCCACACTCCTCACGAAGATGTGGCGCTCTGTGATGGTACTCCAACTCAGTGGCTCTTAGGAACAGGTAAATGGTACAGGTTCCCAAACACGGTGGTTCTTATAGACAGGTGAAATGTTACTGGTTCACACAAACACGGTGGTTCTAATAGACAGGTGAAATGTTACTGGTTCACAAACACGGAGGTTCTAATATACAGGTGAATGTTAGTGGTTCACAAACGCAGTGGTTCTTATAGACAGGTGGAATGTTACTGGTTCACAAACAGGTTGGTTCTAAGAGACAGGTGAAATGTTACTGGTTCACAAACACAGTAGTTCGAATATACAGGTGAAATGTTTCTGATTCACAAACAGGTTGCTTTTAAGAGACAGGTGAAATGTTACTGATTCAAAAACACGATGATTCTTATATAGCAACAGTTATCGTTGTATAAGTTTTCTCCACATGCTGCTGGCCTACCAACTTATATCCCTATCTCTACATCCTCACTCTAGCTCATGCTCGCATCAACTTCCCTCAGATCTCCCTTACTGTTCCTTTTCCCCTCCCTTATGAGGGTACCAGCAGTCTTGACAAAGTAGAATGACTCGCAAATGCCACACTACCATTATTTCCCAAAAGCCAAGATAAGTTGCATTGGATATTAGTTAATATATGGATAATGATGATAATGTGTGGGTTAAAATAATAATATTGTTAAAGTGGAACAAGCAATTGTGTTATTGATTACGTCAATACTTGGTTCTGAGGTGACAGGCATTTATGGCTGAGAAGGGTTAAAACCTTTGCAACAATTTAGTCCAGTATTAGAACTGCGGATATTTGGACATGTACAGAAATTAGCGGTGTCAGATTGGTTTATTTCCCCACTGATAAAGTTGTCATGTGTCGGGTTTAATACCTGGCTCATGGCCGGTTACTCACATTCCATACTGCAATCGGTGATTAGGAAGACATAAAAATTAGTTAGGGATGATACGGGGCCCGATAGATACTCCGGTCAGCCGAAACAGAATTTCAGGTAGAATGACCACGTGTTAGACTAGCAGCCAATATGTTGCTATAGATGACACAAAAGCTGGATGGCATTAATAGGGAAAAGCAACACGAATTCCCGAAACTACGGCTAGAAAACTAAGCTAGTACACACAATGGGCTACATATATCCATAGACAAAATGTCATTTAAAAGAGCATCCTTCACTGAGGAAATGTAGTAACATTGTATTCAAGGTGCAAATCAGAACTTTTTAATGTTTAAAAGACTGCTTCAAATGTTAATATTTTAACTTGGTATTGAATGTTTGCTGGCCCATGTTGGATATTGGTTTTGGCTTACTGGTTGTAGAACCTGCATACTTCTGAAACAAGACTGTTACTGTGCCATGACTACCCACATCCCAGATAGATTTGCCTCATCATGATCGAAGTTGTCAACAATACCCATGGTAAAACTCCCCATGTCAAAGAGGGGTCGAATGGAACTGTCTTAGTGCTGCTCGCTACAGTGAATGATGACATATCATTTTGATGATGCATGAGCTCGTCCATAGCGCATGGAGGAACTGTCCATGTACACAGTTTTTCTAGTGGTTTACAGTATGGCACATTGAAAACTTGGTCAGCCCGTCCATCCTTTCATCCGTATGTCTATTTATGTGCATTATACATACATTACTGAGATCTGATCATGCAGGTATTAAAACTAGGGTAGGCTGGTCCTGTGTCCGTTTACCCGCTATACATTTGTCCGGGCCATAATTGTTTGGCTTTCCCTGCGAGGTATGCCATGGGCGAGTATCCATCAGTTTACTGATATGAATTGCGAGCTCAGCCATGTCAGCTGACTACGCTTAGCAACCACACATAACCTGACACCCTGCCATCTGTTCGTCCACCATAAACAAGTGGCATGTTTTGTTATTTCTGGATGGATTGAAACAAATGTTGTGCCAAAATGGTCATATTAACATCTAATTTATGCATTGCGAAAATGAACCTTGTTCGATCTCAAACATCAGAGTTATCAGAGTTTGAGATTTTCCAAAGTATGGGATAAAATGGGGAAAGATATTTCTCCAGTGCACTTTTCTTCATATTTAGAGATATTAAGTCGTAAATTGATGGGTAGATATAGTAGAAATGTAGCCCATCTGGTCTGAAATGCTAGATGTGGTCTTATGTCATGTTAACCATCATCAATTGCCCCTCAAATTCTTGCCTTAATATGCTAGTTACTTCTTAATCAATGATTTGATGTTAACCAAATTTGGGTCAATAGATTTTATTGTGCTATTGGTAACCTTTTCGGTTGTCATCTTGGATTTCCTGAAATGAGATGACGGCTAAATATTTGTATTTCCTGTAATTATATTTTAAATGGTCTTTAACTGAGTACCGTAGGTAGCTAGTTACCCAGTTCATCTTGCATATCATTCCAGTAATGATGACCAACGAGTTAGTAGTGTGCTATTGTTCGCAATGCATTCGAAAAGGAAAACGTTTCAAAATCCACCAGACAATCGTTTCAATCGACACTAACCATGGACTCGCCGAACATTTTGAAAACAATTTTACTGAAAGTTGTTGGTGGATAAGCCACCAACAGCTTTCAGTCAAATTGCTCTCACAATATTCGGGAAATCCAAGGTTATTGCTTATGGAAAATCTAGTCTGCGGAGATTCAGCATCCGGGTATATTACATGTTTTATATCTAGTGTGTAAGGAATATGTGCCAGAATCATATGCACCGTCCATTACTTAATGTACTTTAAACCGTGTTCGCGATAAAGCCAGCCTTGCGTTCCAAAAGGAAAACGTTTCAAAACGTGTTGCTAAATCTACAGACCATGCATGACAATCTGCTTTTTTCAGATTAATTACATCATATAATGAACAAACTGAAAAAATCCGATTTTGCGTGTGAAGATCGCTCTAAATCGTTTTCCATTTCGAACAGAAAGGCAGGTTTAAATGAAATTTTACACAGTCTCGTCAGGCTTGAGGCAAAACAATTAGTCATCATCTGGGCATGTGTTTTCTTGAAGATCACGAAATTATGTTTACCACTGTCCATGATATTAGGTTAACCCCGTAGCAAGTGGTCCGATATCAATGCGTCATATTAAGGCTAAAAAGGGTTAATTTTTACCATTGTGGCGCTCTCATACATGAGTCCCTAATTCAAATTCGCAACTAAATATGTTTAACAATGTATACAGAATGACATCATTTATTTTGTTTCATTACATCTAGGGACGCCATTTAAGCACCTATATGTATACATTTTAACATTTATATTTTTTTTTATATCTGCTGTGAATGTTAATTCGTCATAATAATATTACTTTACTGAGGAATCTATCATTATCACTGACATCGAGAGCACGCGGTCAAACGTTTGCTCATTTCTCAATCTCATCTTCAAACCCACTAACCAATCTCGTCATCGTGGTGATCAACAACCATAAATCATTGGACCGTCTGGCCAAAATAGCTGCCAACATTCGATATCAGACGCAGTGACTCGTACCTCGGTGTTGGGCAATGGGGATGAAGCTTTGTTGACGCTTATCCGTTTTCATGGGCATGGTTCATTGCATATATGTGGTGCTGTGGTTGTGAAATTAGAAACAGAAGTTCGCTGCAACTAAAAGAACAAATAAGCTTGAACTAAATATATAAAGCACATAAGGCCATAGTAATATGATTATATATGTTTCATGGATGATTGTCATAGTTTCTTGGCAGTATATTAAGATATAGTGATAATGATAATGACACTAGATGATGGTGCATGCAAGGAATGATTCCAGTCTGGCAATCAAGTATATGATGTTATAGCTAATTACGTGATATTTAGGCAGGCTGATGTCACAATCATAATTGACAGAAATACGCCGTCATGAAGCTGGAATAGTCTGTCAGGTGTACGATTTGTATGTATTTACTCTTTAATAAACATTATATTGAATATTTGAAATTAATTTAACTGGGTGTTGTTGCCTGCAACCACTCCACGTAAAATTAGTTTCAAAATATTCAACAGGTTAGATGTATAGTTACCATGAATCTTTGAATTCTGGAAATTCAGAATTCAAAGTATATAAATCGATCCCAACATGCGCAATCTACTGGCGGAACTTGGCTAGAGGTTGGTGGGGTATAGCTAAATGTGTATTCATCCATTGATGAATATTAATGTTGTCACCGCCATTGCCGAATTGACAGTCTTATTAACACCCACATTGATCAAAGTTCTCCAATCCATCAATTACTTTATGGCGGGTGTGTCACTTGTGAATGAACTAGTCTGTGAATATCACATGTTCCATTACACATCTATTAGTTTAATTCAGCTGACTTGGCAGTCACCTTAGCTATAACAATGATCCCCTCGGCCCAGGTACAGGTATGTCCGCCTGTACATCTGTATATCTGCTGATTTACCATTTAGACACATTATCACAATATCTATTCATGTTAAAATGTAGGTTAAATTCATCCATTTTGACACCATGATAAAATCGCCTGAATCGTCAACCGTGTGATATCAGATTTCATCTTAGAAGAATCTCGCATCTAATAAAATTAGGTGGCAGGACATCAGCTCAGATGCGAATTCTAGTTTAATAAATGTTAGTCTTTCCCTTGCATCTCATTAGTATCAAGGTATCTAAATGAGCTGCTGTGAACATATCAATCATCAGCAACATACATGCAGGTAGAATTCACACTATGACGTCCTACCACAACAATCCTACGGGAAATGACGCCACGTCGCAAATTAGGAATACAGTTTTACCTATGCCTCGCCCTTGTATCTCTTGCTAGGTGCCACCCACATTTCGATCGAAGCCTTGAACTATACTATAGTATAAATAAATAAATAGACGATCAATTTCCAGGAAACTATGCTGCTAAGATGTTGAATATTTTGAAACTAATTTGTCTGGGTGCTGTTGTTGGCCTCAAGAGCGTCTAGACAAATTAGTTTCAAAATATTCAACACAATCTTTATTAAATAGGAAAGACATACAATTCGTACAATAATGCTTAGTCCGTTATCAATTAAGTGTTCATGACGAACTTGTTATTGACTATGACATCATCCTATATGTCACGTAGTTGATTATGGCCGCATATGGTGGATGAATAAACTCGAAAAGTCCATTACACTATGCAAACATCATTTAGTGTCCTTTGCCCCTGTGCGGTTTGTGTCACCCTTTAAGGAGACACTGCTTAAAAGGGCAAGCACAAATACGCGTGGTATGTTCAACATCATATACAATTTGATTTATATCCAAAAGGTGCTGCACAGATCATTCGGTTGACCTGCATTGTCGTCACGAAATTGGCCCCTTTGACGTCAAATCATGAAGACGAACGTGGTCAAAATCTATTTAACTACGACAACTGATTACATTCCTAGGCTAACGCTTGAGACTAAATTTTTTACTACAGGCGTTGCTGGCATTTCTCATAGCAGTCTATTCCAGAAAACGTTTTAGATTAAGAGATTATCCAGCGGGCGACCTGTTCATTCGCATTACCTAAGTGGCATTTATCACGGTCGCGGACTGAGGAAAGTTGCCCTTTCGGCTGGATCAAATAAACTAAAACCGACTAACCAATGCGTTTCCGATTTCGAATGCGATAAAGAGATTCAGCTGGCGTATATTGGTCTGCTTGTCATGCATTGCATACATATTAGGCTCCGACGCTAATCACGTTGCTTTCTCGCCATGTATCAGATAACGTAATATGCGTCAGAGTTCCCCAACACAATACATCTTATTTGTCAATATTACTTTCTCCAATGTTCAGAATTCGAAAATTAATTCACAATATAATATGTATTCCGTTGCCTGGTGTGAAACTAATTTGACTGGGAGCTGCTGCTGACCATGTTCCTGTCACTTTAGTCTCACTTTAATCAAAAACATACTTGTATCACGTTGACATTGGTATTCTAGGAATGCAGGGTTCAAAGGTTAATACGGCACTATGTTTTGTATATAATTAGACTTCTTCAATAATGCCCTTTTATCGCGCCATATATCTTCATTATACACTTACATGGCCCACGGGCTGACTTCAACCAAACTTGCCAAGAGGCATCCTTATCGGGAATAAACAGTACTTGTTACAAGGAAGCTGAAGCGAAACGCCATCGTGATGTATGTACTATTTTAGAAACACGTTTAAAGCTTCGAAACCACTTACCCGAATATTTCCAACCCAAGTAACATTCTTTGATAAACGAGAATTTGAATTCAACTTGTTAGTCGGCAGCGGACGTATGCCTTCATCGATGCACCTCCATTAAAGAAAACAGTTTACTTAATTCACTATCATATGTTTCCTGTTCCGTTCGATCTGTTTATCAGTCGATAATTTTGGTGAAAGTGCGGCCGCTATCGACTAATAATTTGGATGTTACAACACAGCTAGTGAACCAGTCACAAGCCGTGACTACATAGATTAAGAGAACAAGTCAGGTGATCTAAAACAGTGAGGTGTGGCTCATTGTCAAAGAGCAGATTTGAAATCACAGTAGAGTTTCTGAAAGATCAATTCCAAAAGGTATGGAAGAAATACCAGTGCCAAATGATTGGATTAATGGGCGTATCGTTAACCTAGACTGACTGGGCACAGTAACAGGATGCATCGCACTGATGCAGGTACCAGCAAAGCCAATGGGAATCGTGGCAGTGTATCGTATCAGTGAGATACTAGTTTGAGAGCTGGGCAAGCGGATTTCAGGGAGGTAAATGCACAACCGAAGAGATACCTGCGCACAGATAGACACTATGATACGTCATGAAATGGATCACAACATCACTTGGCAAGATGGTTCTGGTTATATAACAGATTTGCTGCTGGATGGAAGAAGTGATTTCGTCTTCCGATCTACTGAGCACAGTCAAAGGTGAAGTCATCTGGATTAGATGGAACGTGGCAATACCTAGAATACCTTGACTTCGGATATGGTATTATCCTATAGTCCAGAACATGAGACCACATGCGACCAAAACTAGAACAAATGTAAAGATTCTGGATTCAAGCAGGACTCACGCGAAAATCATAAGATTAGATCGAAGATGTGATGTATGCATTGCCATACCAGAGCTCTTCTTACGATCTATTGAGGGCAGTCAGAGGTGAAGCCATCAGGATTAGATGGAACGTAACAATCGCCATAGAACACCATGACTTCGGCTATGGTATTGCCCAATCGTCAACCAAAGCTAGACCAACTGTAAAGATCCAGGAGTCAAGCTGGACTCAGGCGAAAATCATACGGTTAGATCTAAGAAAGCAATCAAGCTTTGTGAAGAAAAAACAAATTTGAACTATATATCTTAAAGCATCGATTCGCAAGACGTGTACGGCATATGCAAAACACGAACTATAAGGCAGTGTAGCATTCAATTAATTCAAAAAGACATGGAGAAACCATATGTAGGGCAACAAGTCCAATATCAGTATTGTTAACACAGAAAAGCTACCTGTACATCAAAATGACCAATCTCAGTATTGTTAACACATTCCGTGCTGTGTATGAAACAAGTCCATGTGGGATAGTAGCCATGGAACTCGCTCGCGAGTCTACTAATTATTATGCATTTCAGAGATTGAGTATATTTTGCATTTGCTAGATGAGTAGTTGAGTCTTGTTAATGCACATATTGGTTCAACAATAAACATATTATGCATTTAATTACTACACGTTTTAACACTTTAATGGCTAAGTTTGGTCAAGAAAATCTAAGTATTTCCTTATTGAATGCTTATTTGCAGACAAAAATAAGACTCTTTTTGACAATGTATGACTGGAATGTCTGGCTCGATTAATGGAAATTGTCAAAAATGGTATTCTTTTGGCATGTAAATTGGCATTCCCCAACACAACTGAGGTCACTTTTGCCTTGCTTGAGCATGAGAGTGTTAACGAAATGTGACAGGATATCCATATTTCTCAGGTGGCTTTATTAAATCTCCTCACTTTCAACTGAACTAAATTTCACAACTATACATATTTATACATATATAATCATGTATCTTTGTAGCTAGCCAACCATAAACATAAACTGTTTACAGAGAGTGAAATATTCCATCACTATGATATTATGTTTCGTCACTCTCGCACAGTTGCTCCCAGCAACAATGGCACGCAATGCACATGACATATGATTGCAACCTTGATCAGAGTATATAGACAGAAGCTAATGGACAATATGTCCGCATGATCCCTCACAATTTGTCATTTTGACATAAAGTATAGACGGAAGAAATGTATGTTCCGTTGACACGAAACAAAAGTTCTTAACACGTAGATAACATTTTCACCCCATGCTATTCCTAAATGTAGCTTAGATTAGCAAACTGTCCATCCATCTGATTGACTTATCCTGGATCGCTAAAGCGTCAATTACAGCAGTCACACAGGGCATGAAAATTGAGTAAATCCTCAAAACCAATCCATTTTTGTTTTCAGAGATTTATCTTTCGAGCAAGCCTACTAGATTCAGTTGATGTGTTTGTCGTCTCCCTAAGGGAAATAAAGGCAAACATTAATTGTATTATTGCATCACTCTCTGGCAAGGAATATATAACAGTTTGCTCTTACCCAGTAGAGACTCTGAACTTTCTTCAATACGTATAGATTTTATTTTTATTTTAAGCACAATCTTGGATACACCACTAATACCAACATTGGTGGGCCTTTTGTCAAGGGCATATTTGATCTACGAATCCATAGCTTTCAGATGGTCTGGAAAGTTATGTTCCCCATGAAGCAGTGTGCAGCCATGTCAGAAGTGATACAAGGAGCTTACTTTTCTTCCATGGTTCGCCGCCACGAATTGGATCGTCATTTTCTCTAGTTTCATCCTTTGCTGATAGGTATATGTGGGAAAACTCTGTATTGGATTTATTCATACAGAAATCTAATTTCACATCGTCGGCATATTCCATCGCTAGTGGCATGCTCATGGACACTGTGGTGGTTTGTTCTTGTGGAATTTTCCCACACAGATTTGAATGCGACGGCAAAGTAGCATGTGAAAAGCACAGAGAATAGACCATCTCTCCATGGGGAACCCACTTATGTCTCAAACTGGGCAGACGTCACTGATTTGACTCGTACTCTCTGCTTTGTGTTTGCAAGTAGTAGTCTCACTAGTCGGAGCTTATCATTTCATTGCATTTGGCCTGGCCTATTACATCTAGGATCTGTGAGCGTTTAATTGTGTCGAAGGCTCGTGTCAGGTAAATGCCCATATTGAGGATATCCAAGTGTTTGAACATGACTACTGGCACAAGTCTGCATTGATCCCATACAATTTCTGCGCAGCTGCGTCCATATTTGAAGGCACTTTATCATGATCCGGTGAAGTCATCGATCTGGTCTCGGATGTGGCATAGAGTAACATTGGACAGGATTTTCTGTACGCTGTTGAGGAGCACCATAGTCCGCAGATTGGCTGGGGCCAGGCGGCTCCTTAGGCTTTGGTAGTGCGATAAGGGTGCCTTGGCCTACAGCGTCGATGTGAAAGTGGTGCATAAAAGCTGAATTGAGTAAGTGCGTGATCGGTTTTGAGATAATGCCGCCTGCATATTTGAATACTTCATTGGTCATGCCATCAGGTCTAGATGCACGTCCATTTTACAGGCTTTAAGTGCCTTCTCAACTGCCATAATGGCCTGGTGTCTCATGAGAACGGGTGAAAGTGCTCCTCAGTGTTGTCAGTGAAATGTTCCTTGAACCATTTTCGAATCATCTCAGTTTTTCCCTGGTCATTCCCAATAATGTATCCTTCAGAGTTGTGTACATTGAATGGTGGTGTGTAATCAGTAACTCTAAGGGCCTGTTTGTGACAGTCATCCGTGTCAGTGGTCTGCTAGGGAGTCTGTTTGTTGAATAGCAAAATCATTTAAGCATTCACTGCAGAATGTTATTGCGCTCCCGGCGTAGTTTGGTGCAGTCTTCACTTTGGCCACTTTGATAGATGCGTAACCGTAATTATTTCTGCTTTGCTGACAGTTGTACTACTAGAGGATCGTCAGTATGCCTAGTTTAGTTGGTTTTAAGAACACATATAGTGCTGGGAGCTGATGATTCAATAGGTTTCAGTATTTTAGTTATGGCCTCATTTTGATCAGAGCTGACGTCGGTGTTAGCTATCTGCTCCCCGAGGGCTTTTCGTATGACATTTGAGTGTCAGTGTCGCTGATGAGCTTGTCTATGTTGCAGGTGACTCTACCCTTTTGTCTGGTATGGCGTTTATATATTACATAGAGCTCGTTCATATGAAGGCGTATAGTGACTGGCTTATGGTCAGAATTGAGGTATGTGCCTCCGTCAGAACGAGCATTCCGAAGTAAGGGTTTTGCGTCTGTCTTGCATAGTATGAAGTCTATTTGCACTTTGATAGATGTGATGCCGTAATGCTTTCTGTTCAGTTGAGAGTTTTACTACTGCATGGTCAGCAGCATACCTAGTTCGGTTGCTGGTTTAGAACCCCTATGGTGCTGGTAGCTGATGATTCCATTCATTTGAATTCTTGGTTAGGGCTACGTTTGTATTTGAGCGATGTCGATGTTAATGATCTTCTCGTGGATGGCCTATTTGTATGCCATTCGAGAGTCTGTGGCGTTCATGAGATTGGATAGGTTGTAGGTAGCACTAACATCTTGCCTTGTCCTGTAGATAGAGATGGTTCATTTGAAAGCGATTAATGGCTTGCTTATGATCAGAATTGAGGTGTGTACCTCCATAGGAACGAGCATCCAGAAGATGGAATTTTTTTCTGCTGTTCATAGTAATCAGTCTATTTAGGTTGACTGCTTTTGTAGCATTAGAGTCTGCTGGGGCTTTACTATCAGCAATGTGTCCTGTAATGATGTCCAGTGATGGCACGGGTGTTTGAAAGCTGAATTTGTGGCAAAAAGGCCATTAGAACTAAGGGACGCCACTATGGATGTTGAGTGTGCCCTCTCTGTACGACCCCATGCATAAGCCATGTTCTGGGTTCTTGTACACAATATTGAGTTCACTCAGGTTGGAATTGGAATCGCCACAGACAAGCAGTTGTTATCTGGCTGTTATTCTGCATAGAAGGAAATTAATACTGATGGAGTCTCTTTGGAATTTTCATTAGTTGTGTCACATGAGTTGACTATGTCACACTTAGTGGTGTTGCGTTTCGCGTTGGTACATGTCGATGAAAGCCATCCGATGACTGATGTGTCCCAAACTAATGATATGGTCCAGAGCCTTGGTCCGATTATGAAGCCTAAGCCTCATTATGTGCCCTGTTTTTGCTCCACGGATACTAGCATGTAGCATGTCTCAAGTTGCTACACTGAGTGGGTAGTTACTTTAGTTTCTTGAATGCATGCAATATCGATGGCATAGTTTCGACAGTCTGCACCTAAGGTTTACCTCCTTGATGTTGCCGTCAGACCACGTACTTTCCATGCAGCTATGGTAAGTTCCTGAGAAGATCGTGTTGTCTGAGTACGTTGAACATAGCTTCTAGTTTGAAGAAGGTGAGACATAACCAGAGTTGCCTGGTCACATCTTCCCACGCACAATGTAGACCATCCAACTAATGTTAGTTATCATCTATGTAATCATTATGTTATATGTACAGCGAATGGCTGATGGTCAATTATCGAATAATACATATCATATTTGTAGTCATAAAGCCATAATTATGCGGAAGATCTACCTTATTTTATAGCAAGATCTGGTTTTATGTTAACACGAATCGAGAGAGGCAATCTGTCACTCGAGTATTTCACATCATTATCAAATACGTCATATTGTAGCTGGTGTCACTAGCAAAATGATATAAGTCCATGACCAAAATCGAACCGTGTGTCACGGAAGTGAATCAAGTGCATGTCTCTAGTGAGTTTACTATATGTAACAACAGTCCCATGTCAAATTATTTTCAAAATATTCCTGGATGCAGTGTAATTACCGTGAAATTTAGATTCGGCGAATTCATGGTTCAGAGTGTTAATATTAAAATCCATTCTAGCAGGAGTAAAAAAAGTGGGCGGAGCTTGGCTAGAAATGGGCGTGACATAGCTAGAAATGGGCCCCTCTATTGTATCATGTTATTCCTCATTAACCCAATAGTGCGAGAAAAACTTTTGTTCCAGCCCCCATGTTGAAAGACAGATTATGGAAAGATGTTTCTGACTTATATACCAATAGTGTATAGTAACGCCCATTTCCAAAAACAGAGCAACTATCTAGTGAATTGGAACCGTTTTATATATTATGTATTTTCACATGAAGTATTTTCTTAATGTGTTAATTTCTAGCTGGGCTTCTTCCACATTATTGCCCATGTTGCAATCGATTTATATACTTTGAACACTGAATCTCAAGTTAAAGGCAATTACACAGGTAAACTGCTTAATATTTTGGAAGCAAATTAACTTGAAGCTCTTGCTGCTTATCTATGAAGGACATTAAATTCGTACATAACGTTTCAATTTTTGCAAAAGGTCTCCATCATTATGACAGTGATATCAGCTAACATTGTGACGTATTTGGCCATGATATCGGATACTGGTGTCACAGATCGTGCCCTTCGATTATCATGAAACTGTGTGTCGTATGATGATATGTGAACTACGTGCATCAATATATTGACGAATACAGAGTTACAAACTTGACCTATAAACCCCAGTTGTTCCATACATGATTTCAAGGCAATCACGCGGCTAACGTGTACAATCATTTGGAACTAATTCACCTTTCCAGAGTACCCACCCATCATATGACGTCATAATGAACTGCGTGATGTGTACAATGACGTCATAATGAATGACGTCATGAATGGCGTCGATAAGTGCGTCACGAACGAATATTTGAAGACAGTCTGTGCGTTGTTGTACAAATTGTTTGCTTTTACTATTTAATACAAATTATGTTGAATATTTTGAAACTAATTTGACTGGGCGCTGTTGCTGCCTATGGCAGCAACAACACCCAATCAAATTAGTTACAAAATATTCAACAGTTTCCCTGTATAGTTTTCAGGAAATTGATAGCTAGAGCATTCGAGGATCGATCAATCTCAACACGGCGAGGTGTGGGTGGAGCTTAGCCAGAGATGGGCGGGGCATAGCTAAAACCGGAAAGGTCCATTGGTTTCAAATTCTTCAACATAATATTTATTAAACCTGAGGAGATTTGTTTTTTGGGTTGTATTTTCTTCGCGTTCAAGTTATCTCTTTCTACAAGTGACAGGTTAGATATATCTAAGAATACGATTATTAACACCTTTTTACCAGACAGGTTGAATTCGAAAACTCACCTGCAATTTAATACATATGCTGGTAAATATTTCGAAAATGATTTGACTGGAACCTGATGTTTTCTAGGGCAGTAACATGGTGCAGTTAAATTAGTTTCAAAATATTCAATGTCCTTCTTATACCCATACCCATATTCGATCATTGGGGCCTTACGAGCCAGACATAGGCACAGATCTTTCGTATACGTCGAACAGACGAACAGGACAACTCATGCACATAGATGTCAAACTTTATTCAATGTCAGATCTCTAGTGATTCTCTAAATGTCTGGTATGAGACGATAAACATGAAACGTATTCTCCCATTAGACTGATTCTCTTCAAGGAACCACACTTCTGTAATGCATTATGAACTCACTCGCAGGAGTAACATGAAAGAATAAGTGTGCAACATTCCTGTGTCAATAGAACGTCTCTGTACATTTTCATTTTAAAGAGCCACAAAATATGTCTTCTATATAAAGATGCCTAAGTACGTCACATTATTAATGCATTTTAATACATTCATAGGAGTAACATCAAAGAATAATCGTGCAACAATCCTGTGTTAATAGGAAGGTCGTGTCCATTTTCATTTTAACTATGTCACATATTAGTCCACATGGGCTATTGCTGCTGCTGATTGGCGTGACTGGGCGGTCCGCTCTCTGTGGTCCAGAGGGTTTTAACAGTCAGAGGTGAATGAAAATATGGTTGTTGGAGTGATTTTCCACTCATGGGTGCAATGCCACCTTGTCAAAATTAAAGGCCTGATAATCATGTGCAGATGAGTTAAACTAATTTCTCTGATAGCCAACATTATTAAAACGTCAAAGGCCCAATCTGTTTAACGCTTAGACGAGATTTTCCAACACATTCCACACATGGCAACAAGAGGTCGGTCTAACAGGCAGAAACAAAATCTGATTAAACGAATCAATGAGTGTGCTGTTGTCCTGTGCACAGGCTTGGAACAATGCTGTCTAGCGCTTAAATTAGATTTTCCACTACGTTCTACAGATGGAAGCAAGTGGTTCACCCCTTTAACGAGTTTACCCTGAAACTCTCAAACAACAGATACGCTACTAAGATGGTGGTGAAATTAGCCCGTTGGGTAAACGCTGAAAATTGAACTATTTTGAATCAGAATATGAACTCGGATCGAGTTCCCGTTGATGCATTCCTAGTTTATATTTATGTTCTGGAAGGCTTCTCGTCATTTACTTTTCAAATAGTTTAGGCACATGGACCTTTTTCTAGAGCAAACATTCAAATTCGCTGTGCTGCATTACATATGGGGCACTAAGAAACGAGTATGATGCTACGACATTTGTCTTGTCAATTAAAACACATACTTGAATACAAAGGTAAATACTCATCTAACTTAAACTTTTTTCTTATTGATCTTCCAATTTGCAATATTCAGTTCATTTTAGTCTCCTAGCTGATGGTGGTTTTGAAATGGGCCTGTTAGTAGCTGATGCTGTCTAACATAAATCTGAACATAGAAACCCATGTCAGCAACATCATTTTCATAATGTACAGCCGCCCTTTTCGCTGATACGTGCAAATTATTGCAACGGGAAAGTGAAATACGGTAATAAGCATTAGACAGCTCGGAATTTGAAAATAAAGTTGACAATGGTGGTATATATATATATATATAGGTATCATACATTGTCAAAATTGTTATGCATTTCAGAGAATGAATATTGTTTTGGTATTTGTTAGATTGGTAGATGGGTATTGTTTCTGTAATATATGGATTAGGCAATAAAATTGTTATATATTTATGACTCTCTGTTGTAACAGTTTACTGGCCATATTTGGTCAAGTAAATCTAATTATTTGCTCATTGAATATCCATTTGCAAGCAAAAAGACGATAATTTTAGAAAACGTATCACTGTAATAACTGGCTCGATTATCAACGCAGTGTTTCCAGTGGCAAATTTTCAAAAATGTTATTATTTTGTCTACAAATAGGCATTCCCCAACAATGCTATGAGATTGTTAAATTAATACGACAAAAAATCGATAAATCTCAGGTAACTGTAATTAATCGCTTCACTTTCACTTGAACTACGTGTTACAAGTGTATCCCTGTAATCAATTATCTCAATAGCTAGATATCCGTTCATAACTTCTTTACAGAGATCGCGGCATGGACTTGTGGGTGCAATAAGTCAGCTTGCCTCGGACCATATTCCATGCTTATAATATTATGTCGCTTGACCCCCACACATTTGCTCTCAGCAAAAATGACATGAATCTCGCACGAGTTCATACATGAGCAAAGAGTATATATCCAGAAGATAGTGGACGATTTTTTCACATGGCATATCAAAATATCCCCACTTTGATGTCAAATTATAGACTAAGGCACATTCTGGCTATGCAAATCAAACAATGTAATTTTTGTTCAGTTGATATGAACAAAACTACTTGCCATGTAGATGCCATTTTTCACCCCCATTCCATTAGTAAATATATTTTAGCTCAGCAAACTGTCCATCCGTCTGAAAGGCTTATCAATGAGTCCCAACACGCCAAATCCTGGATCCCTAAAACGATAACCACAGCAGTCGCCTGACATGTAAAATTGCCAACTTAGGTACACCCTCCGACACAATTCATTTTATTTTTCTGAGATTTATTTCACGAGCACACCTACTAGATTAAGTTAGTGGTTTCCTGTTTATTAGTGCGAATAAACGCACACATTACTCGTGTTTTTAGCACACTCTAGAGACGAATATAAATGTGATCGCAATCAATGAACTATTCTGTCTTCACTATATAGGAGGACATAGATTTATTTGATTCTCATTTTAAGCACATTCCTTGCGATAATTGTTCCCACACGGTAAACTCATTCTTATCATCGAACATTCTGCTTTCTATATTCAGCAATAGTGCAGAAATATGTTATGCCACCACCTCGCCGGCACATTTTCATATCAGTGTGTTATATCAAAAATGTCACCACGATGTTGAACCTCCTCGCATCTTACCGTGCATGCTACAGTTCAACACGATAATCTTAGGTATCATCTGCATTAGCGTTTTGCTTATATTTATAATGAATAACCAATTGTCAATTGCGGAATATATCATTCCAGTAGTCACAAAGTCATGCAAAGAAGAATTAATTTTATAGAAATATTTGGCATGATGTAAACGGAAATTGTATCCTATTATTATATTGCATCGTTACTACAATAGTATGAGAGAATGTGCTGGTTTTGAAAGGAATATTATCGCCAGTTTTCTTAGATATCAGCTAGCTCTCCAATATGTCAATAAAGGGAGCCCATTCTAAATGTGCACCGTCCATTTCTAGCTAAGCGTCTCCCAGCTGTTGAATTCGAGAAATTAAATTTAAAGTTAACTATACAAGGAAGCAGTTGAATATTTTGAATCTAATGTGTCTGTGAGTCCCAATCAACTTAGTTTCAAAATATTTAACAGAATGCGAATTAATTAGTAAATTCACTAAAGGCATACAACACATTTCATGACATAGTTTTCACTTTTTGTGTAACATCATTTTGATTATGAATTCAGCTAACAAGGGGCATTATTGATTACATCGTCAGATGCTTGAGTAACAGATTAGGTCCATAGCTTAGAGTAACCACCTTTTCCAAAGACAAATGTCATTTGTCAAATGTCGCCCTCTGAATTAGATCAGTATACATATTAGGTAAATTCATATGAAATATTATATTGTGTGCAGTATTCTGATGCTTGATCTACGTGCGCCAATAGAGATGAACACCGCATTCAGGGTAGCTTGACATTTTGATGCCTGGTGTCCCATAATTGAGAGTGCAACGCATCCCCTAGGTATGCAGTAGCATATTTAATATTTTGGAACAAAGTAGTTTCAGATTATTGAGCATAATATTTATTATATCTTAAGAAATATGTTTTGTAGGAATTCTTTCGCTCTCAAGTCATCACGATCAAAAGGGAGAGAGGGAGAGAGAGGGGAAAGAGAGAGAGCGGAATATTATAGAGAGTGAGAGAGCGAGAGAGCAAGAGAGAGGGGGAAGAGAATGAGAGAGAGAGAGGAGGGAGGGAGAGAGAGAGGGGGAGAGAGGAAGTGAGAGAAGGAGAGAGCATGAGAGAGGGGATATATATAAAAAGAAATATCTTCTTCTTCTTCTTCTTCTTCTTCTTCTTGCGTTCATCTTTCTCATGACAATAATCTTAGACTGTTTTCCCCATTTGGTTCATGAAAGCTGAAGTGGTCATCAAACTGTCTCCGTCTCTTTTGATCTTCTCTTCCTTTTTACGTGAAAGTCCGAATTCGATAACTCACTTACAATTTACTAAATATTCTATAGAATATTGAATATTTATAAATTAATACGACTTGGAGATGCTGCAGTCTATTGTAGCAAATATTTCATTTTAAATTGGTTTTAAATTATTTATCATCTTACTTATATAGTCACATAGAAATTGGGAATTTGAGAATTCAAGAATCAAGGATTAATAATGTCATTATTATTCTTGATAATCCATACATTCTCGTGGCCTAACTCTGGCTGGTATTTGAATGTAGACGTAGCTGCCTTGCAAGCAATAAATGGGCATGGTTCCTTTAAGATATGTCGCTACATATGAGCAGAACAAATCATGCAAACTGACGCCGAACTCAATTCAATATCAGACGTCTACGGATTCCCGAATTGTCTCGTCTAATGCGAGAAACATGAAACCTCAGCTCGCATTAGACCGATTCCTGATGTTTAATTAAACAGAGACAAGCAGAGAGACGTGTCAGATTTAGTTTCCAAAATACTTCAATTTCACAGACCACAAACAATAGATATTTTGTCCCCGAATTGTCATAATTCAGCTACTCAGTGTTGACAAGGAATAACTAGAATAAATTGATAGTGTAAAAACAATTGATTATACGTTGATGTTCAATTGCTCCATACTCGTGTAGCAAATTACTCAGGTGTGCTGTGTCAATAATACATTAGTTTCTAAACACGGAGCACTTTCATCTACCTCCCTCCTGTATGACTATGGCAATGCTCAAGTTGAATTAATACACATTCAACATGCGTTTGCCTGTCGATAACAGACACATCAAACAGGTGGTCGCGTAATACACCTCACTAGAAATAGCATATAGTATTTTGAGGCCAGTAAAACAGATGACCTTACAACCATTCTATTTAAAGAGCCACCCTCGTGTGTTCCACAAAATACGTATCCCTATAGACAGGCTTGAGTTCGTCACATTATTAATGCCTTCTGACTATATTCACATGTTTAACATTAAAAAATAATTATGCAACATTCCTGTGTTAATAGGAAGTTTCTATTAATTGTCATTTTAAGTACGCGAAATGTTAATCTACATAGGGCATTGATGTCGATGATCGGCGTGGCTGGGCAGTCAGAATGGTATGCTTCACAGGGTTTTGACAGTCAGAGCTGACTTAAAGCTATCTGTTGGAGTGATTTCCCATTCTCGGGTGCACTGACACCTTGTCAAATTTAATTTGTTGATCATGTGTATATGAGTGTAACTAATTTCTCTGATAGCCGCCCCTGTGAAAACATTAATCACAGCATATTGTACGAAATTGTTAATTACACCCAGCCCAAGTATCCAAAATTATCCTGCATCAACACTCAAATCACGATCCTCAGCCTCGTGTGTTTTGTCCAAAACTCGTGTCGGTTACGTAAAGATGACATAAAGCTTTACATGCATCAAACGTGCTGTGTCGATCTTTTTCTAGGAAACTTCAACTGCGTGCACAGATAGACGAGGACTACATTGTTATTCAAACAAATCTCGGTTATATATATTAAGCGTACTCTACAGCTTCTTGCTAAATTAGCTAGAAAATATCACAAAATACTGCATTGTACATGACATTTGGTATTTTTCCTATTCCGATTCTATGGGGTTAATAATACTTAGCTTACATTTTAAAATCAATCTTCCAACTTTTCTGTCATATAGGACACATTATTACAGCCACGGTAATCCGCGACAACCACCACTCACCAGCTACCCCACGCGCAACTCAGCTTATGACACACCACAGCAGACGTATTTGTCACCAGAATCCGTGGCCTAAAGGTGATGTAGAGCATTGTCACTTGCATGTTGTGTTGTCTCGAAATTCTAAATTTTTAAGATGGGCGGAAACGAAATCTGATTAACCGAATCGATGAGTGCATTCTTGTCCTGTGCAAAAACATGGAACACTGCTGTCTAACGGTTAGGTGAGATTTTTCATCGCATAACACCCATGGAAGTAAATGGACGATCCTTCCAACTGGTTCACTCTGAACCACGCGAACAACAGCTACACCGGTAAGGCCGTGGTGAAATTAGTACATTGGGTAAACGCCGCAAATCAAACTATTTCGAATTCCTAGAATTTATTATTTGAACAGGGATTCGAATCTCGCTTGATGCATTTCTAGATTATCATTATGCTATAGAAGGTTTCTCGTCAATTAAACTTTAACTAATTTAAGCATCTACATTTTTAAGCAAACATGCCAATTCCCTGCCCTGTATCACATAGTGCGCATACACTAAGAAAATAGTATGATGATATTACATTTGTCTGTTCAGTTAAAACATATGCTTGAATACAAAAGTAATCACTCCTCTACCTTTCTTTAGTTTATCTCATTGACCTTCCAACTTACAGTATTCAGTTCATAGTAGTCTCCTAACCCATGGTGGTTTTAAAAAATGGGCTTGCTGGTAGCTGATGGTGTCTAAATTGCATCTGAACACCGGAGCATATTTCAGTAACATCATTTTCGTCATCTACAGGCATCATTTTCGCTGTTACTTGCAGAGTATTGCAAGGATAAAATGAAATAAAGCAAGAAAGATCATAATCTGAAAATAAATTTGACAATGGTTGTATAAATACATATTATAGACTGGGTAGACCAATCTTTTAGAATTGTATACTTTCAAAACGAGGCACGTGGATATTCTCAGGCCATTCGTTTAAATTGTATAATACCCATACCTATGCGGATTTGTCATAAACCACATCATCAATTCAGCATTGGGAAGGCATTTGATTATTTGCGTCGTGTGAAGGTAGTCAACGGTTATGTCTTCGAGAGCTGTCATTACCAATTTGCTAGGAGTATTAACCAATGGCCGCAACCGATTGCCGATCAATTATATGGTGTCATAATCAATTACGTCATATGTTGGTTTACGTCACAATCATAATTGATAGGAATACATTGTCATGTCAAATTTACCATCAACGGTACCAATTATATGTATCTGACGGATTTACAATTTAATAAACATTATGTTGAAAATATTGAAACTGGGCACTGTAGCAAAAGCACACATTGATATTAGTTTCAAAATATGCAACAGCTTACCTGTATAGTTACCTTGATATTGGGATTCTAAGTGGTCAAGGCTTTGATCGATCACAACACGGAGAAAGCGTGGTGGGTGGGGGTGGGGAGAGCTTAGCTAGAAGTATAAATGATTCCCTCTATTCTTATTGTCGCATCTAATTTTCCGGGAAGCCGATTTTCCCGCGAAAGAAAAGATATGCGTGGCATACACAGCAGCAAATGAGTGCTGTGCTATTGTCAGGCTACGTGGATTAAAGTTGTGCTAGCTAATTATTTTTAATGTGAAAAATATATCTGCATTCCATAACCACGAATACGAGGTTGAATAAGTGTCGACCATACCAGTATTAAATAAAACGTCGCCAACTCAGCATTTCTATTATTTATGGTAGAAATAGCATAACAGTGTTTTCATTATATAGATCATAATTGTTTTGCGCTATGATAACCCAGGTCTTGGTATGTCTGGTTGTGCACGCGTGACCACTGTCTAATGCATTAATTGTACATACAACATGCTGATTTGGTGTTGATTTTGAAACAGATACAGTTTGTGACAAAGGCCTGCGAAAGGCATCGCCCAGTGTGTCTTGGAGGAATGGAGGAAGGGCAGAATCATTTGTTTACTAATGTGCAGCTCCTCTGGCATTGCTGCACGCTGCGTCGTGGAAAACATTGCCTTCCAGTCATTTTCGAAAACTGTGAATCCGAGTATCACGGATCTATCTGGCCCAAATAGTAAGCTTGTATGACGAGACCTATATATCATTGACGCTGTACTGCTGTACCGCTGTAGCCGCTACGTAGCTCTCAGGACAGTTCTAGATAATATTGATGCTTATCACCTCACGCACCATCCTAATATAACCCAACATCGCTGGATGGATAGTATAATCTCCAACATCGCGCTATACACTATGTTTAATACGGTTAATGAATGCCCTTTTCTGTGAATGTCACACCCATGCACAGAAATATGTGGAATTTGCTGCACGTGGTGCTAACATGTACAAAGGCTCGTGGTGGACGTCACTGCACAGGCTTGCTATTTGTCATTACATAAGAAGCTGGTATGCGTGGTGGTGGTCAACTGACGACCGGGGAAAATCTGGGAGAGATACGGGCTCGGGACAAGAAACTACCACCACCACTATCATCCTCATCATCATCTTCCTCATCAACATCATCATTATCATCATCACGACCACGACCACGACCACGGCCAGCTCCAGCAGTAGAAGCAGCAGCAGCAGCAGAACAGCAACCACCACCACGACCATCACCACAACCACCAGCACCACCACAACCACCACCAGCAGCAGTACCACCACCACCACAAGCGCCATCACTACCATCGTTACCACCACGACGGCTACCACCACCACCACCACCGCCGCCGCCGCCGCCGCCGCCGCCGCCACCAGCACCACCACAGCCACCGCCGCCACCACCACCACCACCACAACCACCACCACAACCACCACCACCACCACCACCACCACCACCACCACCACCGCCACCACCACCACCACGACCACCACGACCACCACCACAACCATCAGCATCCCATGCCACATGCTCGTGCTGTTATCTGTTTAACTCTAAGCACATTATTAAGAAAATGTTTAGTCGTGAAATTATAATACCATTGTCCATTACATTAGGTTCACCTCATAGTGAGTATTACAATATGAACAGGTTATATTATATGTTAAGAAGGATAAATGTCAATTTGATTTTGACCATGGTGCCCCTCTTGGATTCTGCGTGGTAATGTTTAGTTGAGAGTCGGGTGTTTACTATATGTTTACAATTTATCCGAGGACATTATGAATATATGATGATGCCAGCTATTTAGTAGTGTTAATTCGTCAAAATGATTTTACTTTACTGAAGAATCTATCATTATGACTGATATCGAGAGCACGAGGTCAAATGCCTGCTCATTACTCAATCTCATCGTCAAACCCACGAAGCACCCGTGTCATTGCGGTGATCAACAACCATAAATCATTTGATCAGCCTGGCTCAAATACCCGCCAACTTTCAATATCTGACGCCGTGAATCGTACCTCGATGATGGGCAGTGAGAATGGATCTTTGTTGATACATATCGTGTATCAGGAGCATAAATCATTGTACTATATGATAAACTGCTGCTAGGCAGTTCGGTGTTGTTTTAGAGTAGCCTTGCTGACAACTGTTCTTATCACAACAGCAGCTGATTGCAACACCAACATACCAAAAAATGACTACGCTTGCACTCAATATGTAAATACCATACGTCTGCAGTAACATGCTTTTATAATTGCAGGTATGATTGTAATAGCTTCTTGGCAGGATATTCAGATGTGGATAACGATAATGACACGAGATGGGAAGGCATGCAATAGACAAATATGAATGTTATAGCCGACTATTGACGAATTGGCCGTCACATTAACACACAAGTTGATCAACGTTATCCATTCCATCAATAGATGAATCCACATTTAATGACGACCCATCGATTTCTAGCTAAGTTTCCCCAACGCGTTGCCCATGTTATTATCGATTGAATCTGGAATTCCTAGAGTTTCAATATCAAGGCAACTATACAAGTAGGCTGTTGAATATTTTGAGACGTCAGCCGGCATGTGACGGAATACCTTATGACGTCGTATACTTGATCGGCAGATCGGATTCACATATTGAAAAGAGGGATATGATCTGTCACACGTGTATCTGGCGTCATAATCAAATACGTCACTAGTTAGCTGACGTATAGCTCCGTCACGAAATTAGAAAAGTCAGTCCCTAGTATTCTAATTTTAGGTATTTGATGTATGTAATGAATTTACAATTTAATCAACATTATATCGACAATAGTGAAGCTAATTTGACTGGGAATTGTTGCTGCCATACCCAACAGCCATCAGTCAAAAATTAGTTTCAAAATCCTCATGAGCGTACCTGTAACCTATAGCTACTTTGAAATTTATATTCTGTGGATACAGGTTTCACGTATCAAATCGATTCCAACCCAAAATAGTTAGAAATGAATTCCTCAATTATATTGCATGCGTTAACCATGACGTCATTCTCACCATAAAGCAACAAATCTCGGTTTATCCTGATTATCTCACAAATGGATAGTGTCTGTTTGTCATGGATGAGCTTGAGTTTGTTCAGACGTCCGTGTTAGACAAAGCTGTATCCTAAATATCACCAACACTTGCGCATGAGGACAAACGACATCTTGCTTAGGAGGTCTGGTGAAAGGAAAATGGTCGACGCCAAACAATCTGGCAAATGCTTCCAGATTTCTAAATCGATAACCTGAATAGTTGCTTTTTAACCCTTTCATGAGGAATCCGTCCAAACCATTCAGTGTATTGGTTGTAAATATTCTCCATTTGCAGGTCAAGAGAAAACAATTTTAGAAAATTTACCATTGAAATGGCTGGGTCGGTAAGCAAGCCAGTCATTCCAGTGGCAAATTATAATGACAGCTTTTAGTCTTTCCTTGACCTGCAAATGGGCATTTAATAAGTAAATATTTGGATAATCTTGATCAAATTTAGCCATTAAAGTTTTTAATCAAACATTTGTTCATTTCATGACTCAAGCTTTAAATATATCTCCAAAATCTCTATGTCAAATGAGTTTTGTCTCAGCGACAACACTGTATAGCGGGCCCGTGTTATGGGCCATGCAGTGTCCATTATAGACGGGCTTAGCATATTTCCACTCTGAAATAAGTAATAGAATAGGGAATCGAATTGCTAATCCCTAAATTGTAAAATGATACAAATCAGAGCAGACTGCTAATTCTCCCTTGAAATATTGTTGAGAAATCCCATGTATATAAAATCAGAACATTTTACCGACAAACACAAAGGCTTATTTAAAATGATCGATCACAAACGAGAAATATAATTCAATAGACAATCGTCAAAAATATAAGCATTTATCATATTTTATGACTCAATTGGACAAATTATCACCGCCTCTATCAATGTTAAAATTTAGATCAAATCCATCGGTTTTAACACCATGATAGCATGTACGATATGACGTCATCGCGTGAATCGTCAACCATGTGGGAGCAGATTACACCACGTGTGTTTTCATCTGACCTCTAATACTAATTGTATTGGTAGTATGACATCATCTATGATACCAAGTCTAGTTTAACAAGGGCTAGTCTTTCCCTTGCATCTCATTAGCATAGAGACATCTGAATGAGCTGCTGTGAGCTTATCAATCAACAACAACACAGGCAAAATGCAAGCAATGGGGTCATAACACAACAATCATTCGCGTGATGACGTCACGTCGCAATTCCAGTAGAAATTTAAGAAATTTGCTCTTTAGTAATTCGAAGATAAATGCAATTGCTGTTTTAGTTTAATTCAATTAGACCAAAGTATCATTTGACGTGGCTGTGTCCTGCTTTGTGTGTGTTCAGCTTTAAGGACACACCACTTCAATGGAGAGCCACGAATAAGCATGACATGTCCAACATAATATACAATATGGTTTATAGCCGAAACGGTCTGCACAGCTCATTCGGTTGACCTGCATTGTTGTAACGCACCTGGTCACGTTGACGTCAAACCATGAAGAGGAACGTTGTCAAAATCTATTTAACTACGACAACTGATTAAATCCCTGGTGCTAAGTTTTGAGACTAAACTATTTACTACAGCGTTGCTGACATTTCTCATTGCCGTCTATTCCGGAAAACGTTTTAGATTAAGAGATTATCCAGCGGACCACCTTTTCATTCGCATCACCTAAGTGGCATTTACCACGGTCAATGAATGAGGAAAGTTGCCCTTTCGGCTGGATCAAATAAAGTAAAACCGAACTGATTCGGCTGGTGTATATCGATCTGCCTGTCATTCACTGCATACGTATTAGGCCAGACACTAATCACATCGTTTTCTCGCCATGTATCACAAAATGTAATATGCCTCAGCGTTCGCCAACACCATGAATCTGATTTCTCAATCTTACTTTCTCCAAAGGTCAGAATTCGAAAATTAATTTACAATGTAGCACATATTCTGTTGACTGGTGTGAAAGTAATTTGACTGAGAACTGCTTCTGAACATGTTCCCCTCACGTTAGTCTCAATGCAATCAACAAATTACACAGATTACGTATCAGGAATTTGTAGTTCGGATCGATTGGTCGGATACCAGCCGTACCAGCTAAGCTGGGTATGCGCCGCCCGTCCTGGATTCGTTTCCTGAACACGCCCCCCCCCCCCTGAGGTAGAGCCATAAGCGTATATGGGCCTATGGGAGAGGTAGTGTTGCGAAAAACGACTACGTTCGTTAAAATGCATGATGCGCATGCGCGCGCCAAGATGTTGATTTTGATAGAGCGCGTAGTTACGACCAAGATAGGATGGCGCTTTTAGTGTACAGAAATGGTACCCTGTAATCCTTATTGATTGCCTGTTCCCGTTATATCTGGCATTGATCAAGACCAGAATTTAACGGGCTTTTGAAATTTGTAAACCATTTTAAATCGGGTGAGAAATGGCTGAGTTATTCACAGAAAACCCTTCTTGATTATCTTCAAAATATTGCTGTGACGTCATAACCACGTGGATGCAAAACTTCTGGAATGTTCTAGAACATTCGGCTGCGCTATTATTAGCTACACGCTGATTGGATGTTGCTCGAACGATGATTGGGTGGAGTCGGAGCCTGTGACGTCATGAGGAGTATAAAAGGAGACGCGATTCAGTGATCGAGAGCATCCTCGGCCAGGGGCCGAACAGGTTGGACCTGTACTAGCTGCGATCAAGAGATATTACGCATATGACTTCAGTTTTCTGTTCTTCTCCCGTAGCTAGCAGTAGCCAACCCACCGCAGTAAGAACAATTTTGTAGCTCCCTACATACGGCAGTAATTTGGAACTTCTGATAATTGTTCACGAATATCAATATTTACTTCGGAACACAAATTTGCGGTGAGGCCTTTATGGTCTGAATATGTAGAGGCCCGATGTTCTTTGATGGATGACTCGCCCGTACCAGTCATCCCACAATCAAATCGGAAACAGAATAGGTCACCCACTGAGAGTCCCCCAGTAGTTAAGCGGGTGAATAACCAGTGCTCACCAGTGTTCCCCCTGCAGTCTCCTGTGGTGGATCCGCTCCTGATTCCACTGCCAGAATGGTCACCGTCAGTGTCTGCTCATGTGGATCCTAGTCAAATCCCTCTTCCGGTCTCGCCACTGTCCCCAGTCGAGTTTCCTCCCCTTCCACAGAGAGTAGCTACTGACCGACCTGGTCAAAAGAGCAGATCGTCGACGCCGAGGTCCAAGCCACCACAACCTAAATTTACGCCCACACCTAAGCCCAAACCTACGCCTAGGGATACACCCAAAAAGCATAGGTCTTTCTACAAGTTTCGGTTCGTGGTGGATAACAAGAATGAATGGCGCCTCCCTACTCTGAACAAGAAGATTCTGCTGATTGGGTCTTCAGATTTAGCTCGTATCAATCAGACACCTCATCCAGATATGCAGGTAGCAATCTATCCAGGTGCTAAGATAAACCACATTAGGAATATGGTTAGAAAACACAATGAGGTCTTCCAACATCAGCGTATCATCTTTAACATCGGAATTAATGATAAGGACGAACTTCAGCATGACACCTCCCAAAGAATTGAGAATCTGTTTAGTACCATGCGTTCAAAATTTCCAAAGGCTAAAGTTCACTTTGCCAAACTAAATTATTCGAAGCACCTGACTACAACCCAGAAACGAAACATACAATTCGTTAACAGCCATGTAGAGGCCTTAAGGGCCAAGGTCCCTATCCTGCCCAGCCTCCCCGTGTCTGAATTTCAGGTGGTTGAGGACAACATCCACTGGACTGAGTGCACTGCAAATAGGATGTATAATAGTTGGTTATCGCACCTTAATTTAAACTAACTACGGGTCAGGGTACTAACCACCAAGAAATTGGCCTGGGTGGTAATATCGTTAACCTAACTGGTTTTATATTGTCTGAAGCAGAAAGATCTTTGCTAAATCTCGGTCTAACATATGTACCAACACCACGGCCAAAAGTCGACATAGATGCCCTTTTAGATAATGGCTTATGGGAAATTGAAGAATTTTCTCACCGTGTAAAATTAGCAGACATTTTTCGAAATTCCAAGAAAAACAACTTTCTACCTTTTGTTGAAAAAACTGGATGGGCACCTAACTCGAAGTTGGTTGACCCTGCAATCCATGATAGTATAAAAGCTATCAAGGAGCGTGTTGAAAATTTAGATTTCCTAAAAAATCATCAAATTTGTCATATCAAGAACGTTTAGCCTTAACAGGTTTGCGTAAAAACAATGACATCATTATAAAGCCTGCTGACAAGGGAGCTGCTACTGTAATAATGCGTAAGGATAATTATATTCGTGAAGCGCATCGGCAACTCGGTAATCTGAAACACTACCGAAAATTAGACGAACCACTCTGGCAAAATAATTGTGATAAATTTAATGGAATCCTTCAAGAAATGGCTGACAACAAGGCCATAACGAAAAAGCAGTTTAAATACCTTACTGCTAAACGAGATTCAAATCCACGTACGTTTTACCTTTTGCCAAAAATTCATAAACCTATTGAGTCATGGTCCGACCCTATGATACCACCTGGTCGACCTATTATCTCTGATTGCGGCTCTGAATCTTATCGAATTAGTGAAATTATTGATTACCACCTACAACCAATTGCGAATAGACATTTCAGCTTTTTGAACAACACTGAGGATTTCCTATCCGAGGTCTCCAAAATTTCTGTTCCTCCAAACTCACTCTTGATAACCCTCGACATCGATGCTATGTACACAAACATTGACATCGAAAGGGGTTTGTCTTCTGTTCGCAGAGCATTTGATAAATATCCTGATAACAACAGGCCCACTGGCGAAATATTAGCTCTCCTGGAGCTGAGTTTAAAGGGCAATGATTTCGAATTCGCTGGCGAAATCTACCAACAAATCTGTGGATGCGCTATGGGTAAACGTTTTAGTCCTAGTTTTGCCAACATATATGTAGCTGAGTGGGAGAAGATGCGCTTAACAAATGTCCTAAGCAGCCCTTATTTTACCGACGTTACCTCGATGATATTTTTATGATCTGGAATCATTCGAGGGAAGAATTTGATGAATTTTTCACTATTTTGAACAATCACGACCTACTGCATAAGAAATCTTTCCATCCACCTCATACTTTTAAAGGTATTGTCAAATTACAGATTATCCGATTTCACCGAAATTCTAGTGATAGAAAGAATTTTGAATCTGGGTGTTCCACCTTATTTAAAGCCCTCAAACCGAGGGGATATTCAACACGATTTTTGCGCAAAATAAAGTCCGAAACTTTACATGATTTGGAAACTATTACTGATAAGGCTGCCGATCAAAAGCCTACCAAAATTCGTCACAATCGTCCGATTATAGGCGTAGGACAATCTCAGAAATGTGGAAAGAAGAGGTGTAAATTAGACCTCTATCTATCTAATCAGAAAACATTTGTCAGTTATCAGAACAAAAGCAAATTCCAACTTCAGTCTAATTTAGATTGCGATTCTAAAAATGTTATCTATTTAATATCTTGCAAATTATGCCAAAAGCAGTATGTCGGTGAAACAAAATGCCCTTTAAGATGGCGAGCAACTAGACACCTTTGCGATATTAGACACGACGAGGACACCAACGTAGCTCAACATTTCAATCTTCCTGGTCATTCTGTCGATAGACACTTTGAAATTATGCCTATTGAGCAACTGCCTCTTTCTGCTACGGCAGAATAAACTGATAAACAAAGAAAACTTCGAGAATCATTTTGGATTAAGCAACTGAAAACAAAATGGCCGAGTGGCATAAACGTGGACCCTGGTCTTGCTGATCAACGTGAAATAATTCCATTCAGTTTAACATACAATCGAAAAAATGTTGAAATTTCTGAAATTTTGAAAGATGAATATCATAAATTGCAGGATAAAATGAAAAAACCTCTCAATTTGCGTCCAGTGATAGCCTTTAAGAAAACTCCCAATCTACGTGACATCTTGGTTAAATCGAAATTAACTCTTCAAAAACCTTCAGAATGAATGATATATATTATTCATATTTTATAGGCCATACCGCCTCTATCAAACAAACATAACAAATCTCAGACAATAAAATAAATAAAAAAGTATCTCCCAACCTTGGGAGATCCTGAGCCATTGCGTTTAATCATATAACCACCTACAAGCGAGGCCAGTTCTATTGTTTTATTGTCTTACTAACACACTAATTATTGCACCATACCGTCGTTGCAAATCTGTCTGGCATACCATCATTCCATCAATTTAGTCTGTCTTCTTAATAATAGTTTTGATTCGTTCATCATCTCCTTCCTTCCATCCTCCCTTTATTCCTTCCATCCATCCTCCCTCCCTCCATCCCTCCTTCCCTCCCGCCATTCCGTCCGTCCGTCCATCCGTCCTCCCTCCCTCCCTCCCTCCCTTCCTTCCTTCAATCCTTCCTTCCTTCCTTCCTCCCTCCCTCCCTCCCTCCCTCTTCCCACCCGTCCGTCCATACATCCGTCCTTCCTTCCTTCCTTCTTTCCTTCCTCGCCCTCTCCCTCCCTCCCGCCCTCCGTTCCCCCCTCACTCCATTTCTCCTTCCTTCCCTCCCGCCCTCCTTCCTTCCTTCCTTCCTTCCTCCCTCCCTCCCTCCCTCCTCCATCCATCCATCCTTCCTTCCTTCCTTCCTTCCTCCCTCCCTCCCTCCCTCCCTCATTCCCGCCCTTCCGTCCATCCGTTCGTCCTTCCTTCATTCTTTCCTTCTTTCCTCCCTCCCTTCCTTCCTTCCCCCCCCCCTCCCTCCCTTCCTCCCTCCCTCCATTCTTCCTTCCTTCCTCCATTCTTCCTTCATTCCTCCCTTCCTCCCTCCGTCCCTCGTTCCTCGTTCCTCGATCCTCACCCCTTCCGTCCCACCATTACTCCCTCCAGCCATTCCTCCATTCTTCCTTCCCTCCTCCCTACCTCCATTCTTCCTTCCTTCCTTCCTCCATTCCTCCTTCATTCCCTCCTTCCCTCCCTCCTCCCTCCCTCCCCCCTCCCTCCTTCCCTCCCTCCCGCCCTCCCTCCCGCCCTTATTCCCGCCCTACCGTCCATCCGTTCGTCCTTCCTTCATTTGTTCCTTCTTTCCTCCCTCCCTTCCTTCCTTCCCCCCCCTCCCTCCCTCCCTCCATTCTTCCTTCCTTCCTTCCTCCATTCTTCCTTCCCTCCCTCCCTCCCTCCCTCCCTCCCTTCCTCCCTCCCTCCCTCCCTCATTCCTCGATCCTCACCCCTCCGTTCCACCCTCACTCCCTCCCGCCATCCCTCCCTCCTTCCTTCCTTCCTTCATCCGCCCCTTCTTCCTTCCTTCCTTCATCCATCCGTTCTTCCTTCATCCGTCCTTTCTTCCTTCCTTACTTCATCCATCCTTTCTTCCTTTATCTTTCGTATGTCACTCCTTCCTTCATTAACTGGATGGATTGATGGATGGATTGATGGATGGATTGATGGATGGATTGATGGATGGATTGATGGATTGATGGGTGGTTGGGTGGATGAACGGATGGATGGGTGGATGAACGGATGGATGGGTGGGTGGATGGGTTGGTGGGTGGGTTGATGGGTCGGTGGGTGGATGGATGGATGGGTGGAGGGATGGGTTGGTGGATGGGTGGATGGATGGATGGATGGATGGGTGGATGGATGGATGGAGGGAACTCGAAATTCATATTGCTCATTGAATCTTTCAATTACACTTGAATCCTATTAGTCTAAATTTTATGGACAATTATTTAATTGTTGGAAATTAAAAAATGTTCTTTCCTAAATTCGACTTCAAAAGACTTGGAAACAAAGTCCAACAACACCTTTTGAAATATAGTCCACTGTTCATATGATTAATGACCATTGTGTGATCCCTTTGATCAACAAACACTCAATCAACAGAGTGATACTAGAACCTCGTCCAGAAAGGGACACCTTCTGACCAAACAGAATCGATCTCAATGTGTTAATATGCATGGCTTGATCTCTTTGATCAACCCCCACTCATTCATGAGAGTATTACTGGAAACCCACTCAGAAACCTTAGAACTCAATCAACGTCAATGGACTTAGACAATAGTTTTTAAACATCTGTGGCAGTCCAAATCTTTAATGTGAATAAAAATTTAAAATCTTTCAAAGTACAATTGAACACTAATCTAAGCCACATCCATAAGGCTATCAATTCTAATAAATAGACAGATTTTTGGTGGACAGGCAGATTTGTTCTGTGACCTGAAGCTGACAAACCTTGTTGAAACCGGTCGCCCACTTCACGACGGTGCATAAGATTATTGGTAATATACACAATTATCATTTGATAGCTTATATTAATTATTTAAATATTAACATGCTTAATCATAACCTTCTTTTTTTCAGAGGTAGATTTCTGATACGCTTGTAGATTTTGTTAGGCTTGTAATTCAATAGACTTCCCTTGGTTCACGATTCCATTAGGTCCCCTCAACCTTTTGGTATTCTTGTAGATTTTAGTGGCAGAAACATTGAATTGTCTAACTAGTAACATTATGGCTTGAGTTAGCAAGAGTAGAAGACGGGATGACAGGAGGTCTAACGACAGTCGCCCGCCATCTGCCCAGGCTTCACTAACCAAGTGTTACTACATGATTATACAATGGTTTCAGCACCTTGGCATCTTGAATGCTCATGTACGTAGGTGCAGTTTGCCTCCTGGATTGAGCTGGAAAGTGTCAGAGTTAGAGAGACAGAATTTCTTCTGTAAACCAGCGATGCCAAACGCCGAGGTCCGTAAGGACATCTTAGCAGCAAATTTGAAATGGGCCATATCTTTACTTCAGGTTAACATTAGTCACTATAATTTCCAGCTTGGTCGTCTTATGTCGCTCCTCATAGAAGCTCAGTCCAAACCAAATTTAGAATTAGGTAGAGCGAAGACCACAGCAATAAATTGGGCCCGAAATAACTATGGCAGGAAGTTTCATTCTTCATCAATTGATAAGTTTTATGATTTCATCAGACCGTTTGATCCGCATTTTAGAACCTGCCATAGTACAACACCCCATGTAGGGTCACCTGTGACCTTACCAGGAACATCAACTGCAGGGCCCTCTGTGGCCCTACCGGTCACACCGACTGCAAGGTCAGCCTTTACCTTACCAGTCATCCCAAAATCAAATCGGAAATGGAATAGGTCACCCACTGAGAGTCCCCCAGTAGTTAAGCGGGTGAATAACCAGTACTCACCAGTGTTCCCCCTGCAGTCTCCTGTGGTGGATCCGCTCCTGATTCCACTGCCAGAATGGTCACCGTCAGTGTCTGCTCATGTGGATCCTAGTCAGATCCCTCTTCCGGTCTCGCCACTGTACCCAGTCGAGTTTCCTCCCCTTCCACAGAGAGCAGCTACTGACTGACCTGGTCGAAAGACCAGATCGTCGACGCCGAGGTCCAACCCACCACAACCTAAGTTTATGCCCACACCTAAACCCAAAGAGCATAGGTCTTTCAACAAGTTTCGGTTCATGGTGGGTAACAAGAATGAATGGCGTCTGCCTACTCTGACAAGAAAATTATGCTGATTGGGTCTTCAAATTTAGCTCGTATCAATCAGACACCTCATCCAGATATGCAGGTAGCAATCTATCCAGGTGCTAAGATAAACCACATTAGGAATATGGTTAGAAAATACAATGAGGTCTTCCAACCTCAGCGTATTATCCTTAACATCGGAATTAATGATAAGGATGAACTTCAGCATGACACCTCCCAAAGAATTAAGAATCTGTTTAGTATCATGCATTCAAAATTTCCAAAGGCTAAAGTTCACTTTGCCAAACTAAATTATTCGAAACACCTGACTGCAACCCAGAAACGAAACATACAATTCGTTAACAGCCATGTAGAGGCCTTAAGGGCCAAGGTCCCTATCCTGCCCACCCTCCCCGTGTCTGAATTTCAGGTGGTTGAGGACAACATCCACTGGACTGAGCGCACTGCAAATAAAATGTATAATAGTTGGTTATCGCACCTTAATTTAAACTAACTACGGGGCAGGGTACTAACCACCCAGAAATTGGCTTGGGTGGTAATATCGTTAACCTAACTGGTTCTACATTGTCTGAAGCAGAAAGATCTTTGCTAAACCTCGGTCTAACATATGTACCAACACCACGGCCGAAAGTCGACATAGATGCCCTTTTAGATAATGGCTTATGGGAAATTGAAGAATTTTCTCACCGTGTAAAATTAGCAGACCTTTTTCGAAATTCCAAGAAAAGCAACTTTGTACCTTTGGTTGAAAAAACTGGCTGGGAACCTAACTCGAAGTTGGTGGACCCTGCGATCCCTGATAGTATAAGAGCTATTAAGGAACATGTTGAAAATTTAGAATTTCCTAAAAAATCATCAAAATTTGTCATGTCAAGAACGTTTAGCCATAACAGGTTTGCGTAAAAACAATGACATCGTTATAAAGCCTGCTGACAAGGGATCTGCTACTGTAATAATGCGTAAGGATAATTATATTCGTGAAGCGCATCGGCAACTCAGTAATCCGAAACACTACCGCAAATTAGACGAACCACTCTGGAAAAATAATAATTTGTGATAAATTTAATGGAATCCTTCAAGAAATGGCTGACAACAAGGCCATAACGAAAAAGCAGTTTAAATACCTTACTGCTAAACGAGATTCAAATCCACGTACGTTTTACCTTTTGCCAAAAATTCATAAACCTATTGAGTCGTGGTCCGATCCTATGATACCACCGGGTCGACCTATTATCTCTGATTGCGGCTCTGAATCTTATCGAATTAGTGAAATTATTGATTACCACCTACAACCAATTGCGAATAAACATTTCAGCTTTTTGAACAACACTGAGGATTTCCTATCCGAGGTCTCCAAGATTTCTGTTCCTCCAAACTCACTCTTGGTCACCCTCGACATCGATGCTATGTACACAAACACTGACATGAAAAGGGTTTGCCTTCTGTTCGCAGAGCATTTGATAAATATTCTGATAACAACAGGCCCACTAGCGAAATATTAGCTCTCCTGGAGCTAAGTTTAAAGGGCAATGATTTCGAATTCGCTGGCGAAATCTACCAACAAATCTGTGGATGCGCTTTGGGTAAACGGTTTAGTCCTAGTTTTGCCAACATCTCTGTAGCTGAGTGGGAAGAAGATGCGCTTAACAAATGTCCTAAGCAGCCCCTATTTTACCACCGGTACCTCGATGATATTTTTATGATCTGGAATCATTCGAGGGAAGAGTTTGATGAATTTTTCGCTATTTTGAACAATCACGATCCTAACATCAAGCTTAAAGCCAACATCGACCAGTCGTCCATAGACTTTTTAGATGTTACTCTCTACAAAGGTGTAAATTATAACACGAGTGGGCTTCTTGATTACAAAGTATTCTTTAAGCCCACCGATTCCCATCAACTACTGCATAAGAAATCTTTCCATCCACCTCATACTTTTAAAGGTATTGTCAAATCACAGATTATCCGATTTCACCGAAATTCTAGTGATAGAAAGAATTTTGAATCTGCATGTTCCACCTTATTTAAAGCGCTCAAACCGAGGGGATATTCAACACGATTTTTGCGCAAAATAAAGTCCGAAACTTTGCATGATTTGGAATCTATTACTGATAAGGCTGCTGATCAAAAGCCTACCAAAATTCGTCACAATCGTCCGATTATAGGCGTAGGACAATCTCAGAAATGTGGAAAGAAGAGGTGTAAATTAGACCTCCGTCTACCTAATCAGAAAACATTTGTCAGTTATCAAAACAAATGCAAATTCCAACTTCAGTCTAATTTAGATTGTGATTCTAAAAATGTTATCTATTTAATATCTTGCAAATTATGCCAAAAGCAGTATGTCGGTGAAACAGAATGCCCTTTAAGATGGCGAGCAACTAGACACCTTTGCGATATTAGACACGATGAGGACACCAACTTAGCTCAACATTTCAATCTTCCTGGTCATTCTGTCGATAGACACTTTGAAATTATGCCTATTGAGCAACTGCCTCTTTCTGCTATGGTCGAAGAAACTGATAAACAAAGAAAACTTCGAGAATCATTTTGGATTAAGCAACTGAAAACAAAATGGCCGAGAGGCATAAAGGTGGACCCTGGTCTTGCTGATCAACGTGAAATTATTCCATTCAGTTTAACATACAATCGAAAAAATGTTGAAATTTCTGAAATTTTGAAAGATGAATATCATAAATTGCAGGATAAAATGAAAGAACCTCTCAATTTGCGTCCAGTGATAGCCTTTAAGAAAAACTCCAATCTACGTGACATCTTGGTTAAATCGACGTTAACCCTTCAAAAACCTTCAAAATGAATGATATATATTATTCATATTTTATACCGCCTCTATCAAACAAACATAACAAATCTCAGACAATAAAATAAATAAAAAATATCTCCCAACCTTGGGAGATCCTGAGCCTGTGCGTTAACATCGTCGTGTCGTG